>SSNP01000005.1:6966158-7030901 GCA_006937955.1 Pachypanchax playfairii | reverse complement strand
ATTCCTGTTGCATTTGGAAGCTGTAAACCCTGAACACACATTCAAAGGAGATTTTCAGTTCAAGTGATACAGGTCAGCAGACAGTACAAAGAAATAGATGAAAATACAACAAACTAATTAATCACAGTGACAGCTGGACTGTTATGATTGGCCAAGGCATAAAAAAAGAGATTGGTATATTCTAAAGAAAAACAATAATTTATGAGCTCGGCACCATTAAAAAAAAGCCTGTATTTTCTCCAAGGAATTCTGTGATGGATGATCATGGAAAGCTTTCCCTGGTTATAAATAAATTAAAAAAAAGTGTAACTAAACCTCCACACAACGAGACTTCCTAGTAGGTAAACATGCCAGTATGCAAGCCCACCTTAAAGACTGTAAATATATTCATAAGAGTTAATACTGTGGTGACAGCGCAAGGTGTTTTTTTTATAACCTTAAAAACAGGAAAGCAACTAACAAACAAGCAGGATGACCAGAGGAAGAAAGTGTTGAAAAACCTTTGAAAACCTTTCAGATACATGATCAGAGAGACGTGCGTTAGCAGAGTGACTGTAGTAACACACATGACTTCCAGTCATATTGACTGGCATGTATTTATTATTGAAGTTACAGTGAACAGAAGCTGCTTGAGGATTTTTTTTAATGTACATAGTTGAGTGACTGTTCATCTGTGCCATCCAATTATAAAACAAATTATAAGACAGTGGTAAGTCAAGTTTTTTTTTACATTTCTGCACCCACTGTCTAATATCAAATCAAAATCAAATCAATCAAAAGCCTTTATTGTCATTATATGGCGGTGCATACAATGAAATTAGGAGCGCTGCTCCACCTGGTGCTCAGACACATAAGTAAAAAGAGATAAACTAAACAGAAATAAGTATAAAGACATAAATAAGTATGAAATAAGTGCTTGTATTAAATGAGAAGTAGTATAAAAAAACATTAATTAATTAAATTGTGTTGCACTTTTGTATTTAACTCATACACAATCCCTGGAACATTCACATTTCTTTTTTTTTTTCACAATGATTTTATCCTTTTATGATCTCCTAATTTCGGGTTCACACGGCAGGATTTTCATGCTGATTTTCCCCTTTCGACATGCCCCGATCATCGGGACGACTCTTAAGATAATCCTAACCGATATTCCTGCTGTGTGTGGTTTGTTAAGAGCGATCCGGTCTGCTCGAAAGGACATTTGATTGCAAATTGGGGATATCCAACATGTTAAATTGTCTTGGCCCGATATCACTGTGTGTGGTGTGTTGCTATGAGATCTGATCATGCAGTCAGCTCAGTGCAGTGTGTAGCCAATCAGAAAGCGAGGTGATTGGAGGCTTCTTCTTCTTCTGAGGTTTTGTGGCATTTGTTAACCAGCGGTGCACAGATTTCAACCAGAAGTCACACAGATTTAGCAATGTTTGAGTTTTTTGGGGGGATAACCCGTCCCTGTGGGGAGTAAAATTGCTCCCTGTGTGATGTGTGGCCACATGACATGATGAAACACCACACACAGTAGGAGCAGAACAGGAATATGCTTGATTGTTTTTCGGCATGTGTGCCGTCAGAAACTCTTGTAACACTGTTAAACTCCTGCTGTGTGAACTAGACTTAATTCTTATGTTTGAAAACTTATTTTTAAAGTTTTTTCCAGATATTTATCTGACCAGTTCAGTTTTAGCTTGGTGTCTTCACCTCAGCAGCAAAAACATTCCTATCATCTGCACTTTTAGTGAAGTATTAGTACTCTTCTATTAATGTTCCTAAAGGACTTGTTATAACTTCTTGCATTTTAAGTCATTGTGTTTATGTTTGACTGGATTGTTCTGTTTTTCCTCTGAACAGCCCTACAGTATGTCTTCTGTCCCTGTGTTTTGTGCACTGAACCTCCTCATGGTGCACAAAGTGATTGTAAAATCCTAATGTGTTGTGTTCCCTGAGCACATTTCTGTCTTGCTAATGTGCCCTCTGCTCGAGAAAACACAGGCACTGGAAGAAGATGGATAGCGAGGCAAATAATTTTGTTAACTTTTCATGCATTTGTAGACATATTTTCTCTTTAATGTCTTTATCATGACTCATGAGCTTCACTGTAGTGGCCATTAACATATGATTATCATCCCAAAGATAATGGGCTTGTCTGTTGTTCCCTACTTTAACTCAGCTGCCTCATCCCCTTTTCCAAATCTTTTCTTTATACATCTTTTATATTCTTCCTCTCTCTCTCATTTTTTTTTCTCCAATTCCTTCACTTTTCTTCACTGCTTCATTCTTCGGCTCTCTGGCCTGCAGCCCTTCAACATCCCAAAGTAAAGCTTTACACCCACACAATACTCTCCAATATTGCTTAATTATCTGTGGCCTGTCGTTTGAATAATGTGCCATCTCTTTAACATTTCACTTTATTTCTCACATGCTAGATATTTCTTTTCACATTTTGCTTTTTTTTTCTCAGCCGCTTCTATTCCCTCATTATCACTTTTAGGTGTATGTGGTGTCAGATGAAGTTTTTTTTGTTCTGACCCATGTCTCATTGCCTTTTTAAAGCCCACTGACTCTTACTATGTAATTCATAAAATAATACCTATGCAAATGAACGAAAACAAACAATTTTAGAGTAGAAGGGAAATAAATCAAACACATTAATACAAAAATACAACTATAAAAACTAGACATTTTTTTAAATATATTTCAGCTCATCTTGAATCATTTTGTGTCTAACTAATCTAATACACTTAAAAAACTGAAAATAGCTTGAATAAGTCTTAGAAAATAAACTTTTTGGGCAGTTTTTAACTGTAAAACAAGCAAATTAAAACTAAAACGAGAGAAAGATGGTAGTGAAGTTTACAAAGGGTGCTGCAAACAAATAAAATATAAAACATAAACATAAAATGTAACAAAAGAAAGTTGTATTCACATATACTAAGAAATCAACTTTACAGTTATTTATACAACTTCACTAACTATTTTTTTGTAAATTAAACAAGTCATCCATAAGAAAGCACAGATAATAAAAAAATAAAAGGGAAAGAAACAACCTATGGTAATTTTCAAGACTTTGTACCAACACAAGACCAGAAAAGAAAAAAAAAATGTTAACAGCTTGAACAGACATCAGTTTTTTATTGGCTTGTTTGTTTCAGTTTGTAAGTGAGCAATCTGTTGCTTGAATCCTTTCATGTGTATGCAGCTCTGTGCTCCCTGGCAGTAAACTGATTGGTGCTGTTGTCATGGCTCCCCCTTATCAAATGCAAACACCACTTTGTTCCGCTGAAACTGTGCTCTTTGTGGCGTCCCTGTCTGTCTTCTTCGTTTGCCACTGATCATTTAAGTAAGGATACCCAGGGACATTAAGTAAAGCGAAGCAGGGAAGGTGCTTTTGTGGTTATGTTGCAAACCACAGGATTTGTTTAAGCTTTGACTGAATATTTGTAAAGGGAATCCCAACAGAACCCTCTGGCAGCTTGTATCAAACACTGAATCTCTTTACATGACAGTGTTACTGTTATAACGAACAAGGTCATGGTATTAGCTGAACTCACCACCACACACACACACAACCACACACCTGTATGTGATGTTTTTATGTCATGATCAATAGTTAGATCCAATCATCGTCTATCCCTTGGCTTTTCAAAAATCGTTGATTTTTGCCATTTCAGATTTAAACCGGCATTACAGTGGTTTAGTGCATTAAAAGAATCAATAGCACAAAATGAACACTCACCTACTTACTGCCTTTATGAGTCAAATAAACCCCAGAAGGGCAGTTTATTTAGATAACTGCAAACACTTCAAAGGTCGTTATGGGCCTTTTGACTTCACAAGCCGTTTTACATGACTCTAACCATTACACATTATTAGTATTGACAAAAAAGTCTTAGTTTATTTCACCTTGTAAGAATTAACATATATCACAGTGTGTAAATGGGTATGAGGTTTATTTTTCCAACCTGATGATTTTTTTATAACACAGAAAAGAAACACACACTTGACCTGAGTGATCTGACTGATTTTGTCATCTTTTTTTCTCTTTTCAGGGCTTGTAAAGCTTGGAGTCCACTGTGTAACATGCCAGAAAGTTGCCATAAAGATTGTCAACCGAGAGAAGCTCAGTGAGTCAGTACTTATGAAGGTATGTTTACTGCTTTTGGGCTTGTATTTTAAACCTGAAAGTTCTTCCAAATATAAGAACAGATATGTGTTTGATTGGTGGAAGACGTAGCAACAGACAGAAATATTTTCGATCACTGTAAAGACGTATTGTGAATGTTTAGAAATGGTGTTGTTTTAGACAAACCTAAGATGTTACATGAAACAACTTTGAATGATGGGCAGATTTAAGATGTCAGTCAATTTAAACCTCAGATTTAGCAGATTTTCTCAATATAATCGGCGTAAACTGGCAATAAATCATGTGTGGAGTAACAGTTTTTTGAAGCAGTATAATACTCCCTTCTTTTCATATTTCAGCGGTTTGGTTTCCTCATCAGCAATCAGAGTCTGCTAATTGCTAAGAAAGTGGGAGTCAGTAACTTAAAATACCATATTCTCACTATAAACCTTGAAACAGCTTTTTCTACTTGAATTGCTACACAGAGAGTTTCTGTTTAAGGCATACAGTAAGCCGTTTCTTTCTGATCACATGATATCTCAGGACCCCTGCTGGGAAGCTCCAGTCAGAGTCTGCTCAAAATAGTCATTCTGCTGAATTGACTCTTGCATTGATGGAATAGTTACGAAGAAAGTAAAGCGAGCAGGAGGAAAGAGGACCATTAATACTAGATATTTCAACTTGAGAGTTTTCTTTCACAGGACACAAACAGGGAGAAGTGCTTACTGTAATTGTTGTCTTATGAGCTGGAAAGCAGGAAGTAAATGGTTTTGCTCACATGACAGGTTATCTGAAATCTGAAATTCCATCAGTTTTGCATCATTTCATGCTGTACCATCATTAGACTTCAGATGAAAAGCTGTCTGTGTTCGGATATTGCTGTTTGATAAACAGTCTGTGTTAATCAACTTCTTGCTGTGTCAGTGTCTCCCAGAGTCACTTTCTCTCACTTCACTGCTTTGCTGTGAAAATATTTCACTTTCTCTCTCTTATTTTGTCCAAAATTCAGTCCAGTATTTCCTTAAAAGAAAAAAAAAGGCCTCCATTTCTTTTGCCCCTGCTCTGACAGAAGTATTATTAGCTGTAGCAGAAGTGGTTGGAGGAACAGCTGTAACGTGTGACAGCAGTAAGGTACAGCAAATACTGACAGGTCTCCGACAGGACGGAGGTTTCTGCTGAAGCTGCAGTTCAGAGCCAATTACTGAAGTCAGACACTGTCATTCTTTTCCTAACTGCTGGTCCCTGCTTGGAGAGTGTGTAGCATGCAGATGTGTGTTTGGGTCCAATATCTTTCACAAGAAACTGAATTTAAAGAGAGCAACTTAATTAGGTTGAAGATATTATTATTATTATTAGGATTTGAATCTGCCAAAAATTATCAGTCAGAATGATTTCAAATTCCATAATATTAATCAGGTGCTTTTACTTTTAGGTTAAAGTATAAAATGAGCACATCTGTGCACAGATTTACTGTTGAGTAACTGTTGCATTGAAGTTGAGGGTTTTAGCATCATCAGTACAACTAAAGTCAAAACCAGCAACAGGTCATAGGGTTCAGATGTAAATGTTATAAATCTAAAAATGAAATGCAATTTTATTTGATAAACATCTTGTTGGACACCATGTGTGCTGTATGTATTTAATCTCAATAATGTATGTTTGGTACCTCAATTACAATTTAAAGACTGTGTACTTTATAATTGGTTGTTTTGTATTTATATTTTATCCCTGAAGCAGGATTAATTACTGATATATTTTATGTAATATTTCCTCGAGTTAGCTCATGGTAATGTCACAGATCTTCTGTTTGGATTCTGTTACTGTGGCTGGACAGGTGTTTCCAGCTCATGTCCAGCGGACACTTTCCCATATTCTAATTGTTTTGCACTCCAAAGTCACCAGTGTCTCTTTTCTCCTTCCTGCCCGTTTGCCTGTCAAACTGTCAGAGTGATCGGGCTGCAGACTCCTGCAAGGCCCCGGCTGTGAAATGTCACCTTTTAATATGATAATGTCTTTGGTCCCTGTGGTGCCATTAGGGGAGAATCTGACTTCCCTGGACAGGTCTGTGTGTGTGCTGCACTGCCGAAGATACAAATATAGTGTATTCATGCACACACCTGTTAGAAATGGATAATACACCTGGACAGAAACACTCATAGGAAAAAAAAAATCTGTGTGACATGTGCCATACAGACATGCACACATTATTTTGTATGTGCACGAACACACCGTCCATGACCCATGTCATCCCTCTCCGTTTGTCCTTCCCCGATTGGTCTTGAGAGTTGGGGGTCTGAGGGTGTGAGCAGACAGGTTGAATTAATTGTCTTAGAGAATTTGCTTTTTCCTTCACTCACTCTGCTGAACTTTTTATATTGTAACTTATGTATGTTGAACTCTTTCATCCACGGGCCTACAGGGTATGACACGTTAGAGCAGGGAGAACATTGAACTGTCTTGGATAATGTTTTTATCAGTGAACTTTGCCAGTTTCTAATGAGGGAATAAGCCTTGACCATGTCAAAGAACAAGAAGAGCTCTTAAGTTTTTGTTTTTGCTTCGGAGCATAAAATAGTAGAAGGCCTACTTAAATAATAATATTTGTCTCCATCTGTGAGAAGTGAGTTCCTTTCATGTTTGACTGATGAGATAGAAACAGACACACAAAGAATGAATAGTGTGCTCACATAATATGTCATTGTCATGTGTCATATGTCAGTCTTTGGCACTGAGACTAAACAGAAACTGGCTCAGCAGTTAGATTCTAAGTAATGTTGAGGTTCATCCCTTCCTGTGCATGTTTATGTGTGTGTGCATGCTTGTCTCGAGGGAGTGGTCTTACTCTGTCAGTGCAGTGTCCCTGAACTGGGGGCCTAGCAGGATTGGTGACAGGTGGGGGTGGGGCTGGGGGTGGAAGCTAAACTCAGCGGTAAGAGATGGACATGCTGTGAGAAACCCTGCTGAGACAAGATAACACAGATGCCCATGTAGGGACATCCCATCTCTACTTAAATTTCCTGTTACCAGTGAGTGTTTGTGGGGGTCTTTTTTTTTCATTGATCTACTGATGTGACTTTCACACAATATGAACCAGTCAAGTTGTTGACCAAACGGACGAAACATGCAGAAACTGAAAATCTCTTCTTAATGTAAAAATTCAGTGATAAATGGGTCATTTTCCTTTTTCTCCTGATATAAAGAGTCCTGGATTTAAAATCGGATAGCTCCAATCAAGAAGAGAATTATAGAATTTATTTTTTTAACACTCATGCTGACCAATAAATGTAAGAGTTTGTGCTGTTTTTCAGAAACTGAAAATAACTATTAGTTCTCTTTAAAACTGTATCAAGTTATAAACCAATTAAGAAAAACATTCTTGTTAACAAACAGACCGGTTACAGTTGAATAAAATCCAGCAGGAAAGCAAACTGACTGTATTTGCTACTTAAAGATGGGAGACGACAGAGATTGCCCACGTTTCTGACTCCCAATTTATACTGAACGCGTCAGCTGCGCGGTTTTGTCGCGACCTCCTTGGTGCATCAGCCCCCACTGGGAGCGATTCATGCTCGTGCCTTAACAGTAATGGATGCTGGCATGGAAGACAGTATGTGTTTTTTTTTTTTTTTTCTGTTTCGTTTTTAATGTTTGGAGTTGGATTACCTCTTTCAGTGTGTAGCTTTCCCGGGCAGCTGTGGCTAGAATATGTGTGGTTTATTACCACCAAATGTGTATGAATAGGTGAACAGACTGTAGTGTAAAGCACTTTGGGAGTCATCTGACTTAAGAAATGCACTATAAAAGTACACAACATTTACCTTATCTTTAGTGTAAATACACCTATTATTGGTGTTTTCCTGTTAGCTCTATGTTAACTATTGAAGCTTCATGTGTTTTGGAAGCGTGTCGCGTCAAAAATAGAATCCAATCCTATCCTTAGTGTCGCAGTGAGGTGAGACGCTTCTGGGATGTCCTCGATGTAAACCACTCCATACACTGTAATGGTTTCTCTTTGCCACAGTGACCACGGCGCTGCTGTAACATGCCGCTGATGTGTTCGGTGTAAACTGGGGGTAATGTTTCTTAGCTCTCGTCTCATATCCAGCTGTGCATTTAGACCAGTGTTATTTGTTCGGCATGCAAAAAGGCAGAATTTGATTAAAAATAGATTGAAACTATGGATGGAAACAGCATTGTTGGTGGTTTGCATGTCAGTTATTGATCTGAGAGGTTGGAATTAGTGAGGCAGGTGATGTGCACTCAATCTTTAAGAGGTCTCGGTATAAAAAATATCTGCGCTGATGTTGCCAACTTAGAATCTTGTCTGTTTGATGTAAATATTTACATGACTCACCATTCAGATACCTGGTTTGCATTTCTTTCTTTTTAAAGAAGAAAGATAAAATAAATGGATCCAACTCAAATGGAAATACAATATGATGAGTTTCCTTGGCTCTCAGTTAAATCCAGTTAGCAACACCTACTGCCAACATGTTTACATGTTCATCTTGCTGTGACTCTGTACATTCAACACAAACCATTCTTAGTGTTATGTGAGTAAATTAATTTGCCGCTCAGTTGCAAATAAGATTTCATGTTTAAAAAGGCAAAGTCACCAGACAACGGTTGAGTTCATTTAAAAAATGAGAAAGCTAATGATTGAATGTTTCCTTAAATCTGAAAATATTGGATATAGAGAAGAAACTCAAGCTGCATCATCTTCCAAACCTGAAAAGATTCATTTCTCATGTGAAAGGCACCGTTCTGTTGATCATTAATGTAAAACTGCTGCTGTTTACATGCTGTTGACATTGACAAGGTGGAGAAGATGCAAGGGGAAAAACCTGACTAGCATGTTGATATTTGTGTCATCACTGAACTGACAAGCATTTCCTGAGAGCAGAAGTCGCACCAGATTTAGCTGTGCCATGTTTCACACCGTACTACCTATCTTTACAGAGAAAGGGAAAACTTCATTAATCTTTAGCTTGGTCTGGGGGTGAGTTAAATTGTTACAAGCCGCTAGAACTAACATTTGACAGAAGGAAAGGAGTATCTTTGGCAGGCAGCAGTTGGTAGCCACTGTTGTTGCCTGCTCTGTTTCTTCCTTTAAGCCAGTGAGCTGGTGGTGGCTGCTGCTGTTGGGATAAGGACAACTAATTAGCCAGAGTGACTTTCTCTCCTCCTAAAGCAGCACAAGATCAAAGTCACTCTGCTGTCCCCAAGCTCAGAGAGAGAACGGAAGAGAGGGAGTGGAAGGATAAAGTACAGAATGAAGGGAGTGAAAAGTCTGTGTGGAGGAGGACAAGGGACATCTATTAAACATGAAGTTAGAACAGTTTGGGTAGATGCTTTGCAAAGCCGATATCTCTACAAAGCTGTTCTTTTTTGTTTAGTTTTTTAAGTAAAGTGAATCTACTTGCAGTTCATGTTCTTGATGTACAGAGCTGTGCAAAAGTTTTGAGTTTTTTAATATTTTTATTTCAAGCAACCAGACTTTTTTTTTTTATCTTTAAAAGCTCTTTAATGTTTCAGGGATTCTAGAGGTCTTTCTGTGTTCTTCTTCTGGCATTGGCACAGATTAAGAAAGGCACTTCTTTTTATTACAGTTTCAGTACCTGACCCTTTTAATGGATTCTTTTTCATTTTTGTCAAGCAACTTAAAGAATTATGAAACTACCAATTGGAAAAAACTTAAAGGTTGAATTTGGAACAATTTCATAAAAAGCTATATTTTTAAAAACATAATACCTCAACGGGGTGTTTAGAGGGGTGCAGAATGAAACTACAGTATTTCCTTTAAAAATTATACGTGGAGTAAAGTATAATAAAATATTGATTTTCATGGGATTACGTTGTCATTATGTTTACATCTATCGATCAATAGCAGGCACCATTGCAGGTTGCCTAATACGGTAAATAGTCCTTTCAGCACAGCGAAAATGGCAGAGTTGGCAAGTCAAGCAGCTGCTTCAGAGCCCTGTAGATTTTGGTTTCCTTTTCAGAAGAGAAGCTGCCAGAGATGATCAAATACCAGAGTAAGTTTAGGTGAAGCCTACAAAAGAAGAACCGAAATAAAAAAAATTGTGGCATCAAAACGCACGCAGATATGTCGAACCTGGCATACCCACAGCTGGAAACCATGTTCTGTTGTTGCAACTACAACATCCACACACTAGATGTCACTGTGGTATTCAACTTTTAGGAGATTAATCAAACTGTGCAGTGTCAAAAAATGATAACTTGACAAAGAATCAAGTTTAATTTATGTCTTTATACATTTTATTATCAGCAATCTGTTGTAAAAATAAATTTGCTTCCAATTATTTAGTGGCATCTACAAAAAAGTACCAAAGAACAATGATTTCACAGTTGCTGTGTCATTTTGCACGATCAAGTTGAGTTTCAAAGAACTGCATAAAGAATTTTTAAAACTAGAAAGTCAAAAATTTGTAGCTTGATATAATTTTGCTTTTTGGTAAAGGTAGTATCTCTGTGGGCAGGACTGTTGATGGAATTGCAACGTGTCTGGAAACTTTTGTTAAGTTTCTCAATTCCTTCACATTAGTCAAATGGTCTTGCTCTTGATTCACTAGAATCTTGAACAAGTTTGAAAAATCTGCAAAACAAGAGTTGCGGATGCCCAGAACCTGTCTTAAACCCATGAGTCAGAACATGTGAGAGATGTGAGACAACTTTAGGAAAACTTGGTGACTTATGAAACCAAGTTGTGAAACATTGTAGGCAAAAGAGATTCTGTGACATTCTAAAAGTGCATTTCCTGTATAGACACCCAGTATCTGATATAACCATTCAGGACAAAAGAGACAGAGAAACATTAGAAATTAAGCTTGCATATACCAACAGGAACTGTGTTGGGCAGATGAGGAATAGAATGCCATGGCATCGTATGAATCACACAAACTCTAATCATGTTAACCCGACACCTCCATGACATCAATGTAGCTTTCATTCTCTGCCATCTTTTCTCTTCCTGTTTAATGATTTGATTGGCCGTTCTCTCCCGTCTCTCTATTGCAGCCGGTAGGGTTGGATATAGAAAAGCCTGTAACATGCACACATTCACTATAACTTTGTTGTGTGTGTGTGTGTGTGTTTGTGTGCGTGTTTGCCTTGGAGCATGCACAGACGCCCTTTGAAATAAATGGGTTTCATATGTTGTGTCCCTGCTAGTTGATCCATCAACTTTGTATGGTACCAAAGTAGAAGTTAGGGCTTAACACACAGTTTTGTCTCAATACGTCGACTGCTCTGAAAGACAGAGTCTGTTGTACTGTTACGGTTTTATTACTACTTTCACTCATTTCTGTGGGCAAAAATAAGAAAATATCAAATCAGTCTTGCTCACAGAGATGTTTAGAATTTAATATTTACCCAAATTTTATCATTATTTCTATTGTTTTTAATCAAAGACCGGGCACTAAGTGGTTTGCTGGTCGAACCTGTTCCTAAAAATCAAACAAAAATCTGTGCTGCATTAAATTGCTTCTTTGTTGTTGCTTAATGTGGTGTCAAAGCTCATCAAACACACTGCCTTGTTTGTTTTCTACCTTTCATATGTCTTATCAAGATAAAACAGAGAAGAGTGCAAACAAAATAATGAAATGGAGGAGTGCAGAATAGAAGAAATGGTGGGATCCCCCATTGTGCTCGACAGGAGACAGACAGATGTCCAAATCAATGCCATTTGTTTTTCCTCTTCAAAGGCAACCACCACCACATTGTCAGATAAATGATAGATTATTTGTGCTTTTTCTTTTTTTATTTCTTCTTACTTTTTGTTTGTTTTGTGAGTAAGTGGTGTATTATACAAATATTTTCTCTTAACAGTACTGATGCTGTCAAAGAGTGACCAGTGATATTTGTCTTTGATTTGTTTTTTTAGATATCTTTCAGATAATCTGTCCACCCATTAAGGTGTATTTTCCATGTAAACAGTATAATGATCTTTTAGTCATCATGCTGTGGAGCCACAAGTTCATAAGGAAGTCACTTTTTTATACACTGAGGTGCCAAATATTGCCTTCTTCCATTAGCAGTTTGGAATCACACAAAAATGTTAGTGCCACGATGCATCAGCTATTGCAGTATTTGATACTGCTAGAAAGTGATTACCCAGTAAAAAGCAACCATATTTTCATTAGTGGGATTGAAGGGTCATGGTAAAGTAAGTCATTGGAGGTTTGTTGTTGAGACCCAAATTTGACTCCTATTTGAGACCAAACAAAAATTGCTTACAATTATGAAAATATAATGATTTGGCTGATGACGCGCTCTGTGGCAAATATATAAATTAACCTTAGTTCTTGAAAAGATGTTGAAGGTCATGCTGTGTGGGTTTTAAGAAAGCAGCATGTGATGTGATGTGTCCAATTATTATACTTTTCAGAACAGTCAGATTCAGTAAATAAGTTGTTATAAAGGTCAGTTTGTGGAAGGAGAAATATTTAATGAAACCCTCACTTAGTTTCAACCCCTACACTGGTAATAACCAATCGGTGCCCTTGATGGTTGCAGTCTTGCATTTTTAATTCTTTCTGCTACAAAACACCTGATTTGTGGTTCATTTGGATTTGTGTATTTTTAAGACAGATACTATACTGATACAAAGGAAAAATACACACACATTTAGTGCTATTTATCTATTTCAGTGCGTATTGTATTTTTATTAAAATATATTGATAGAATCCATAGAAGAGCTAGTAGTTTCTGTGTGTGCTTTTATTTTGATGATTCAAATTATTTTCATCTGTTAAAAAGAGGAAAAGCTTTGTGGAAGATACTACAGATGGTGGCATCTAATTCATATTCTGTCAGAATCCTCCATAATTCAATTTCATATGTTTGTGCTGTTTTTAAGAAACAACTCAATTAACCCTTCATGCAAATAAAACCAGGTACATTATTAGGTTTATGCTCCTGTAACTAATAACCTTAAAGCCTTCAGTGCAATCACTTTTTTGTCCTCCATCTTTAGTCTGTAAAAACTTGTTTATTAGTTATTTTCCTATAAATCAGTGGACATACTGGTAAAGAAACATCAAATGTAGGAACATAAAGCCACTGACAAACTGCTTTCCCAGCAAATTGGTCTGTACAAAAACCAAATACTGCCACTCACAAATGCAAATACTAACACACATTATTTAGCATGTTTACAACATTCTTTATGTCACCTAATACGCCTATGTAAAGGTTAATTATTCATCTATGGAAGACCTCTATCATTAAAGTCAATAAGGACCAAGGTTATACATGGACATGTCTGTTAGTGTGAAATGATGTGGCATGCCATGTGTTTCAGTGTCATCCTGATGAATCTGTCAACACAGAAGAAACACATCACAGACATGATTAGAGAGATGGAATGAGTGAAGCAAAATAAATGAGGAGAAGGAGGAATACTGAAATTGGTCCTGGGTGGGATGCAGTAATAAGAGCCATTTTAAAGGATAGGAGATGAATAAAGGATCAGGATTAGTTCGGTAGCAGAGACTCTGTCCTGATTGATTTACATGTCTCTGGCATTGATCAAACTCCCCTATGTGGGGACTTTACCTTCTCTGTTCAAAGGATGACTGATAAAGTGATTATCAAAAAACCCTGCTGTGCTGACTGACTGTGTATCCGTGTGTGCGTGCGTGCATGTAGAGTTGTGTTTTCAAGAGGTCCCAAAGGTGGAGGGAAGCACAAAAAAGCAATAAGCAGAGAGAGATGAAAGTAGATGGGAATTTTTCTTTCTTCAGTTTAACAACTTTGACAGGAATAAAATCATACAGAAATGATTTTATTTTGTATTTGTTTTGCCCTCAGTGGGGCCAGCTCAGCTGAGAGAGATAACGAAGTTACCTGCGTCTGCTCTTCACCTCAACGAGTATTGCCTAATCCACTACCGAAAGCATGCAATCCCCTAACAAAGATTAGATAAACAGGTTCTCCCAGAAACACATTAATGTCATCTTGACGCCTTAAATCCAGCTCTGCAAGACCTGTAGAGTTGGGACTTGATTTTGTGTGAATAGTGTCTTTCTACACAGCTGTAGAAAATATGTGTTTACTCTGAAAAAAACTGATTTTTCTCTGCCCTGCTTTCAAAGACTAACATATTATATCCTTTATTTAACAAGATAAAAGTCTAATTGAGAGAAAAAAATCTATTTTTCATGATAGATCTGGCTGGCCTTGGCTGTAGAACACTTTACACATGTAAGCACATCCACTCAGGTCCATGAACACACCAGCTTGGCCTCGCCTCCGTAACTGGCAGAAAACACAGTCTGTCCTACTGGCTCACTAACCGACATATGGATAGATGGATGGAGGTGGCTTCTGGCTCGCTGTGATCAGTGGCATGTGTGTAGCGTGTGTGTGCTTCATGCAGTAATGTGCCCACATGTCACAAGTATGAATGAATGATAAGCAGACTGGTTTTGTCTGTGAGCCAGTAGTCAAGCTGGGATGTCTTCCTGTTCTGCTCACATTAGAACTCTCTTCATTTCTTACATGATGTTTACCTATAGTATTTTACCATCTAGTCCATTTTTTACTCTTTTATACAGTATTACATTTCAGTTTTATGTAACTTTTTCAGCAAAAATAAATTAAAAATCAAAAAACTCAAAATGGTAAACAAAAATCTCTAAGATCAGTCTTTAAGATTTTGGCTAAATTGTAATTCAAGTTCATAAGTATAAAAGAATGACAATTTTTACATCCCAAAAGTATATTGATTAGTACGAACTTTAATCTAAAAGATTTGTTATTCAGGTGAATACCTAAAATGCATTAAGGTAGAACCATAATTATAGATTGTAATCAAGAAAATGTTGACATTTTTGGAAAAATATTATGTAAGACACAACATTACAATGCAAATATTAAAGGTTTGCCCTGCCAGATATATTAAATTCATCATCATTGAGGCATAGTGCTCTCCTTAAGGACATGTATTATCAGTTCCTCAGATTATTACCTCATTGCCTGCCACACACGGTCTGTTTGGAGCATGGCGCTCTAAAGAGGTTGTCCTTTCCCCTTGTTGTGTGTTAATTAACTACACACTTAAGGCTGCAGGACCCAAGAGGTTGTAAGACATGTTGATAAAGCTGGCACTACCATTAGCCCCTCCCCCATTTTCTCATTTTATTCTCCAGTGCGTCAAATTACATGTGTTATGCTTCATTCCTCCCAGTTTCACTGATTCACCTTCTGTCTCTCGCTGTGTTCTCCATGTTGATGTAACCACTTGCATTTTTTTATCTGACACACTCGGATGCCCTGTTGACTTTGATCCTCAGATCTCTGTATCGAGGGACCTTTAACTGGCATGCCTGGGGGAGGTGACAGAAAGACTGGTGTTTTCCTTTGGTATACATTAAAAGCGGGAAAGACATGTGATATAGTGAAGTGTTGACTGAGAGGGGACAGACTGTGACTCAATAATTTTTTATTGAAGATTTTGGACTGGTTCCTCTGTGCAGTCACTTTCTGACTTGCATGACATCAGTCTAATTTCTCTAACCTTTTGTTTGTTATTGTTAACTAGTGTGATGTCACCATCCAATAAATCAATCAGATCCTGGGCTGTAATATAAAGAACCACAAACCAGCTAATGGAACGACTCTAAATTTGGTTTCATTGTCTGAAGAAACCTACTTTAAAAAAAAATCTTAGCTTCACTGACAAACACTTAAAAGTCTATTGAACAGAAATACATCTTGATATGCACCAGCTTTGTTCATGATCAAGAAAGTCCTTCTCTTTTTTTAAATTCTAAACTTTCAATCCTTTTGAGGAGCAGCTGTTAGTTGACACAATCACAAAACTCAACACAACTATTCAAACTGTTTGATTTGTGCTTGTGCAACAGGAAATGAAACACTGTGGGTCGAGGAAAACGTCAATGCCAATCAGCTCATTCTAACAAGTTCCTGTTCCCATGTCTTCACCCATAACTTTGTGTTCAATTACTTCTTTCAAAGGATGTTTCTTGTGTGTTGTTTTCCATTTTGGATTTCCATTTTAGTTATTAAAAAGTAAAGATCAGATTGGTGCTTCAAAATAGGATCCCAAAAACTGATAAATGCACAGAAAAAGTGTGTGCTAATCTGACTACCTGGTGATCTGTGTGTGTGGGTTTGTGTTTCAGTGACCAGTGTTCTGATGCTTGCTGATAGTTGCTTAATGAAGTGCTTTGGAGATATGGAAAATGGATAGAGCTGTCTTCACTCACAGGTGTGAAAACTAATGAGAAAGCTTGTGCTGTATTCAGGAGACTATCCAAGACACATTATGGCCTCATGGAATTTCTATAAAATGTGTATTTTGGGTTTTAATTTAAAGATTGACAGCAGTTAGACTCCTTGTTGGATGTTTTTAGTGCCAGTTGGATAGTAGCTGAACAAAAGAAGCAACTCCTTTTATAATGCACACGATCACTGGCTATTTAATTAAACTGTTGTTCTGTTTATTACAAGAAAGCACCAGGGCTGCTTCACAGATTTACAAAAGTGTGTTAATCAACAGCTAATCTTGTATTAAGAAGGCAGTTTTAGAGCTAAATCTTCACACTAAGCCTCATTTTTCTTATTTTAATTAACAACATGGAGGTAAGAGGAGTAAGCCTGCTGCAGGCTCTGAGGCATTCCGACTGCTCATCCCTTGCTGAGAGCTGGTTAACATTAGTCTCTTTGTAGGGCGCCCCTGCTAGTCACTCTGAAAAACACACCTCAGCCCAAGGTGACAAAGTGGCATGTTTTAGTGCTACAGATAAAAGTCATTAGTTTCAGGATTAGCCTCGATTAGCCCAAGTACTCTTCTTCCCCTTGGTACCTCATGCTAGTGTTAATTCTGCTTTTATAGCTGCCTTTTATTGGTGATGCTGTGTTCTCAGTTTTATTTAACTCTATATTTTCCTTTTGACTGTTTAAGGTTCTTCGTCTAACAGAACTTACAATGAGCTGTATTTCTCTGAAGAGACTGTAGTATATTAGCTCAGCAGGTTTAAGAGGTCTGTCAGCCAACTGTATAAATAACAAATATTAGAGAAATACAAAATAAATAGGATGAGCTAAAATAAAACAATAAAATATCCTTAAATCAGACAAAACATTAAAAGATATATAAACTGAGCTTTAATAACAAAAGATAATATATTCTGTTGTTAGTAAAATAGCAAACCCTTTGTAGGAACAGTGGTTCTTTCCATCAGTGCAAGTTCAATAGAATTTACAAGCATTCACTGTTATATGGATTTTATATCCAATAAATAAAATGCACCAGAACTAAAATTTTCAAAATGTGTGAATGGATCTAATTGTTAATAATTAAATTATGAGCGACAATAACAAGGTCTGCAGGCTGCATATGGACGCATATGGCTTTTTTTATGAAACGCAATATGCTGCTTCCTTTAAATTGGAAAAAGGATGAGTGTGTTGTTGTGTTAATTTTGTGTCAGGATATGTTGCCACACCAATCTGAGCTGATTGACACTCCTCATGACAGAAGCTGCTCTGAAATGAAAATGTACTTGTTCTATGAAGGGAAAAGGACCTGATTTCATGCTCAGTTAAGCAAACAGCTTTGTAAGAGTTTAACAGAGACATAGTTAGCTGCCAGATCAGTGTTTGACTTTAGTCCACAGGAGTTTTCATAAAACACAGCCACAATGAGGATGACATAAAAGCAACTTGAAGGCTGTCACAGGCGTAGTCAAATTTCGTTTGATGGGACTGACTTGAGACACAGAAGCCTTAAACTCACACGTTTTTTTTTTTTATCTGCATCATTGTCAGGAGATGTTAGACATTGGGAAGGGAGGGAAGGATGGACAAGAAACGTGGAGGAGAAGGTTAAGCAGATAACAGCAAGGAGAGCAGGATTTACCGGCGACTTCTGTCAGAGTGGTTTTCCTGCTGATTCTCAGTGTTAGCTGGACATGCTGACAACAGTCTCTGGAGATGCTGACACAACTCCAAACTGAATCAAATCAATTATGGTTAAATTTAGTGTTTACTGATCTGAAAGCACACAAAATATGTTTCTCAGGGCCTCGGGAACCTTGAGAGAGAAGATACCAACAAAACTGACACTGATGTTCATGCTATACATTATATGTTGTGCTTTTGTATACATATTTAGACCATTTTTAATATGAAAGTTCTTTTAAAGCAACCTTTTGTTTTATTTTTCCTGGGATTTCAGTGGTCACTGATCTGGATTCTATTTGGCATAATTTTGATCAAAACCTATTCAATAAAGAGTCACTAATATCATAGATTTCATTGATCCTGTTTGTGAGATTACATTAATAAGGTAGATCAGGGCTTAACAGTTTTATTTTTGCATGAATTAAGCTGTGTTAATGTTGCAATAAATATATATTTCTTTCTTCCTCCCTCTTTTTTGTGTCCCTTTTTCTTCCAGGTGGAGCGAGAAATAGCTATTCTGAAACTCATAGAACACCCACACGTTTTAAAGCTACACGACGTCTATGAAAATAAAAAATACTTGTAAGTATCAGCAGTTGATTGTTCTCTTTATACTTTACTTCAAAGAGATTAGCTGACTTGTCTGGATTTGTAACTGTTTGTTAACTCTATTAAACCAGAAATACACATATTACACAATATTTGTACAATAACTTTTGATGTTTGCAGATGTTTCTATCTGGTGGTCTTTTGGATGTCTTTAAAATGCCTTCTGATGTTCTGTGACTGCAGGGCACAGGGACTGCCTCAGAGGGTTTGGATGCTCCATTAGAACTGAGCATTTATTTGGTCATGCATGCTATCAGAATGCTAATAGCAGGAAAAAGTCTGTGTAACATTAATGCTTTCATTCGCCTATCAGTGACAACATCACTGCATTAAGAAGCATCAGCCACGGAGAATCTGCTGCAGCATCTGTGTTTAGACTTAGATGCTAAATCTATTAACTAACTTTAAGAGTGGTGAGTGACAGCCCCATCAGTAGTTTACTAGACCTCTTGATCTACAAACGATTGGTTGTCAACTAAATTCATTTAGTTCTCATCTTGAGCTTATAAGCTAAATGGAGACTGGACATGGCGATCGGTGCTTGTCATTCTTTTTGGATGATGGGGAAAGAATATTAGGAATCAGTCAGTAATTGGATTATTAAAATCACATTTTGTGCCAATTACTTTATCACTTTTGACAGACGGTCACCAGAAGCATCACAGTAGACAAATCACTTTAGATTTGCATGATTCAAGAGACTGGAACTCAGTAATGTGATTTTACTTTTCATATGGTTCACATTTTTTCCTTGACATCCTCACTTGACAGACAATAATGGACAAACAAAATAACAGCACGTTTGGATGTAGCAGTCCCAGAGCTTACAAGATTTATTAGGTTGTTGGCACAGAGCCGACAACAGGCTGTTTATACTAATGTGCTTTTTATGTGTTCAAGAGGAGGTGAAAATATGATACATGGATACATGCATACAGTGGGGCAAAAAAGTATTTAGTCAGCCACCAATTGTGTAAGTTCTCCCACTTAAAAAGATCAGAGAGGCCTGTAATTTTCATCATAGGTATACCTCAACTATGAGAGACAAAATGAGGAAAAAAAATCCAGAAAATCACATTGTCTGATTTTTAAAGAATTTATTTGCAAATTATGGTGGAAAATAAGTATTTGGTCACCTACAAACAAGTAAGATTTCTGGCTTTCACAGACCTGTAACTTCTTTAAGAGGCTCCTCGGTCCTCCACTCGTTACCTGTATTAATGGCACCTGTGTGAACTCGTTATCAGTATAAAAGACACCTGTCCACAACCTCAAACAGTCACGCTCCAAACTCCACTATGGCCAAGACCAAAGAGCTGTCAAAGGACACCAGAAACAAAATTGTAGACCTTCACCAGGCTGGGAAGACTGAATCTGCAATAGGTAAGCAGCTTGGTGTGAAGAAATCAACTGTGGGAGCAATTATTAGAAAATGGAAGACATACAAGACCACTGATAATCTCCCTCGATCTGGGGCTCCACACAAGATCTCACCCCGTGGGGTCAAAATGATCACAAGAACGGTAAGCAAAAATCCCAGAACCACACGGAGGGACCTAGTGAATGACCTGCAGAGAGCTGGGACCAAAGTAACAAAGGCTACCATCAGTAACACACTACGCTGCCAGGGACTCAAATCCTGCAGTGCCAGAAGTGTCCCCCTGCTGAAGCCAGGACAAGTCCAGGCCCGTCTGCGGTTTGCTAGAGAGCATTTGGATGATCCAGAAGAGGATTGGGAGAACATCATATGGTCAGATGAAACCAAAATAGAACTTTTTGGTAGAAACTCAACTTGTCGTGTTTGGAGGGGAAAGAATGCTGAGTTGGATCCAAAGAACACCATACCTACTGTAAAGCATGGGGGTGGAAACATCATGCTTTGGGGCTGTTTTTCTGCAAGGGGACCAGGACGACTGATCCGTGTAAAGGAAAGAATGAATGGGGCCATATATCGTAAGATTTTGAGTGAAAACCTCCTTCCATCAGCAAGGGCATTGAAAATGAGACGTGGCTGGGTCTTTCAGCATGACAATGATCCCAAACACACCGCCCGGGCAACGAAGGAGTGGCTTTGTAAGAAGCATTTCAAGGTCCTGGAGTGGCCTAGCCAGTCTCCAGATCTCAACCCCATAGAAAATCTCTGGAGGGAGTTGAAAGTCCGTGTTGCCCAGCGTCAGCCCCAAAACATCACTGCTCTAGAGGAGATCTGCATGGAGGAATGGGCCAAAATACCAGCAACAGTGTGTGAAAACCTTGTGAAGACTTACAGAAAACGTTTGACCTCTGTCATTGCCAACAAAGGCTATATAACAAAGTATTGAGATTAACTTTTGTTATTGACCAAATACTTATTTTCCACCATAATTTGCAAATAAATTCTTTAAAAATCAGACAATGTGATTTTCTGGATTTTTTTTCCTCATTTTGTCTCTCATAGTTGAGGTATACCTATGATGAAAATTACAGGCCTCTCTGATCTTTTTAAGTGGGAGAACTTACACAATTGGTGGCTGACTAAATACTTTTTTACCCCACTGTATATCAAAAGCTTTTTTGTTGAGTGGATAAAATCAAAATATGATAGAATTGATGTCTCTGAAAATTAAAAAAAAGCGTTCACAAAAAATGTTGAAGCTTCTAGAAATAGGATTTTTATTGGTATATTTGATTTGTAGCTACCTCAGGGACAAAATATTTAAAATAGAATTATTGTACTGTAGTAAGTTTGTCTTTTCACTTTAAAAATGAAAAAGATTAAATGTCTACCTCTTTTAAACTCATAATTAATGCCGTCATCATTAAAACACCTGCACACAAGCTGTTGAGTTTTCTGATAACAAACATGGCGCTAAAATGGTATATGCTTTAATTTTAGGATGTAGGCCAATGAGGAATAAACTGAACTTCATTAAGGTAAATTTATGTGGTGCTCCGGAAGAAAGCATCTAATAAACTGTGGTAACAGAACAAGGTGCACGGCTGTGAGGACTTTTAACCCAATTAGTTCTGCTTGTTTGTCAATACATTTTTTGAGAAGAATTCTTAGTGTCCTACACAGTTATATCAATTAGTAAAACACAGCTGATGAATTTCGCTTCTTGTTTCCAGAAGGAACAAGGAAGAAAAAAAATGTTTTACAGCCTTTCTGGATTTCAATTTGTCCTTGTTAGGTTTGAAGTAGTTTTGTTAGAGGATATATGAGCAGAGCAGAAGCAGGGCCATGCTGGATTTCACCCCACAGATATAGCTTTGTTCTCGGGTCAGTAGAGATTTATTTTCCTTCTGTCCCCCCTGAGCCTCAGAGCATGGCCAAACTGAACGCCCAGGATGACTAACTGTTCCTCCAAAAGTCCATTCAGACAAACTCCAAGACTACCTCGTAAAGACTATAGCCTTATAAAAAGGGGGGGGTCCATGTTTGTTTATTAGTTTTCACTGGAAAATAAATTATTGCAACAGACTGCATTGTCAGCATGCTTACTATAAGAAGATCCTGCTGATGGAAAAGTATGAAATAAACAGGTGTCATGATACAAGAATCAAACCTCTAAAGTTCCAGATATTCTCTAAAGCAGGAGTCTGAAACTCCAGTCCTGTTTTAAATGTTCTCCAGCTTCAACACACTTGATTTAAATTATGTAATTACTTCCTCGTGATGTCAACAAGTTCTGCAGAGGTCTGTTAATGACCTGCTCATCCTGATGCAGGTAAACTGGGACTGGAGTTTGAGACCCCTGCAAAGCATTAAACTATAATGAAAACATATGTAAGATTTTGTGGTCCTTGTCACATTTTTTTTTGTCTCCCTCTGTTTTTTCTCAGGTACCTTGTCTTAGAACACGTGTCTGGTGGTGAACTGTTTGACTACTTGGTGAAAAAAGGCAGGTTAACACCTAAAGAAGCCAGAAAGTTTTTCAGACAAATCATGTCTGCCCTGGATTTTTGCCACAGTCATTCCATATGGTAAGTGATCAAACCTTGTTAAAAAAACAACTAAAAATGTAAAAAAAAATCTTATCATGAAGACTAAAAGACTGAGACTGTTAAAATCATATTGCAATCGATTTTTTGAAACAAATTAAAAAATAAGATTAAGGATTTTTGTTATTTTTAAATTCAAGAAAAGGAGGTGAAATCTTCAAAGCTGATTTCTTCTTTTAAAACCAACAGGAAATGTGAAAATCCACAAAAAGATTAGTAAAATACATTTTGGTAATAATATGAACTAGAATGCATTTGATACACTTTGGGTTGTAAAACTGCCATTTATCATCTCTAATCCATAAAAATATCACTTAAATTTGAAAATAGTAGCAACCAATAAACAATTATACCCAGAGGGCATAACAAAGTCAATTTGATGTTCTCACACCATTGAGCAAAAAATGAGCTCTGCTGGAAGGATTTCTGAAATGATGCAGTATTTTCTGAAGCACAATGCAGTGTGCATTTTTTACGCTTATTCTGGTCATTGGATTTTTGTTTAGATTTAAAAAATTGCTTCATTTTTTAATACCGAACTAAAAAAACATCTCAAATTATTTGTGTATTTCTGTACAGTTTTGTTTCAAATCTATAAGGAGTTGCACATAATAAAGCAGCTGGGACAGTCAGGATTAATTAAAAATGAAGTTTTACTAGTATCTTAATGTTTAGATTAATCCATTAGAGTTTTATATCTGTGTTTTTGTGCTGAATTCTGTGCATATGACACAATGATTGTTGTCACATTTTGTTGAAGGAACTCTTATCTGTGTTGTGCCTCAGGGGGTAATTTAAATGTTTACTAGCTCATAGACCAGAGGCAATTATATATATTTCAAAAGTCAAACAAGTCAGCAGGGACTGAATTAGAGCACTGTTCTGTGTGTTTATTTCTTTGTATATGTGTGTACTGTGCATATGCATTTGTGATCCCAAAGCTTCCTCTTCCAAAGAGTGTGTGGTTATTGTTGTAAAACTCTCTCACTGTTTCATTCGCTCTCAAGTCAGAAACAAGATAGAGTCTGTTGCTACTTCCAAAGATTTGATTTATTTTATTTTATTTTATTTTATTTTATTTTATTTTATTTTATTTTATTTTATTTTATTTTATTTTATTTTATTTTAGTTTTAGTTAGTTTAGTTTAGTTTATTTTATTTTAGTCCTGTTATTGAGAGTTTTGGTTGGCACAGAGCCTTCAGCTACGTATTTCTAACTGCTTTTGATAGGCATGTCAGAAACGCTGGTGTTTTCCAATAACAGTAAATGGCAATTTAACTCTAAACTTAAAGAGTTTAACCAAGTTTAATAGTAAAAACAGTTTTTTTTACTGCACCTAAACCAAGTGAACAAGAGAAAACTGTTGAATGTGTTAGAGTCTAGAAACACGAAGATTTGCTAAAAACCTGAATAAGTCAGTACAATGAAAATGATTACAATGTACATTCAGTTTGACCTGCAGCTCTGTATAAATCCTGCAAATACATTAGAGTAATAATGTTGTCAAAACATGATTTTTTTTGTATAAAATTGTCCCATTTAAATAACAATGCAACTATTATTTATTTTACATGTAGTTATTTCACTTAAATTGGTGCATTTAGGTTCTGTTCAGTGTTTGGAGGAGAAATGGTTAAAAGGACTGTCCTCGCTAAAGGACTAGAAATTAAAAAGTCTTTTATCAGCTTGGGCAAATAATGCACAGTAATAACTGGGAATAACAGATTAGACCAATTAGAGGAAAGCATTTGGGACTGACATTGAGAGTGTGCACATACACAGATTATTACAGCTCTTTTGTACTAATACAAGCCTATTTATCTCTCCTCTTTTACTTTGGAGTCTTTTGGTCTTAGCTCTTCAGATCCCCTCACTAACACTCTTAGAAAATGATGCCTTGTAAATTTATCATGAGGAGGATTATTTGGGAGAGTTCAGCTCACCCACTCACCCTCCTCCCAATCTCAATTAAGAGCAAACAGACAGACAGAAACAGCCCTTCTCCCTTCCTTCTATCCCCACTAATGAGATCCCAGCATCCTCTCAACAACAGCCCCCCCAAATATATAAAAAAAAAAAAGAGACTTTCAGCAATCATTTCTTCCGTTTCTAAACGTTTGTGCAAGGGACCTACTGTTCATAGGCCATTAGAAGTGTGCCACTTTCTCTGTGACTCACAATGCAGGGTGAAACATGAAGGGGGAGAGGGGGTGGCATTGTGAGAGTGAGGGGAGAGGGGTCTAACTCATGCTTCTAAACCATACTTTTCTGCACACCTCCCTTTCTCTCCTTCTTCTCATTGCTTCATGCTTCTGTCGTCCACCCACGATCTATCCCCAAATATCTCTCAGGGGCCAGATGGATTCAAATCTGTCTCTGGCTGAAAAAGGGCAGAAAGAAAGAGCTGTTGTGACTCAGTGTTTTCTTTGCCTGATTTAGATTGAAAGCTGAATCAGTCTTTTTCACATGGAGTGAGAGAAAGGAGCAAACACATAATTGCGAGGCAGAAGAAATTACCACTGCATGTTAACATACGGCACAACTAGTGTTTAACATGCATGAAGAAACGGGTATAAATGCTAAAACCAGGTTTGCAGAAAAATAAGGCATAAGATGCTAAATTATAGCCATTAAGAGTAAATATCTCCCTCATTTTTTAAAAAGGATGGATAAATATTTTTAGAGGTATTAAGTAGCCTCATTGAGCCAGCGTGTTAAATATTTGAAGTTGTTCTAGGTTTTTATTATCGTGCCAATCCTTCACTCCAGTGCTCCTCTGGCAGCTTGTTTGTATATTCTGCCTTAAAGGTCTGTTGCTCATCCTATCATCGCCTGTCAAACTCTGAAGGATTAAGAGAAAAGGCAAGGTTGCACACAAAGATTTGGCACAGCAAAGCAACTTTTTTTTATTTGTTTTGCAGATCTAGTCATTATTCCACTTCTTAGTCACTGCCTTTAACACCGTGATGGATCAGTGACACGGTGATGTCCGAAAGAACAGATGATAAAACAAGAAAATATCAGTCTAAACTTAGCATAAAACTTAACACAACATACATTTAATGCAAATTATTAATCTTATACAGTATGTTGACATCAGCTTTGAACATTA
This sequence comes from Pachypanchax playfairii, assembly GCA_006937955.1. Lineage (NCBI taxonomy): Eukaryota > Metazoa > Chordata > Actinopteri > Cyprinodontiformes > Aplocheilidae > Pachypanchax > Pachypanchax playfairii. The sequence goes on along the minus strand of SSNP01000005.1, from coordinate 7,005,122 downwards.
GATGTTCCCTTTGGAGATTAAAATGCCATGTTTACTTTCAAGGTTATTCTTGAGTTAGAGGGCTGTTAGATCTAGATCACCAATGCAGCATTACATCCTGTGCTTCAGCTTAATCTCCCCAGAAATATGTCAGGTGTTACAACATAGTAAAACTATAAGCATTTTGACAAATTTGTTTCAAAGCTTCATTGTAACTCTTTCAACCCTCCAACCCTGCTTCTCATACATAATTAACTTTATTAGCTAATGAACGGTTGAATATACAAGTGAATAAACAAAATACTCTTCCCTTTTCCTCGTGCAGTAGAAAATCCCCCTAAAGGTTTCTGTTTTGGTGAATGTGCTTCATACCTCTCTAAGTGGGTCAACGGAAGCCAAAAATGTCTGAGAGGGAAGAAAGTAGAGCTGGAAAGTGCAGAATGACATAAAGGCTAAATGGGTGAATCTCAGCTTGTAGCATCATTTAAAACAAGCCCACAGAGCATAAGAGTGATGATACCTCGAAAAATGTAGTGCTTTGTGGTAAATTTACTCTTTTTAAGGATTTTAAGGAGGTTTTTATTGATTGTTTTGCTCAGTTAAATATTAAAATAAGAACTCTATGTTTACTGTGTCTAAGCCATTAAATTAACACTAGGATCCCTCAAACCTATATAAACGTTTTCGTAAAATCCCTCATTGGAGGCCAACAAAGATTTCTGTGGACTTCCTTCATTCTCATGCATCTGCGATGCAAACACAGCGATCAGATTATTACATTCCACACGGCAGCAGCTGCTGTTGAAATTCTTCTTTATTCTGTGTTACATTTACACAGACCTTTTCTATCTTAGACAGTCCACACTGTTCACATAAACAGTTTACAGTTTATGTCATTGCATCATTTCTGGACCCAGTCTATATATTACCACAGATATTAACATCAGGCAGATCATTAGTCTGTTTTACAGCAGCTTCACTGGCTACCAGTTCAACACTGCATCAGTTTCAAAATCCTGCTTCTTACATGTTAGGCCGTCCACAACCTCGACTCTCTCTACCTTAGTGATTTGTTGCAGATTCATATTCTAACCTTCTTTGTCAAAAGATCCTCCTCCACCCAACTCTCTGTGCCCCCTGCTCATCTGTCCACCATGTGGTCTAGAGCATTCCGTTTCCTCCTGATGTGTGTAATACTAACTCTCTTTCACTCTTAAATCTCATCTTAAACCTTTTTAAAACAGCATACTGTCTAAACCTGTCTGTATTGTTCCATTTTAATTTGTGCTCTTAGCTTTATTGCTGTTTATTACATTGTTGTATTCTTGCTTTATTTTTATTGTAAAGTGAACTTGAGTTCTATAATAATAATAATAATAATAATAATATTTGTTGTTACTATTATTATTAGTGAACTTTAACTACTAAAATAAATGTCATGTGTTAGAAGATACTGCCTCCAGTCATTACTCAGACATGTTAAACACTTTCTGAACTGGTGAAATCAGAGGGTACTTACACCTTTTACTATTTTCAGTATACCTTTCAGCCCTTCATTACTACTGATGACCCTTTGAATAGACTGTTTGTTCCTTTCCTGTGGGCTTTGACAGTATTAGATAAAACTCTCAGGTTGTCGACACCACCATCAAATGACTGCAGTCTGAACTAAAAGAGGTTGTAGCCTGGGGACAACTGTTTTAAATGCTATCTAAGTTTTATTTCAATTATAGCAGGGATCACAGAAACTGCCAGCATGATAACAAAGCCGCTGACAGCTAATCCCCCAGGACAGGAAATGAGCTGTACAACAATCGGTGTCATCTAAGGTTAAATGTCCATTTTGATAAAGGATTCTTCAAAGGCAGATGTATTCAGCTATTGTTCTAACTCCTCTTTTTTATCATTAGCCAGAAGAGAAGATAAAAGTATTGACTATGACATCTTGACACCTCTGTGGCTTTCAAGCCCCGTTTGGGCACGTATTATTAAAAGTTAAGTTAGTTTGAGATTAATTGATTTTGAATACGTAAATCTAAAACTGAAACCTTTTATATTTAATAAATTATATTGTTGGTTTGCATAGAGTTAGCCTTTTAGAGGGTTTGAACAAAAGGAAACATTCAGCAGTGTTAATGATGGTAATAAATTGTCTTGATAAAATCTTACTTCCAGTTTATCCTCATTTTATTTCCATTCTTCTTACTCTAAATTTCAGATTCCCTTTTTGCCTCCAGTCGAGGAAATTAAGAATCCTCACAAACATTCTGTGACATTTTGAAACCCCTTATGAAGATTGTCCATAATTTATCATCAACAGTCACAGCTCAGTGAGATATTAGCTTAAGCCGCCTCAAAATGCACAAGCTGAAGGTTTGGTCTTTGCTCTTGTGTTAAATGGAAAAACGAACAAGCTGTGAAACTTGCTAAAAGGGGTACTACTAAGAACTTACCATGCTGGGTGCCGGAACATTAGCTTTGAGCCCATTTTCTTTTTTTTTTTTCATATTTCTTTGCTTTTTTATTTTAAAACAACAACACATTAAAATAAAATGTTTTATCCTAATTTGAACCCCGTCTTGAAATCTTTTACTCGCTCAGCTCTTCACAGCATCAGATACCTCAGCTGAAACTGTTTAAACATTTACAAATAAAATATTGACAAAGACAAATGGATAGATGTTTCTGTATCTGCTCTTTCTTGAGCGTTGTGTCTTGAGGTGCTCTGTCTGGTGGATATCACAGAAGCAGTCAAGCATGATGAAATGCAGCCCTAAACGCTGAAAGAGATTTTAAATGTACAACAAAATGCTCGCCCTTCTCCTCTTTGAAAAGTTATTAATCAAAACAGAGACTCTGATTCAGCGATAGCTTACATGACATGAGAAAGTTATTTCTGTCAGTGGTTTCTTTAAAGGTGGGAGATGATGTCCGCTGGATGTTATCGTCCCTGCTGTGTTTAGTGGTAATGAATGGCAGTTAATGAATACTGCTGCTTTGGCTGGCTTCCCCTGAATGCCTCTTCTCAACCAGTTTGCTGGTGGCTGTCTGAGAGTTGATGGGGAGGGGATGAGGGATGAAAAGTGAGGGGAAACAGAAGGAGAGAAGGACACAGCAGGAGGCTGTCGCACCTTGTACTGAAGCAGCACTGAGGTGGAGCACTGTGGCTTCTGAATGGACAGATCAAAGAGAAATGTTATACAGAGGAGACATACAGGTTAAGATGCTTTGTTCTTGGATCTGATGATCAGTAGGCTCATCAGTAAACCTTTTTTTCTCCTATTTACTACTTTATAGGAGTTGATTCATGGTACATTAACATGTGTTCTGTTTTTACTTCAGCCACAGGGACTTAAAGCCAGAGAACCTGTTGCTAGATGAAAAGAACAACATCAGGATAGCAGACTTCGGCATGGCCTCCCTTCAGGTTGGGGACAGCCTGTTGGAAACCAGTTGTGGGTAAGTTTTAGTATCACCAAAGACAAAATGAAAAAAAAAAAGTTTTTACATATGACCATAACTCTCCTAATTTTTCAAATATTAAGCTTAAATTTGGTGACATAGTAGCTGAGAAATACTACCAAATGACCTGAGATCTTCTGATACTGTATGATATATAATATTATGTTCAGTATTTGACCAAAGCTACTGTGACTCCATCATTTCTCAACTTAAAATGATCTTAGCATTAAAACAGGTATAAAAGGGAACAGGCCATGAAATATAAAGCAGTTTGTCTTTTTTATTGTTTTTTTTACCTCATAAAATGTATAAATATTTTAAATTTATAGATCTGTCTTAATTGTATGAAGGTAGGACGATAAAAAGAAAGTGAAAGGATCAACGACGACGCTTAAGTCTACTCTTTTTTTGGACATCTGTTCCACACTGTGTTGATCTCTTAAGAACAGTTTCATTGTCAACTGAATGTTGGGTTTGGCTTTGAGCTGGACCAGGGCCTTGGCCAAATATTATTGCCCTCCATCTCCTCCTATCTCCCCCGAGGGTTTATGATCTAGAATTTATGATCACACTTTGTTCGTCAGTCCTGTGATGACAATAAATCTGTTTGTGGGAGAAGTCACCGGATGGCAGCAATCAAAAAGGAAGCCTGACGTCTCAATACTACAGGAATGCTTTTATTTAACCCTGAACCGTTGTGTGTGTCCTCAAAGTTCATCAGAGTTTACTTCTAAAACGTTTGTTTACAATCTCCGTGACATTGTGGATTAAGCACAAAACTATTTTATACGTTTCATTTTACTTTCTTATTGTTCTTGTTTTACACTTTCTATTTAGTAAAATGTTTGAATGTCAAACAAAGATTTTAGGAATGATATAATCTGAGTTATATAGGGGATTAGTTTTTTTAGGTCTGTGTGGGTCACGTGGATGTTTTCGTAAGGTTATTTGCTTTGTCATTTGACATTCATTGCAGATTTAGGTGACAGAAGCCTGGCGAATTCTGTGTCCCGGTCTGATCGACTCTGTCCAGATTAAACTGAAATGCAATTGAAATTACACATACACAGAATTCAGAGTGCATATGCCCACACAGCACAGATGAGGTTTACTTTATCCCCAACCTCTAAAAGTCTTTGCCCTCCCATTGGCTGGTTGCTTTCCTGTGTGTTGTTCTGTCTCTAACACCCTCCCTTGATATGCTTGTGCATCACAGCATGATTATGCACACACATGCATCCATCTGATACTGTTACATAATTGCATTTTTTTCCACCAGTAGTGGTAATTCATAAACTCTGATGACTCACTGGTAGAGATCAGGCCAACTGTTCCTGCTTGCATGTGCAGAGCTATACTCAAATCACACATGCACAACTGAGTCATTTCTTTAGCAAGGGATGACCATGCTGATGTGGTTCCAGCCAAATGCATTTCCTCTTACTCAGCAGAACTGCTTGACTACTGCTGCATATCCTTTTACGTATTCTGCTGGCTCTTTTGCAGTCAAATTTGTGCATCTCATCCAAAAACAGTTCACCTACTTAACACTCCTGCATGAGATCATTCAGAGTAGCCTTACAAAGTTTAAAGGTGCTTGTTGCAGGTGGGAATATGGAGCTGTCCCACAGGGACTCAGACACTGTACTGAAAGTAGGTCTTGTTTTTTTTCCACTCTCAGCTTGATCATCATTCTGTTTGCAAGCATGTCTCAGGAAAGTGTGAGCACTGTGTGTGTATGTGTGCATGCGTGTGTGTACTTGTGCCTTCTTGCACTGTAATTGTGGTTATTGATTATTCATGCTCTTCTGACTGCCCCATCTCTAAGTGCAGATATGACACTTTTTAATTAAACAGATTTATCTGAGTCCCCTCTCACTATGCACCAGGCTGACACAAATGTATTCCATTTGCTTTGGGTAATGGAGCTGAGTAAAGATGAGAGCTGCCTCAGGTAGCAAAGAGGGAAACCTCCCAGAACATCCAGTACATAAATGCATGTAGACATACAGATGTGCAAATGAGCAGAAGCACCGAGGAGTACATACAAACATGAAACCACTGCAGCTTTTTTTTTTTTTTTACATCTATACAAACTCAGCTGTGTTGTTTTCCCATGCTAGAGTTGTGCGTACTGTAGTTGTGTTTCACATATTAATGGAAGTATATTATCCTGTATCCAGAGCTGGATACATTCTGTTGGAAAAAAAAGAGTCCCTTATCTTAAGAGGTCCATAGTAGTCTTCATGGATTTAAAATAGCAAACAGTAAGTTAACTGTACAATACCTGTTTATGTTTCAAAGTGGCCTTTATTAATTGGTGGTATCACTACAAATTAGAAAAATGCTTGAAATACAAACAAGGTATTTGAGGCTGTTTAGAAAAAGTGTTGTTATCATTTTGTATCCACAAAAACCAACTTTATACCAAACACTGTAGCATAAAACCTAAAGCTTTTTACGGTCCCCCTATCATGTTATAGGGTAATTTACTGATGTAGGTTTAAGTTTTAGAGTTACAAGATTTGTTTCCATCAGAAAATTATTTTCTTTCCTTTCATGACATTTTGCTGAGAAAAAAAAGATTTTTAACAAAAAACAAGACAAGACTGATGTTGTAACTAATTTTGTTCAGGAGCTTTTTAAAGGACTTTGGCCACACTCTGAATGAATGTTCATTTGGTATTCAAGTCTGTAACTTCTGGAACGAACAGCCGTTGAGTTTGTCAAGACATTATGAAGTGGAGCCGGGATAAAGTGAATCATTAAATCTGGACTGAAGGCTTCTAAGACCAGTACATAGATCTGTAAATTTAGGCTACATTTAGATAAACCCATGTAAAAACACAATTATAGAAAATTACTACACCGAGTTTTGTACACTGTGGAATTTAAAACAGCATCATCATGTCAAATTTACAAAATAAAATACACTCAAAACACTATTCAGGAGCCTATTGAAAGCACACCTCACTGGAAACAGGTCCAAATGTTCTAGTCTGTCAAATGTTTAACACGTGGGTGTAAGTAAGGTGGTGGACTGGAAAGATAATGGTATCATGGACTATTAAACAACACCGAAACATGCTGATGGGAGATTTCTCTGGTTATTTTGCCTACTCTGAACTTATACACCTGCACGTATCAGCAACATCGGGACAAAGACACTCACTCTGTATCCCAAAGAGATGCTCCTCCCTCTAGTGCAGAATGATTTTTAATGAAGCAGGATAATGAGCCCCAAACACACCCCTTAAGGGCTTTTTAGGAATAATTTGAATGCCATGAAAGACAAAGAAGTGCTGATTGTCATTGGCTTCACAGTCGCCTCCAACTTTTCACAAACTTTTAATGAGAATGCCAGTAGTTACATTACATTACAGATTTTTGATGTAATTACATTCAAAACATTGTTATAGACTGATTAAAATGAATACAGATGTTCAATCCAGACTGTACCCATCACTGCAACCTGCTTTATTCTGTTCTTTGTTTTTTGTTATTCTGTCTTTTTTTTCTAGTCTGTTCTGTATATAAAAGCAGATTAAACGCTTACAGTCTGTATTCCAACCATATACTTTTTATCTGTTTTGTTTCAACATAATATATACATCATTTAAACAGAATGGAGATGAAATATGTTGCACTTAATGTGTTACGGCTTTAATGTAACAGTTTGGTTTTGTTCTAGTAATAATAAAAAGGATTCAGCTCAAACAGACAGCTTCCACACAATCTGACTCATCTACAGTCGTCTTGAAAACAATGAGTGAATTCAAGGTGTAGCTTGCATATTGTCGTACAAATATTGTTTCTTTTGCTCCTTGATAATCTGTATAATGTACTGTTGCACTTGCAGTCAGGATGTTCTTACTTTGTCTCACGTTGGAATTGGCCTTGTTGACATGATGGGATTGATTACCAATGAGGATTCTGACAACTCTGGGATTCGGGTCATTAAGGCTGGTATTCAAAACTGCACAAGACAGTAGTCTTAAATAGATTCTCCTTAAACTCAAGATATCCTGGTATTAGAGACTAGATGAGAGGGAGATGTGGAGGACACATCTTATTGGACTGAGGTGAATTGTTTTGTTAAGCCAAGTTAAAATATATCTAGCTAATTATAGACTAACATAAAGCTCTAATTCTCCAAAATGTGTGTGTAGAATGACAAGCTTCTCCCCCAGTGTGAACCAGTTTACAGAGGAGCGTTTGCAAGCTTCCTCCATAAATCTTCATGTGATATTGATGTGTCAATCTAGTCATTGGCTTTACTGTCAGTCCATCTGGCAGTCATAAAGATTAGTGGGTCTGGTTACTGTCTGCTGTGAGAAGATGCCCTTGACTGAGCAAGAAGGAGGAGGACATCCAAACATCCTCAGGGTGTTTTAACTCCTGAAGTATACCTTGATCAATGTCCAGTGGAAATGTTTACTGCCGGCATGTGTGTTTGACAGAAGTTTATTCTTGTTTGATGTTTGATGCCTGAATAACGGAGTTACTTTACGTTTCCACTGATTCCTTACGGTACTATTTTTTGTTGAATTTTAAAACGCTTTTTTGTTTTTCTGATTTTTACAACAGATCTCCACACTACGCATGTCCAGAGGTTATCAGGGTGAGTAAATCACTTTAATATTCTTTCCTCTGTTGTAACTTATTATTTTAAATGACAGAGTTTTAATATTGCCATCTCTTCTTACCTTCAGGGAGAGAAGTATGATGGTAGAAAAGCAGATGTTTGGAGCTGTGGGGTCATTCTTTTTGCTCTTTTGGTGGTAGGTGTCAACTTGTTCTTTCAGTGTTTGTTTCTCTTAACTTCTAGGAATTGACTGTACCTTTGTAAAATGTCCTTAATAACTTAAAAAAAAAACAGTTACTTAACCTTGAAAAGGGACAGGATAATCGTTGCTGACCAAGCTTTAAATCCAAGTTGCCCTTGAAGAAGCAGAAACACGTAACTGTGTCAAACACAAACTCAGCATTTGCAGATTCAAGTCAGAATTGTTGCATTATGAGCACTTTAACCAAAAGATGCTCCACAGGCCCTAAAGAAGGATTTTCTTTGACAACTTTAAAAAAGCAAACTGAAGTATTTTTTTACTGGTTGTATTGCATCCACACACATTACTGTATCAATAATGTCTATTCTCTTGCTACTTTAAGGCTGTGGCTCCCCAGCCGTACAGCCCTTAAGCTTTGTTTCATTAACAGCTGTATTGGAATTCCTGCACACTCCTGCATCATGAATAATTCACATAGCTGAGCTGAAGGAAGAGAGCCCAATATAAACATCAACAACGACATGGCAACTTTTTGCCACAGGCCATGTGTACTTGTGTCTTTTTCTTCTTCTTTCTCCCCCTTCTTACCATCTCATGTGTATTTACTCTGCAGATGGGGAGACTTCTTAGTACACTTGTGTTGTCTGAACCTGAAATTATTTGGCATTATCTGATTAGGACCATTCTTTACACGCCAAACAAAAGTTGTTTCTTTTTTTTTTTTTTTTCTGGCACTGTTTACCTGCAGATACAACACCATCTTTCTTCTGTTTCCTCCTGCTGTCTGGCTCCAAGATAACCATTTGTCTGATTGTGGGAGACACGCGTACTCCCCAGCAGTTAGGCTGTGCTCAGATCATCTGTTACACAATTCTGCCCCCCTTTTATTCTTCACTCCCCTTTCTCCGATCCTCTTTTTCTTTCCACCGGTTTTCTCTTTTCCATCTTCTTCTTCTCTGGTGGAAGTTGCCATTCATCACACAGCCACATCTGTGAAGTGTCAGCAGTCTTTGATAAATGAGCGTGATGAGAGAATGCTAAATGAACGAGGTAAATGAGAAATCAGGGTAATTATTAGAAAAGCCCTGTTTTCAGCGCACCGCTGTTTATTATTTATTTTGCATTGCATTCTGATGTCGGATGCTCAAACTGAAGAGTGAATAGGTGGAAAAGAAAAGAAAAACAAGCTCATTTCTGCAGTCGCACAGAGTTAAAATCCCAAACATAGTTTTATTTCTTGTGGCAGGGCTTGTCAAATATCTATGTTTCTTTCCTTTTGTGTTCAGATGAAGGTTTATTATTATTTTTTTTTTGTTACAGAAAACATTAAATTGTGTCTTGTCATTTTTATTCCCCATCATGCATCTGTCTCATTTGACTCAGTGTTCTTCTGCTTCTCCAGGGTGCCCTGCCGTTTGACGATGACAACCTCAGGAATCTCCTGGAGAAGGTTAAGTTGGGAGTGTTTCACATGCCACACTTCATTCCTCCAGATTGTCAGAACCTTCTCCGTGGAATGATTGAAGTGGACGCGTCCAAAAGACTAACGGTCAGTTTAAATTAAGGGACTCATTGTTGAAAAGAGTTTGACTTACAACTTTAATGTGTCAGTGCCTTATCTTTCATGCTTACTCTGACCCATCTGTATCTATTTTTATCATTGTGTTATTATCAGTTGACCAAATCTTTAAACAAAGTGGCACTGTGTGCATCTGTTCAATTAGCATGTCTTAATTTCTAAAACAAATTTATAGAATAGTTACAAATGCAAATCTGGGTTTGTTAGAACAAAAGAAACATGGTGTATTCTCTCTGTTAAAGTGACTCTGCAGCTCTTGCAGACTGAGTTACTCAAAAGAAAAATAAATGACAACATTGTGCCGAAGTATCAGAGTATCAGCCCAAAGGTAAAAAACAAACAATAGTTTTGTAACAGCTAGTGTTTCTCCATCAAACTCTAATGTCAACATTATTAGTGAGTGTGAGAAAACTTAAAGTGACAGAAGTAAATGAGATTGTCTGAATTCATAGACAAAATATAGAAAGTTTTCAAAGATACTTGGAACAACCTGCATGAACAAGCACAAAAATACTCACACCTTAGATTAAAATCTTTCTTTTTTATTCTGCTGCATGCTGACTTTTGTCTTGTGTTTATTGAAAGGGGCTGTTGCTAGTCTACTAATAATGGTTTTGTAAAAACAATAAATTTAGATGTATGGACATTTTTAAAATCCTATCAATAGCATTAAAAATATCTGAGAAGAGCAAAGATAGGTATTTTAATTTTAAAATCTTGTTGCTCTTTTTGTTTGTTTGTTAAATTTATGTTCTGATTGTTTTTTTTGCCTGATCGTTGGTCGCGTCCTCCTGCCTATTGCATACATTTAAATGAGGATTTCTGTTTAGGGTTTTTTTCCCGTATGACTGCTTATTTTATTCATCATGATGTCAGTCCTTCTCTGGACAATTACTGAACATCTTAGCAAGAAGGAGAGAGAAGAGAAGCAAGAACACTGGCATTAAGAACAGAAAGTTAGGATATAGATAGTGGTGAACAAAGGAAGTCTGTATGAGTACCATGAATCTAAAAACAAGCAGATAGATGGTTCTGCCCTTTATTCTTGCTCTGACTTTCACATTCAGACAATAAAAGCACAAAGATACTTGCACACCATAAAATAAACCCCCAGATTTCACTACGCATAATGCACACGCACACACACACACACCCCCTCTCGAGCTGCTCCAGGTATCCTCATGAATCAGTGCAACTGTTTTCACGCACTTGTCTGTGAGGAAATGTGGCGACACCACAGTTGGTAAATGTTGCTGCTCCATTTCCCTCCATGCCTCAGCTTACCTTTCACAGTGTCAGAATATTTCAACAATTTTTCAACATGCCCAGCAAAAAACAAAAAACCGACAAACAAAAACTCCAAATAAAAATTGACAATCTTATGATGAAGTACTTTAGATACGCTATGAACTAGAAAAATCACACCTTTTTATTATGCTGTATGCACAGTATTTGCTTAATTCCCCTGTTCTCTCTACCTGATGAGGACAGGTCACCCTGAGATCCCCTGATATGCCCACCAGGCAGCGGTGATGTCCTCGGTAAAGGGTTACACACGAACCAAACTGCTGGGAGAGAATATGGTTTCTGTCTGCTCCCCTCTCATGCATGAGGACTCCAAACAGAGCTGTAGGGGATGTGTTGTAACCTCAGAATGTCAAATAGCCTTTTAGTCTGAGCATTTCTGGACTTTAGTGGTCAGACACAAGGTAAATACACCCAAGGGCAGAAATGACAACATATGGGGAAGGGAAATCATTTTCTATGGATTTTCTTTCTATACATACAACATTTTATCGGCTCTAGCTGATATAAACGTTCAAGACTAGTGGCTGTATTTTTTCTTTAAATTTCTTTTTGTTCATTAGGTTTTGCTTGTAGATGTGCAAGTTCTCCATCTCTAGGTGGGAGGTCACATACCTGAGCTCATAGGACTGAACTCAATAAAAGCTCTTTTCTTAATTCCCTTTTCTATGTAATGGGGGCCCTGGAGGCCACTGGGCTTTCCACCTCAACAATCATCTTATTCTCCATATTCAAATGAGCAGATCCTGAACGGATCTGTTTCCTCATTATACCAGACTGATGAGGAGGCTCATTATGTAAAGAAGTCTGATGATTCCAGTCAGATAATAGTGTCACGGAGGATGTGTAGATGTTTCAAGGATGCTGGAATAAGTTAGGTTTTTATTTGTTTTTGCATCTTTGTCAGAGATGATTATTTGGCTTACAGTGTAGAATCTAATAGATTTTGAAAAATACGCTCAAAGCACTTGATCAGGTCTTTTGACACTAATATGACTTCTACTGTATTTTCCGCACTATAAGGCGCACCTAAAAGCCTTTAATCTTCTCAAAAACTGACTGTATAATCCGATGCGCCTTGTGTATGGATTAATATTGGTTAGGCTACCGTAGTCAGGGGGCTATGGTACGAGTTAGAAGCACACTAATTCGGTGCTTTCTGTCATTGCTGGTGGATTGACTAAAAAACTCCAGCCGCTAGATATTGGTGTGAACAGAGCTTTTAAAGCTAGACTGCGAACTGCGTAGGAGCGGTGGATGACCGAAGGTGAGCACATGTTCACCAAGATGGGAGACAGCGCCGCGCGCACTGATATATCAGTCTCAACTGTGGTCCGAGCTTTCACGAAGGCAGGAATTGTCAGTGAACTGCCAGGCAACAGCAGCGACACTGACTTGGATAATGACGAGTTTGACGTGACGGAACTGGCTGAACTCGCCCAACTGTTAAACTCGGACACTGAAGACACTCAAAAAGAAGCGGTATCAGACTGTTTCTTTTCCCTGATTCAGTAAACAAGTAAAAGTTCCTCTTCACGTTTGTGAATGCACTAACTACGTTAGTTTATATTCTATTACCGTAAAAAAGTTTGCATAATGCAACCCCAGCCACTACAGTAGTTTCTATTCCATGCGCCTTATAATGCGGTGCGCCCTATATATGAACACAGTTTTAAAATAAGCCATTCATTGAAGGTGCGCCTTATAATCTGATGCACCTGATAGTGCAGAAAATATGGTATTTTTTCAGTTTGTGTATTTTTTGCAATTTAATCTTTCCCTAAAATGAGGTCCATCAACATCCTCCTGTTCATTCTCTCATGGTGAGTGAGCTATAATTACAAAACAAGTGAAGGTAAAGAAAGACAAAATCATTTACCATCTCCTGCTTATCATAGACTTCTTCTTTGACTAGTCGAACTTTAATTTAGAATGCATTTATTCAGCAATGAAAATGTATGTATACACATTTACATGCATCCATGGTCAGAATGGTCAAATCCAGTTGATGTGATTCTTTACCTTAGACCACATCACTGTTCAGTGTGTGTATGTGATACCAGTCTCCTGCCTACAGGCTTCAATAAAAGGTAAAGAAAGTAAGTCACCCACTGGCCTGTATCTGACAGCCAGGGTGTCTCTGTCAATACAAGGACCTCTATAGAGGCAGACAGGAGTCACCTGGAGTCGGTAACCAGAGTCTGCATCGTTCTCTGATTGCACTAATATCACACAAAGTCATCCATCAGTTCTGCACAGGTAGGTCCTGTGGGATGTAGGAAACATCAAGATATTGATGGAGGCATACACACATGAACTATGCGTCTGATTGAGTGACAATAATTAGAGTTGACATGTGTGTCTCCTGTGGTTCCACAACAGCAGCACGGGCAAATTAAAAAGTCCCAACAGTGACATTGATCCCATTTCCCTCTGTGGGCAGTTGAAATGCAGTAAAAGACATTTTTCTTAGTTGCCCTTTGGCTTGCTGTTTCTGTCTCTGCTTTGCTTTGGTGTTATTGGCAAAAGTCCATGTTGACAGGGTTGGTGACAAAGTGGCTACATTAGACGTGTGATGACAGGAGCAGCACAGAGGAAGGGATGTTGTCTAAGGAAGAGCAATGTGCAGAAAGTGAGAATGGGAGATTCCCTTCAGACCATGAGTTCTGTGGGGTCAGCAGTGTGTGTGAGCGAGATAATATTCTGTTATTTCACCTCTCTCTCTCCCTCATTCTTTGCTGAACCTTTTTCCACCAATGACACGGTTAATATATGAAGAACTCATTATTTATTTCAACAGTTGAACATGCTTGAATGTTTCCAGCTTATAAAATATGTAATTAGAATATATCTAAATACTCCCAAATATGTTTTCACACTGAAATAATTTGTTGTTTTTATTACTTCCAGAATTACCTATTTTAACTTTAATTATTTTGGTATTAACAGAAATAAATTGTTGTACGTGTTCTAATCTGCATTTTCTCTCCTTGTGTCTTTTACAGTTAGAACTAATCCAGAAGCACACGTGGTACATGTAAGTCCCCCTCCGTGTCTTCCTCCTCATTACACCCCCACTCCTCTCATCCGTTCGACTGTTCTGCAGGGCTTGTAGACCTGAAGGGAGCTACCACATGAAAAATGACTTTGGATTTCAGCTATGTACACAAGAGTACATTTATGCAGGGCATGACTTCACTCTCGGGGACAGGGGGGTAAATTGGTAGTGCATGAAAGAAAATTTGAAGCATATGGTCAAGTGAACAAGGAGAAGGCCTAAGGGAACAAGCAGGGAGGTAGAGACTAAACCCACTTAAGTTTACCCATTGTTTAACATTCACAACAGAGTGTATCCACCTTATTAAGCTAACATAATCTTTTGAGAGCAGTTCTGGTGCTCTAAAGATAGAATGTGTTTATTAATTAACTTAATTTCTAAGGGTTTCTTTGCAGTGCAGCAGTAGAAATGAAGGATACGAGTGTGTACTGAAAGTGAGTGAATTATGGTTTTTATCCTGAACTGAAAGATCATGCAGAGCCGGTCTGATAAAAGAAACTAGAGAAGACAAAAGCTTGCACAGCAGATTAATGTAGTGTGAGTTTTGTCAGTGAGAAAGTTGCCCGCCTTCTTTGTCTGCACAGCTGGATGGCCTGACAGATGACTGGCTGAATGAATGAACTAATGAAGGAGTGAATGAGAATTTCTGTTTGATAAATGTGAATGTTTTCCTGAAGCAACTCGACTGCGATGAAAGGAACAATTCAAGCAACTTTGTGTCAAAATCATATGAACAGAAACTTTTAAATGGTTGATTAAGAACAATTTTCATTACGATGGTTTCACAGTGGTACCTTCAAGATTAAACACAAGAGTCCTCGATATTTACACTCTGTGCTCTCTTATCAAAATTTAGATAGCTGTTTTTGGTCTAAAAGCAAGTCACTGCTGTGTAGCTGACAATGATTAAACTTTCAAATTATTTCCTTAATTAAGGAAACCCAATTATTTTGTTAAAATGAAGAGAATGACCTAACATCTTTTGGGATTAGAGGCTGGTTGAAAGATTATAAACTAGGCTTCACTTACATATGATGCCCTTTTTGTTTTGGACTAAGATTCTTTTGCTCTATTGTGACACTAGCAGTGTTATATTTAGACATTGTATTGATGATAATTACATTTGTACATTGTTTTCTAACAGTTAAATACATTTCAGCAACAGTTATAAAAATCAACTTTTATTGAGGATTGATTTACAGTTTTGACTTGTATGCCACCAAATGTTTGTGTACTTTGAAGAATTTGGAGCTTTGTGGAGTAAAAACATTTAGTTTACGAGTTTACAGTGTAAAACAGGACTTGTGTTAATTTAATAGCCCCCAATGGGGGTTTAAACTTCACTGACCACACCAGAAGAAGAAACTGGGAAGTAGTATTTAATAACTTATTGACTCAAATCAATCTAAATATCTGTGTATTGGTATATAATACACACTGGAACTACACAACTTCCATTTTTAGAAAGAAAAGAAAATGTTATATTATTTGAAACAAGAAGACATTAAAGTAAATCTTCTAGAAAATAGTTCCAGTGCAGTTTAGCCTTTCATTTTAAGGCTTGCTTGTGTACTCTCCGGAGACTGGCAGACAAAAGATAGTAAAGTGTTTTGGGAAGCAAAAAGTAAGTGATGGAGAAACTAAATATATAAAACAAGCAAGGACAAAAAGTTGGAGATGAACAGAATGACTCATTTTTTGTGTTAGAATATTGTGATAGCTATCATTCTCTAAAATGTACATGCAAAACAACGTAAATGTTGATGTTTAAATGAATATTATAAAAGGAGAATAATTAGATCAGACAAAGTTAGATATTAACTAACTTTACTAGCTGTATGTTCTTCATTCCAAAAAAATCTAATCTAATAATGAATTTGTGCATTTAAAAATGAACATGAACAAGTTATGAACGCTACAGTAAAGCCTAGAATGTGTTATTACTTCATTGAATGGCAAAGAATGTAATAAGTTGACTATGTGCTTTTTGGCATGTGATTTAGAGTTTTTGTTTGTTTTTTATTATCTCCAGTGGGGGTAAAAATGAACCGGAGCCTGAGCAGCCTGTGCCTAGAAAGGTAACCATCCGCAGCCTGCCTTCTGCAGAAGACATCGACCCAGATGTTCTGGACAGCATGCACTCCCTGGGCTGCTTCAGAGACAAAAACAAACTTCTGAAAGACCTGCTCTCAGATGAGTAAGTGGATGAAGGTACTAAATAGAGGGAGGGGAAGGAGCGGGGGTTGGCAAGTGTCGGTCTAGAAACTTTTTAATCAGAGACTTGGCAGGAGCACAGATGGAGGAGACAAGTGACAAAAGTAAATGACTCAATGCAGGAAAAAAATAATGATTAAAGCCAGTTTATCTGAAGAGAATGGTATTATGAATTATGAATGAATATTATGTAAAACAAAAAGTAAGAATTGTCAAAAAATGTTGGCAATAGAACTTTAATTTTTCACTTTGTCTTGTTTACTATGGAATATTGTGAAAGCCACTAAAAAGCGTTTAACCACCTGCAGGGTTCCACATTGTGATGATTTAGTAAATCAGGCGTCATTAACTGATGGACCCTGTGACCATTGTGGGCTGAAAAATAATTGCATATTACTAAATATAGCACAGCGTAATGCGTGAGTCAAAATCAAAATTCTAATGTTGGTAATCCATTCAGTTATTTTCTGATTTAGCATTTGTCATACTTTTTAACATTCCTTTAAAAATTGTGTTTTGTACAGAGACAAAAACCAAAATAAACCACATCTAAAGCTTTTTAAAATCATGGAAAATTGTATAATTGTAGAACCTCTTTCCAAAATAAAAGAGCATAGTGTTACAACTGAAAGTAAAATAAAAACAGACAAGCCACAGTAACCACTTGGCGCCAACACTGTCTGCTTAGAAACATTCTGGACTACAGAACAAATTTTCTTAATTAACACTCTAGGTCCAATGTTGGAAAATAAGTTTGTTGATAAATATTAGATTCTACACCACAATAAAACAGTAATTTCATATATTATTCTGTTGTTTTGAACTAAAATTATATCAAATTTATACTAATTATGTCATATTGAAAATGTCTGATTGTTGGTAAAACAGCAAATTGGCATTGTTCCAAATCACAAACAATTTACAGTAAATAATGGTATAATTAAACATTTCTGAATTAAATAATAATAGAATAAAACTCTCTGTTTTCAATGTGTTGTTTAGTCATTTAGAATCTCCTCATTTTATATTTTATATTTTCTGTCCTCTTTGAGAAAATGAAGCAAATTCACAAGTTGGATTACATTTTTAGAAGCATTTGCTGTAGAACCTTCTGTAAGAGCCATTTGTAACTGAGTCATTCCGTTTGATATTTCAACTCTCGTGTTCTCAAACGTGCTGCATGTTTCATCATACTAAGTACATGCTGTTTTATGATCAGGGAGGTTTCTTAAATTTATATCTCATTCGACACCATTAAATCACAAAACTTCCACAATAAATATGTTGGTTTTATCACATCTGTCTGTTTGATACACATTGAGAGCACGCAAATAAAAATGCATTACAAGGTAGGGAGGTATGTATCAGTGCAGCATTCAAGCACACTAAAATGTTTGAGTGTCACCTATGGAAATATCAGTTTAGACTGCATGTTCAAAGGGTCCCAAGTATGGGGATAGAAGAATAAAGATGTGAAATAGGAAACAAAATGAAAACAAAATTCGGATGAAGTTAGGGACAATGGGAAATGAGGTGAAGGGAATTGTTTGAAACGATGGGTGTGTTTTTGTGACGAGCATCTCAGCCTTTATTCTCCCAACAGCTCTTGTGAAATCCTGTGAAGCTGTCTCTTTAGATGTCGGGAGCCATAGATCACTTAACTATCGTCAGCTTGCACTGTTTACCACTGGATACATTCTCTTAAGACTTTTCGTTGGCGCATTATGAACATGTTCCTGCGTTTCATTACTAATATTCTACTAATATATGTGTCTCAGTCACATGTCTTTGTTTTGCTCTTGCCGCACAGTTTTTTATACATCTTTCTTCTAAAATAAGCCTTTCTCATAAACAAGAACCACTCTATCATTACACCCCCTTACCACCTTCTTCATTTCCCTCCCTTCTCATGGGAGAAATTTGTAATTGTGCTGCATTGGAGAAAAATCTGTGATCTGGATTTTTTTTTTTCATAGTTCATTTTAGCTGAAGTTGCAGGTCCTTGTCTCTTTTTGCCTCCTACTGATTTCCAAACTGTCTCTATTATAGAGGCCTATTCTCTGGGTATTTAGCATAGAGAATGTTCCATAGAGAATTAAAATATTCAGTTTCCTGATTTGCCGACAAGGAAAAGATTCAAATTTATAGTTTGTGATACTTACTTACTAGACCAGCAGCAACTGCGTATGGACATGGGCTGTATCTTAAAAAATTATCTGCATAAAATAATTTGATTGCTTAATGATGCATACAACTTAACTTTTTTTTACAATTAAAGCTATTTATTAGCTGTTTCACTTTGCACACAATGAGATTAAAGAACATTAATCATAGTGAGAGGTTTTGCAGATAATGCCACTTTTATGTACGTATTTATTTAAATTAAAATTCACTCACTCACTTATTGATTTGCTTTCTATTTCATATATGTATTTATATGTATACACTTCAGTCTGATTATTGTATCTTTACATTCTGTAAAAGCAGGTTCAATAAACTTTATTTTTTCACTCTTCACAGTGAAAATCAGGAGAAGATGATCTACTTCTTGTTACTCGATCGTAAAGAGAGGTACCCCAGTCAGGAGGACCAGAACCTTCCCCCTCGTAATGAGATTGGTGAGCACTGGAAGGAACAACAACAACAAAACTTAACTATCAGGAGCACAGCTCTACAAATCTATACAGTGTGAAAAAATGATTGTAAACTTAAAAAGCCTTAATATATCAAATGGGACAAATAAAAATTGGAATGACACAACACAATTTCTGTACGAATATTAGAATGAAATAAAAGATGAAAAATACTTGAGATAGCAAGAAAATACAACTTAAGATGAAAACAATAGGGATTGAGGTTTGATTTGAGTGAATTGGTGCTTAGGAACTTATTAGCTTGCTATATACTATATTTACTATAAATACTCAAATTATACCCCAACCTTTACAAAAACAATACATTTACCAATGTACTGATAACGATGAAAAAATAAGCTGTGAATAAATATTTTATAAGTGGTGATACTGACCATCATCCCTGTAATAAGTAGTAACTTCATCATCAGTTACTTATAAAAGTACACATACCTGAAGAAATAATTCCAACTCTGATTTCATCAGTGGTAGATTGTTTCTCCAGACAATTATTTAAAAGCTTTCTGTTTTTTAGAAATAATACTTTTGGTGATAAAATTTAAATACAATGTGTCAATGACTTTTTTCTAAAACCTAACACCTGATTTCATTCAGATAATAACTTATCAAAAATAAATTAACTGGGGATTTGCTGATTTCACTGATCACTAAGACGGGCTAACTAAACTCCTGTGAGCATGTGTTTGTGTGTGTATCTGCTGTAAGATACAGACATTTTGATGAATAGACTCCTCCTTCAGTGAATGTGATACAGTCAATACAGTGACCATTAGTTCAAGGTCTGGAAGGAAGCCATTACTTATTCTCTATTAGTTAGAATGTCAATATGATCATTGCAAGACATCATTCAAACCCACACACATGTCCACATAATGCTTAAAACTGCTCAATATGTAGGAACACAGATGCTAACACAAACATGCCAACTGCTTTGTTTTTATTCTAAGTCAGTGTTTGTTGTTGACACAGATCCACCAAGGAAGCGGGTTGATTCTCCCATGTTGAACCGTCATGGAAAGAGGAGACCAGAGAGAAAGTCCATGGAAGTCCTCAGTGTTACAGACGGAGGCTCACCGGTTCCAGCCAGGAGGGCGATCGACATGACACAACACGGACAAAGGTAAATAATACATCCTATTTTTATAAACAAACATATCTACCTCTGTGTTTATGTTTGTTTGTTTGTGTGTGGAGGATCTTGCAGCTCGGTTATGTTTCAGCTGGTCTGACAGAAAGTTTGGATCCAGTGTCAGCAAACATAAACAGAGACTGACTCTCTGCTCACTCTGTCTTCTGTCTCACTGTAGTAAATCAGTGTACAGTAAAAGCTTGGATATTCCTGACGGCAGAGCAAAATGCAGCAAAGAAGAAAGGTATTCACTTGCCATTTACTCCATATGTTTTCACCTCCTCTCGCTTCATGTCCCACCCATGCTAGACAGGAAAATAGATGCCGCCATACTTTTTGCTTTGGGGAATCCTGTTTAATTGTAAAGATCAATGCAACATGTCCAAACTTTAAAAATTTAGTCAGCTATTCCTCATCAGAGAAATTTGGGATGGCTTTTTCTAAAGTTTTCTCAAGTCTTAAATAATTTAAATCTGGAATTAAAGAGGTTGATTTAAGAAAAACTCAGCGTATCAACAGTCCTTCTTGCACAGGCATTAACTTAATTATCTCTTTTTCTCATAATCAGGCTGCATTGATAATCAGTTCTACCAAACAGTGTCCCACTTTCTCCAGATACAGAGTGTTTCTCCATTTTCCATTTTTAGAAATGCTCGAATCATGCCAGAATCGCACTCCTACAAGGCGCAGCACACTGATTTAAAACTCCTTTCCTCATCTTATTTCAACAACCAACATATCATCTCACTGCACATTTCTGCTCAGGGGCAATGACATTTGTACCAGCAGGGAAGATTGAATCAAAGTGAGCGATAACCTGATCTGCCTAATGGTAACCAGATTGGCAGAATTGCTGAAAAAGACTGGGGTAAAGTGCATAAACACAAAGGTGCATTTAATACATAGATCAAAACATCTGTAGTCCTGAAGTTAAACATTTATCTTGAAATGTCAGATGCATTTTTTTCACTGTTGTAGACCACTTTATGTAGAAAAGAAGGGAAAAAAAAACAACAAAACTTCCACTTCTAAAGAAATTTCTATATTTTCTATCCTGTGATGATCTTCCTGTATTTTTAACACCACTATTTTGCTTCACACCTTCAGGCAACTTTAGAATTTTTAACTTTATTTTAAGATTTCGTCAGTTTAGAAACGGCTTCCTTCTGCCCTTTACTTTGACAGTTCTCTTTTCAACAGTTTTTGGTAACTTTTAAAATGCAGAAGCAGCTAACTTTGCCATGACTTTATAAAAAGGAATTTTCAAGCCAAATTGAAGTGTGTTTATAAGAAACCTGGTAAATAAGTAATATCTTACATACTATAAATGGCTTCCTGAATAGCATCAGTTTGGAGAAATACAGCAGAGATTAAGTTGTACAGGAGTAATGAGCTAACAGAGACAGTCAAAAGGGATTTCTGCCATTATAAAATGTTTCATAGTGGTTAATGCAAGTGTCATATTAAAAACCTGTACTGTCAGTTTTGCATTGCATGATATTGTAGCAATGTCTTGGTATCGTAGTGTAGCACTTCTGGGGCATCTAAGGGTCACATCCAGGAATTTCTTACAATTTCTGCTAACATAGCATTTTAATTCAAATGCAGAGTATCTGTTTTTATAAAATAAAGTAGAACCATTGTGAAATTTAGGATGTTGTAGGTGTTTTAAGGAGGTGACAGCAATTCATTCTGGAAGTAGGTCTATTTGAACAAGCTAAATTAGTTAGTCTTAGTTCTTACACTCTGAAATGTCCCTAGTCTGGTTTTCTCATATAAATATGAATAAATGTATTCATAACTTAGATGGCAGACCACAAGATATGTTTGTATTCAAATCCTACTGTCATTAAAAATTATTTGTCTGCATCTTTCTTCTATAGTACGCTACATAATGTTAGCTCTTTTCCATTTGTCCAGATGTCCTCCAGTCGCTTCTCTGTCCTTTTTTTTTAACAAAAAAAAGAAAAACCCTTCTTCTCTTTGTCTCCCATCGTCCCTTGTGTGCTGCTGACCTTCAGTCCCAAACGCCCCTGCTGTTTGTAGGAGATTATACTAATGTAGAAATGCAGCTAGTTGTAGAGGTAGACGGGGATGTTGTAGCACAACCCTTCAAAATAATATCTTTTTTTTTTTTACTTCTGTCTTTTAACCAAACTTATCTGCATTTGTTTGATCATGTGCATGAGTGTGTGTGTACAGATGCTTGCGTCAAGGAGGGGAGAACATACAGAGCAGCATAATGTCCAAAGATTTGACTGACTTTCCCTCAATTTAACCTTATCTTTCCCTGAAAGCAAACTTTTGTTGACGTTACAGAAGATTTGAGGATCTGCAGATCAGAGGCCATCAAAGACTGAGTTTTAAACATAGATTGACAGGATACATTCCCACCAGCATAAAAAACGAAGAGAGGGTAAAATAGTTTTATTATAAATTACATAACTGAGAAGTTGGAACTCCAGTCCTTATCTAGTATTTTTTGCCTCTCATATCTTATGTAGGCTCATAAAATACCCATGACTTGTGATTTGCCAGCTCCTGTAAAGTCTAATTGAATAAATTTGGGATAAATGCAGCTGTGGTCGTGTTGCACAGTAATGCAAATGACGACAATCTCATGCGAATACCTATTTCATTCTTTATATACCCAAGCGGATCTGGAGAATATATTTAAAACACTCAGAGCAAAAGAAATCTGACCAATTTAATTTAGAATCCTAACAACATACCAGGAGAAATGAAGGGAGGTTAATGATATGGAAATGAAAAATGGAAAAGTACTGTGGTGTGAAAAAAGAGAATTTCAATTTTTTTTTTTCCTGTACAGATGTGCTCTAGTTGTCTCATAGATGTTAACATTTGGTGAATACTGACAAAAAAATATGAAGCTAAAATGAGTTAATACAAAACATGTAATGGTGATGTCAGCTGCAGAATGTGGAGGGTTCTTCTACTTTGTGGAGTTAAGATGGGAATATTAATTCATTAGTCCTCAGGGACTTTTCAGGGCTCAAAGAATTTAAACCTTCTGTTGATTTACATGAATATTTACTCGTGTACAGGAACTCCATTGTAGGATAATTAGTAACAAGAAAGGAGAGAAAAAAAAGTAACTTTTTTCACTTACATTAAGATCTGTTACATTGTACCAATTATTTAATTTACAACCCCAATTTCAAAGGAATTTAGGAAGCTGTTAAATATAAAAATAACAAACAAAACAGAATGCAATTATATGAACCTGTATTTTATTCCCAATAGAATATAAACAACATATTATATGTTGAACCCAAGACATTTTACCATTTCAGAAACTTATTAGCTCATTTTGAATATGATGGAAGCAGCACATCTCCAAAAAGTTCCAACAAGGCTCTTTTTTAACAACTGTAAGTATCTGTCAGGTGAGGAGATCAGCTGCTTAGGAGAGGATTGTTGTCCCTTTCTTTTCTAAAGCAGATCCGACCTGCTCAAGGTAGGTCGGTACATCCTAGAGAGAATCGTGCCTGTTTTCAATGCACTGCTGCCTCAGTGCTTGCAGATCACCAGCATACATGTTTGACCCTTGGCCTTGTTTATTGTGCAGATATTTCTCCTGATTCCCTTTATGTTATATTGTTTTCTGTAGATGGTGGGATCTTCAAACTCTTAACAGTTTGAAGTGAATATTTTTCTAAAATGTTTCTATAGTTTTAATATGCAGTTTGTTGTTTCAGATAAACCTCTGCTTATCTTTACATCTGAGAGGATCTACCTCTCTGAAATGCTCCTTTTATATCAGGTCATGTTACTGAGCTGTTGCCAATTAACTTAATTACTTCTCAAATCTTCCTCCAGATGATTTTTTTTAAATTTTGTCAATTACATTTAAAGTCTTTTGTTGCCCCTGTTCAAACTTTTCTGAAATGTGTTGCTGCCATATAATTCAAAATGAACTATTCAATAAAATAGTTCAGTTTCAACATCTGGTTTGTTTTTAATATTCTAGTGTCCCACCTTGTTTGGAACTGTACTTTAATGCAGAGTGCAGAGTTAGACTCAGTCTAACACAGTTTAATATCATTACCTCAAAGGTTAGATTTTTACAAATATACATTTTCTTAAATGTGTTTGCAGCATTAAAGACCTAGACAACATTGAGTCAGTAAAACAAACACCTTCCCTTTTCTCTCAGCATCATAATTAAAAGATACACTGAGCAGTTGTTTAAACAGCTCTACAAAGGAAAAATATTTAATGTTCAGATTTTAAGTGTTTGCATGCTGCAGAACTCCAGTATCCGTCTGAGGACTCACTCACGTGCATTTTTCTATCAGGATACAACCTTTTATTGAAGAACCTAACCCAGAAACTCCAGGTATACCTTGTATGTAATCACAATCAGTTACCCAGAGTAACATAGATACAATTTTAAAGCAAAGAAATTAACTGTTGATCCAACATTTCCCTTAGTGCGCCTTAATGACATGGTACTTTAGTTTTCTAGTACATGATAAATGATTCCTAAGTTGTGTGTGCTGTTCATTGTAAATTAAGCACTCAACAACAATAATTCATCTTCACTCTGAAGCAGTGGTGAGTCTCTGACAGCCCATTACCGTACAGCATAACCATCTGTAGGATTAGCTTTACGAACCTGCTGTTCCAAAACCAACAGATGCGGTGAGACTCCAAACAATATGCTTGTAATGGCCGGAGATTTTGGCCATGTTTAGATTAAGTTTACAAGCATTGTAGTGGGCATGTGTGGGCACGTCTCAGTGGACCGTGGGACTTGAATGTAAATGATAGCAACTGTCTGGTCAGCTGCTTGATGAAATGAAAATGGTCTCAGCATCTCCCACTTGTGTGTGACTGAATGTGTGCTAAATATATAAAATTGGCTGTAGGAGAGTTACAAAAATAACTCAGTAGTGGGTGTTTCTGAATTCTCCTCTCTCTCGTGGTAGCTGTTCTTCTAATTGTGTGTCTGTAACCTTGAAGAATACAAATCAAGTTCTGGATTAACTTTTCTCTTGGGTTTTTTTTTAGTGTCTCTACAGTAGACTGTGGCACACCATTGTAATATGATAAATTAGATATTTCATATATACAAAAATGTAAAAATATGAAGTCATTATTTTTGGACAAACAAAAGAAAAATGGATCTACTAGATACAGATGTATCTTTGCTGAAAAGAAGAGAGAACATGATGAGGAAAAAGAGGAGGGGGGGAATATTAGAGTGAATGACAAAAAGGGACAATGTTGTGACAGTGAGCAGCTGGTATTTCCAATCATTGACAGGCCCTGTTTCTGTGTGTTTGTTTGTGTACACGCGTGTGCTTGATGGAGACAGATTGGGCTGTGATTGTTCATTTCTGAGCAGGACTCTGCTCATTGGGGTTATTGACAGCATCTGTGAGGAAAATGACAAACATGACAAATGGCACTCAACCAAATGTTCCTCTTTATTCTCTCACTCCAGATATTATCCATGCCTAAAGGCGCAAAATCTCAAAATGTTTGGCTTATTAACAGCCTGCAGATGGGAAAGCAACTAGTTTGAATGGTAGTCTATGTAAAGTCGTCTATGGATTTGACAGATCGATATATTTGAACCCGAAGCTTAAGTGGTGTGAGACTAATTGCTGGGAGTTAATCTTTGTAATGTGGATTGTCACATCAGTGCTGCTGTTACTGTGTTGTAGTGCATTTATCCTCTTTGGGTGAACAGATGCTCTGCTAGCAAGAAGCTAAATAGTGAAGTAGAAGTAGTATAAAGTGTTTCTGTACTTTCAAAATAATATGCAACATATAAACTAACCTCTCACCTTTACCTGCATTTGCTGAAAGCATCTATCGGGCTGCAGGCTGATCCTGTAATTTCCCTCTGCTCTTTTGTGTGTCGTCACTTGTTTGTGCCACAGGTCGCGGTCTATTAGTGGAGCCTCTTCTGGCCTCTCCACCAGCCCTCTCAGCAGCCCACGGGTAAGTCATAAGGCTCAAACACACACATACAGTCTATAACACACTCCTACTGGTTAACAGCTCTCCATCTACTCCAGATTCCATCTTATTATTGTTGTGTTATTGCTTTTGTAAAGAAAAAATAAATCCGCATTACAGAGCCTTCTGCTGTGGCACCTGTGCTGTGGAATTTAATACAGTAATGTGAACAAATGATAAACTGTTCCTTAGGTTTTAAAAACACTAAATCCACTATCCCTACTTCTTTATGTTGACTATCAAACTGGGCTGGATATTACATCATAGTTTTGTCATTAAAAAAAAAAACAATGAACATGCAGAGAGACAGAACAACAAACTTTTTCCAGCCTTGAAGCATTTTCTTTTGTTTCAATCTTCTTCACTGCTTATCCCAGCTTCTGTTTTTGTAGCCCGAGCTCTGCAGAAATCCAAAGCAGGAAATGCTTCAAAACCCCCCACTTTTCTTGCTCAGAGCTGGGGGAGCATGTGGTGAACTTTTCCAGTTGACTAGCCTGAGAAGGCTCAAGATTATCCACAATCCTAAGACAAACTCCCTGCACCACGCAGGTTCTTTAAGGCTTATCTGAAAGGGAAATTGATTTCTCAGATGTACCAAAAACCCGGATTGTGCTCTCTGCAGGGAGGCTCTGTGTGGGGTTATTTCTGGAAAAATGGGGTAGGTGTCCAAGGCGAGTAGTGTGGAAGTGCATCTTCAGTTTCAGCATTACAAGTCAAACGGGTCAATGAAGCTATTAGGAAACCAGAAATCTTGCAGCAGGATGCTACCTTTCGTCTTGTTATTGAGTCAGCCTAAATTATGTTCACAGCAGTCCTTGTCTCCTGCATCTTTCTGTGTTTGTTTTTCTCTGCTATTAGACACCTGTATGTTTTTTGCAACTAAAGTTCATATTTAATCTCTTGTTTGGGCTTTTCTGATATTGTTCACATTGCTTGCAATTTGTTTTTCTTGTATTTAAGTTCTATTTTGTCTTCGTTTGACATGACTGTCTTATGTCATAATTATTTTCTGTTTTGTCTTGCAATTCCTCTGATTTTTTTCCCCTCCTTTATGTGCACTCCTCACCTGCTTCTGTAATGTGACTTTTATTTTTGTATGTATGGTTGTTTGTTTGTTCTTCCACCTTTTTGATGTTTTGTTGTGGTGTGTGTGTGTGTGCGCGCGCTTGTGTGTTTACTCATCCTCCTGCTTTTGCTTCTGGCTGTATTGTGCTGTGCATCATCGCTACATGTCTTTTGGATTCAGCCTATCAGAAAGTTCTGTGTGCCACCTCAGTCCCCAGACTTAACTGAGTCCCCTAACACCAGCCCCTGTCCATCCCCTGAACCTCTTCCAAATCGCACAGGCCCACGTATCTCCACCCCAAACTCACTTGCTCCAAACAGTGAGCCCCTGCCAGGAGTGCTCAACAAGACGCAGACACTCCCTGCCAAGCCCAAAGTTGCTCCAAAGCGTCTACAAGCCACACAATCAAATCCCCTACCTGAAACCTCCACTGATCCACCACCTGCAGCCAAATCTGAACCCTCCACTCCCTGTCAGCCTCCATCACAGCCACCCTCTGCTTCTGTGCCTCCTACTCCAACTTCTCCATCCTCCCCATCCCCTTTTCCTTCATCCCCCGTTTCCAATGCTTCCATTCTAAACAGCCCTCAGGTACGCCGTTCCCAGTATGCTGCCAACCCCCAACTGTCTGTGCCCTTTACCCCAGTTGCACCCCTGTCACCCATCCGGCTTCATCATTTTCACCCCGTGGTGCCTGTTCCTTCTCCTTTTACTGACCACCCACCCAAATCTATCCCCCTCATACAGGTTACCCCTCACCCCTCCCCTCGAGGCAGCCCCCTCCCCACCCCAAAAGGCACTCCAGTGCACACTCCCAAGGACAGTCCTTCTGGGACGCCAACTCCCACGCCGCCTCCAAGCCCGTCCATTGGTGGCATGCCTTGGAGGACGCGTCTCAACTCCATCAAGAACAGCTTCCTGGGATCACCACGCTTCCACCGCAGGAAACTTCAAGGTATGCCAGATGAAATCATGTTTCTGCCTAATTCTGATAAAAATAGTTTTGTGTAATGTGCTTGATTTAATGTTTGTGTGTACTGTCTTTGTCTGAAAGTTCCTTGTTTGTCTGATCAACTCTATTTCCACAGTTCCTACTCAAGAGGAGATGTCCAGCCTCACACCAGAGTCTTCCCCAGAGTGAGTAGATACTACATCTTCTGAAGGGACAGTCACTATCATAACTATGCAGAACTTGGCAGCTCTTTGGTAACAGGCTTGATAGTGCAATGATTTGAAAATTCTAGCATCCATAAATGTTTAATTTGTGCCTGCCGAGTTCCCTGTAATGACCTCAGGTCCCATCTGGATTGGAGATGATGCATCATAGCAGGTGGTAGTGGGTAGAGGTGGAGGGTGGTGGTGATAGTTGGAGAGACATCTTGTGTGAAGTTACCAAACTCCCGTGGGTCTGATTACTTAAGTTTGGCCTAGATACGCCTGTTTGGTTGGCTTGCTGTTGTATGGCTTGGTCATTTCCACCTACAAAGACAGAATATTTTGACTGTAAATATCTGGAAATCTAACCAGGAAAAAAAGACACCATCTTTTACCAGGAATAGCATCACAGATATACACAATCACACATTTTCTGTTAATGCCCATGTTTCAAATAAAGTTATTTACATGTAATTTGGGGCCAGCATCAAGGCTTATGTGTAAAACTGACTATTTTATGGTTTTATAAAACCACATTTTTAAAACAAAGACTAAGGATAATTGCAGAACTGTTGTTTGAAAGAGTACTCCCTTACAGTTCTTATATATTAAAGGATGCTATTAATCCTTTACACTCTTTAGTTAACTTGTCATCAGTCAGTGTGAGAATCTTTAGTTTCCTATTGTTTTCCATGAGTTCATCATTCTGCAGTGAGAAATAATATTTAGAACTTCAAGTTAACTTAAAGTTGTCTTTAAACACACCACAAGATATCTGGAACAATGTCCTTTGGATAAAACAAACCAACGTGGAGATCTTTGACAATGATTCACTTTGACAAATTTGGAGAAAATGAAACACTATCAACACAAACACCATCAAGCACAGTGGGTTCTATGAAACGGTAAAATATCGGTTTCAAGATCCAACATGTTGCTTATGTTAAATTGGGAATAAGATGTGGGTTTATGAACTTTGAATTTCATCCTATTCTGTTTTATTTTATGTTTACCCAACTTTTTAAAATTTAAGTTTGCAGATGATCAAATAAAGTGAATCTGTATATTAAACAAAACTTTGTATTGATATAGAGATAAAAACTTGTAAAAACCATCCATTTTAAAAATAACATACAGTTTCATTGTTTGCATGTTTTGGCCACTTTTTGCAAGCTTAATCACACCCTGTTAAAAAAGGAGTTTCTACTATAAATTACTGAAAGTGACGGAGATGAAACACATTCACCCCCCGACAGTGAAAACTTGTTGATCTACTGCAGAAAATGCTTTTTAGACCTGAAACTTCTTCTTTTGATGGAGGATGTTTTAGAGGCAGAATGACGATATCAGTAGACAACCTGCTTAATGAGTCCTCAAGATAATGTAAAAGTAACTGTGAGTTAAGCAAATATTAGGTCATCCAATGCATTAAAAGCAACATACGTCATAAAAGTTAGCTTAGCGTTAACAAAGATAACATAAACTAGGGTATAGTTAAAATAGGTGACAATGAACAACATGCTTGATTTGCACACAACTACATTTATTCTAAAAGATTTTTAACCAAACAAAGAATAAACACAAAGATTCATACAGATCTTCCTTCTGTCTTCCTTCCATCTCAGTGGAAGGGAGCTAAAGGGGGAGATATAAAATGCAAGGCACTTTACAGTCAAGTGTATTAACTTTGACAATAAAGGTTGCAGTGGAAAATATAAAAAAACAGATGGTGTGATGTGAAAACATAAATGTAGTACTTTAGGAGCATACGCTGTTGGTTATAGGAACAGAAAGTACATGTATCTCTGTTCCGTTCAGTCGGCAAAGGGTGAATTTTAGTACTTTTTTTTTTTTTTCAAAACTCCAATTTATTTTTATCTTTCTAAGTATGTTGCATAGTAAGGGATTTGTTAACGGAATCAGGGACATTGTGGACAGTTAATATCCTGAGATGCAGATGTCTGAAAACTGTTCTCTGGGTCAGCTGGAGCTCTAAAGGTGGAGTAATAATCCTTTCCGGTTGATGCCATCCTAAAAAGACAGTTGTCTGTTCTGAGACTGTGCAAGTCTCCTTGTGATGATCTTTTCTTTTCCTTTGTTCTAATGTATTTTTAATCGTTACCACAGAGGACACATTGATAGATTGTACTTAATTATGTGTAACATTACACTGTTGAGATCTGCATTTTGTAGAAACACTTTCAAAATAAATCCTCTTCATTGTTTTACATGGTTTCCCTCAGCGTATCATATGTCTTATTTTCCATTCTCCTGGGGCTTTTAAGGGGAGCACTTAATTTGTTCTCCATTTTTCCTGGAAGGATCAATAGTTGGATGAGTGTATAAGACCAGGAAGCCCCTGTACCACAAGGATGATATCTAGTCGAATGTGCACTAGATGGTGATAAATAATGTTCAGTTTTTTTTCTTGAATGTCCTCACAGACTTGCCAAAAAATCCTGGTTTGGTAACTTCATCAACCTGGAGAAAGAAGAGCAGATCTTCATCGTCATCAAAGACAAGCCTCTGAGCTCCATTAAGGCCGATATTGTCCAAGCCTTCCTCTCGGTATACACCGCCTTTTTTTTGCTTAATTCCCATTTAGTTTCCCATTTCTTTTAATCCTGACCTTACTACCATTTGTTTGTCTGTGTTCAGATTGGGGGGGGGGGGGTGTTGACTGTGCTACCATAGCACACAGTCAATTCCCTGAACTGTTTGTACTCAATATTTCTATTTTCTCTTTAAATGTAAACTCACTTGAGGTCACTGGAAAAATCCACACAGCGCTTGACCATTAGCATATAGATGCTTTTCTTTTAATACAGTCATTTGAGCATGTGTGTGGGTCTAAATGTAGCCGTGCAGTGTAGATTGTATCTGTGCATGTTGGATGCAGCTGCAACATCAGTGAGAACAATAGAACCACTTGCACCAATCATTCAGCAGTTGTAGTTGATTTTCGGTGTACATAATTGAACAGAATCTATCTTCACCCCAGTTAGATTTAACAAAGTCTGAGTAAATGCAGGTCTGCTCGTGCAGGTCAATGTCAGATCTGTTTCCCCTTCCCCGAAGGCAGCTATTTTCTTCTCGGGGTTACGCAAGCTGGTTTTCCAGACAGGAGATTGGCACCTGAATCAGAAGAATTATACCTCTGAGCACACTCACATTAATGGAATGTCAGCCCCTCTTCAGTACGGTGGCAGAACGTGACAATTTTGGAGCTCACCTGTTCATTGGGCATACAAATTCATTTTAGGCAGGAGAGTGCCGTGTTGTTGGATGACTCAAGATTATATTAGCTTAAGTCTCTCTGGCACACATGGCTACTCCCTGAGGCATTAATCTTCTTAGAGTTTCAGCTGTGGCTCATGGTATGTGGAGAGTATTTTAATGAGGGTTTATTCAAACTGTCATATGTAAGATTTTGGAAAAGAATATGACGTTACATGGCATTTATAGCCACCTATCTAAAACCTGCATCTTTCTGCTGCCTAATTTAATTCTTTCTCTCGTCTTTGTCACTTTTTAAATCACTCAATCTATTTTTGTTTTTCCAGATTCCCAGCCTGAGCCACAGTGTGATTTCTCAGACCAGTTTCCGAGCAGAGTACAAGTCCACAGCCGGCCCCACAGTCTTCCAGAAGCCGGTCAAATTCCAGGTGGATATCACCTACACGGAGAGCACAGCTGCCACAAAGGAGAACGGCATCTACTCAGTCACCTTCACCCTGCTCTCAGGTGAGGATGTTTCAGCATACCTGCTTGCCCACGGTGGACTGATTGTTGTGTACAACAGTTCCTTGAAAACTTTATGGACTTGATAGAGAATCCATGCAGAAATGGTTGAGTTCAAGCCCAGAATCGTCTGATCACACAAGACAAACTTCCCTTGAATATTTATAAAACTTATTTTTACTTACTTCCTCGCTCTTGCTCAGGTCGAGGGAAATCAAAGCTCCCAAATCGCTCTTTGAAATATGGAACGTTGCCACTTATACATCAAGTGGAATACCGTCACACTTGAGACTAATAGCATTAAATTTCACTCACCAAATAAATAAAGTTGAAGTGTTGTTTTTAGAGGTGGGTGTTTTCCAAAAGTGCTGCCAAAAACTGAATGACTGTCTGAGATTTTCATGTAGTTCTTATAATTTCAAGGGCTTGATAAGATTTTCTTTGTACCTCCCTAAGCATAGCAAAGCGAGGCCTGGCAATGCAAGATTACATACTGAGCAGTCATGTGTGACTGTTTAGTTGTTGTGCAGAAACACAGAGATGCTTAATTTTATTCTCTTCACTCTATTTTACCTCTCACAATCAAACCGGCTTACAAACACAAATAAATGCATGCACAGTTTTGTTTTTGTTTTTTATGCAATAACTTATGAGGAATTAACCTTTACACCTTTATAAGAACTTTTGGATCACTGTGTTTTAATAATATGGTGGTAGTCTTCCAGTTGAACATCCATGGGTCTTATTCTCATCCCTTTCAGCAAGATGGAAAAAATACCTGTATAAAATAAATGTATAATTATTTGGGGAGATTTTTAGAGGGGAAACACAACTTAAAATTGATTTGTAAGCTCTGAAATGAAGTTTAAAAATGTTCTATGAGAATATGAACCCTCAATATAACCCAGTACAGCCACTTGTCTCACTTTTATCTTGTATGAAACCTTAAAATCCAGATTTACATCTCACCTGCTATGTAAACTTGTGGTGTATAAAGTATAAAGAGCTTCTGGGCTTCAGATACCAAAAAGACTTAACAACCCTCCTTACACGTATACACACACCCAGAGAGAGGCACATTTAGCCAGATGGGGTGTTATAAAAGTTGCCTTATGTGGTCACAAAAAATAGAAGAGCTCACAGTATTACTCCTCTCGGGCTCCGATTTACAACCACAGATTTTCTTCAGCTTTCCAGCTCACTCTGCGCTGAGTTTATGTTCCTACGCAATTTTCTCTGTATTTTTACATTCTTCTTATGTGGAATTTTCCAGTCACACACTTTCTGCATGTTCAGCTGTCTCCATGCTGTTAGCAGTGCATCCTGATGCAAATTTTCACTTGTCGCAGTTGAAAAAGCACAGGTGTATTTATGATGGCTGCCTGCCATGTTGAGGGGGGGGCTCTTTCGTGCATTCTTATATTTCACAAACAAGGGTTGCAGGAACAGATGATGAAACTAAACCTTTGTTAATTTATTAATCCAGCTGGATTTTCTCATTCTGCAACAATCAGTATCTTCAATGAAAAGAAAAAAAAAAAGGTTTTTTATTCATTATTTATTTTACATGTGTGTATTTGTTTGTGTGCAGGACCAAGTCGACGTTTTAAGCGAGTGGTTGAGACAATTCAGAGCCAGTTGTTAAGCACACATGATCAGCCGGGGGTCCAACAGCTCTCTGGTGAGTAATAACTCATTTTCATTCAATACATTATTTACTTATTTATTTCCCCCCAAACTTCTTCATCCATCCCACCACTGCCTCGTCTTTCCATGCCATCTCTTGATGAGCTCAGAGCTGAAGCTGAATCTCGCCCTTTCCTTTGCTGTGCCTGAAATCCCAGAGCCGCGCTCTACTTCCTTTGCATGTCTGCGACTTGGTGACTTGAAAGGGTGGCAGTCGCTCTCAAGCGCCAACTGCGGGTCAAATGTTGCCTTGTTGCTCCAGCGGTGAAGATTAAAGTAGAGCTCGATTAAACTGATTCACATTCTCTTACTCCTACTTTCAAGACTGTTCATCTAAGCCTGTCACCATGGCAACACCACTGCACCTCAACATGTTCCCAGAATGCACTTTGCTGCTGAGTAGCTCCACACCTGATAGGTCTTCTCTCTGTCTTTATTATTTTCTCTTTTTAAAAATATTTTTTGTGCATCAACACACGATTTCATCTCGTTTGGTGCCTCTTTTGGCACCTTAAAGCCAAAATCCCCCAAACTTCTGTCCAGCAACATTAATCCTGTTAATTAAACGTGTGCTTTATAGCTTTATTACAACCTTCTAATTAGATTCAGGGCTGCTACTGAACTCTATGAACAGGTGTAAAACAATTTCTGTCTGTATTATGTTCTTTTAGTGCACATGTGTGAAAATGAGGAGAAACTCAGCTTTTTCCTTTCCTCTGCGTGTTCGCTCTTATGACTTACTGCTCTGTCTGTCTGCTTTTCTGTTGTCATTCTCTTCATAACACCTCCATCTGCTGGTCAGATGGAGAAACAACATCAGCTCATTGTTCATCAGGGACAGATGTGTGCTGTTGATATCAGTTTCATCTTGTGTTTGAATTGTACGCTCACACTCATAAAGTCAGCATTTAAACTATTAGACTTATTCTTGGTTTTGTAAGGCAGAGGTCAGTGTGGTTAAACCTTGAGTCTTTGTAGTGTAATCGACTTATGTGCTGTATTATTCAAGTGTGAGCTCCTTCCTTGCTCTCAGTCTTTTATCCATTATCCTCTCTGACTTAAATGAATGGCAGCATTGGTAGCTATGATGATACCTTACTGTCATTGTCGCTTTGCTTCAGTAAATTTATCAATTATCTTTGATTTTTTTTCATACTGTTGAGCTCATTGTGGTGTAAGAAAGGGTGAAATTATGTTAAACAGTGTCAGGTTAGGTTTTAATGACTGTGGTAACTCGTCCGTGTGGCAGAGATGAGTCTGAAAGACTGCAAATCAGAAACCTGAAAATTCAAGACTCACAAGATAGGAAGATAATGTTGATGTTACACATTTAGAAATAAAAATACAAAGCAGTGTTAGATTTATTCTCAAAACTTTCCTATCAGTGTCCATAAATCCCATGTCTTCAGATCATTATAACCTTGAAACACCTTGATATGAATCCCAAACAGGTGAATGTGTCATGAACATGAACTGAGAGTCTCCACTGACATGCTCATCGACCCTGTTCTGCACAAGCAATGAACTGCCTCAATGCTTAACCTTGTTTTGAATTGTAGACTCACTCATAAAGTCAAATCTTTTGGGTTTTTTGTGGAAAATGTCATTGTTTACCTTAGTATTGTATATACCTTATATTAGATTTAAACATTTAGTTTGCACAGTGTAAAATAATTGTAAAAAATCCAAAAATCTGTCAAAAACATTGTTGCTAGGATGTTTAATGTGCATCAAGTTATGCAGAAAGGCTTTAACTAAAATCTCAAAATGTCAACAATCCACCAGCACAGCCATATGCATGTTCACCTGGTTGACAGAAACCATGGAGATGAGACTTTTTTTTCTGAAAAGTTTCTGTTTTATAAGTTTGTTGTCAAAAAGTTACAGAGAGTTCAGTCTATTTTGTTATTGATCATACTGGTAACTTGCAGGGCATCACCTTAAAGCTCATGCTAGAATCTTCTGTTGAATTTACTGTGACAATTGTGCATTTTAACCCTCGCCACAACAACTCTGTAGATGCTGCGTGACTCATGGTGCGTTCACACCGGCCGCTTTGTCAACGTCAAGCAACGTTCACAACGCTTCAAGTTTGAAACTTGAAAGTTGAAGCTTGTAACGCCTGACTGTTAAAAAGAGCGCGTAGGCGGGGCTTCCTTTGTTATCGGATGTTCTGAGCTATGGCGGATCATATAGAGAGAGTGGCTCGGCTTTATTTACTCCGTTTGTGGATACACCCCATTCTTCCAGATGCGTTCCGAGTTTGAGGAGTTAAACCATTTGCTCCAGAAGCTACATATGGATGAGGTTCGCATGTTTGACGACTTCCTGCTTCATTCAGGTTACGTGCAGTGATGTCACTACGATGAGACGCTCTTATTGGTTGACATGTCGCTTCAAGAGCGTCAAAAGTTCAGCTAGCTGAACTTCTGCGTTGCTCGCCTGTTCAACGCCTGAAACACTTGAAAAGCTTTAAAAGTTGACTCTGCTAACACTCACAAAGCGACGCAGAGACTCTGACGCTCCTCTGACGTTCCTCTGACGCTCCTCTGACGGATTCCACCATAGACTCTAAATGTAAACTTGACGCTTCTGATGTTGACGGCTGGGCTGGTGTGAACGCACCGTTAGAACCTCCATCAGCTTTACAAACACCATTCAACTTTAATCTTTGGATTCAAGACGTTTTCTAGTCTCACTACAGTAACGGAATTTCTTCAGTTATGCAGCATAAAATGTGAAATGGTGAAATCTGTTTAATGTCAGAAATGTAACATAAAATAGAAGAAGATGGTGTTTCTGAGATTAAAACCCTCAGATCTCTTTCACAGTGTCCTGCTACGTGTGCAGATGTCTCTGCTCTCACTACAACACTAAACAGTGAGCTAGAATTTCTTGACCAGAAATCAGTTCTAGTTTTTAATTTCTCATAATGCTTGTGGTTTTTAAACCATTTTCACACATAATCCTACCAGTAACTGATTACTGATAGATGTAAAACCTTCAAACTACGTGGACGCTGCAGTGCAGCTGCTGAAAGTTATCAGATTTCTTTTATGTTGCTCATAACATGAAGGCAAAACCAGAAACTCTCGTTGACAATGCCTGACCAGACAGCCTTTGAGTATAAAAAGCAATAACCAGAATTAACAGTGGAAAGTGCTTTGCTTATGAATGTGAGTCAAACACAAGGTTTATTCAAGTCTTGGTCACTATTGTTTCCTGTGATAACCAGTATTGTTATCATTTGTTGGAGATCAGCTGTGAAAACAGTTGACAAGTAAAAAGTCTGGAAAGCTTTCATTTAGAAGATGCATTATATTGATCACACACTATTGTTTAGTTAAAAATATTTCCTTCCTTTGTTAAATGGTGCTGCTTAGAAAAGAGGCAGCGACTGAATGTGGAATTGTTCCCAAATGAAAACGGTGGAACATAAAGAAGACAGAAGCTGTAATCATTTTCCAGGTGAATAAGGCAGGTGTTAAATGTTTCACGTGTGTCTATATGCACACAAAGACTAACAAAAACACAATTACCAGTTCCTGTGGAGGATGTTATCTTTGATATGCAGGTTTTTGGAGGCAGACTTCTAACTACCAATTCAAAACTTGAACCTTGTTTTAAAAAAAGAAAGTGTCCGTCCACAGGACGTCTCAGGAAACAGGAGAGATTTATGATTAGCACTATTATGGAATTACTTCCATTCATCTGAGTAAGCTATATTCAAATTTGAAGATGTTTTTCTTTGGTAGCATTTTTCTGCTCAGACCTGCTTTAGATAATTCAAGTCTAATGTTTTATACAACAAACAGTAAATATGTTTTTGAGAACTTTAAAGTAGTATAAAAAAACCTTTATTGAATTGAGTGTTAAGTTTAAATTGTTAGTTAAAAAGTGCAGTTTTTTTATTTTGCGGTGACGTTTGCATGATTCAGTTGAGTTATGACATTGTCTGTTGTATGCTGTTTGAGCGGTTCTGCCTGCCTTTGCTGTGTTTTTTGGTCTGCGTCCTCTCCTCTGCTTGCTCCATCTGATATATAGCCATGTCTTTATCCTGTAAACCCCATTTTTCATTAGTTTGTTTTCTTTCTCCTCTTTCCCTCCTTTTTTTGTGCTCTTTTCCTTCTGTCTGTGTACCTAGGCAGCCCATTGAGTAACTTCATTGACGTAATTAAACAACTTTTTTCAGACGAGAAGAATGGACAGGTGCCCTATCCTTGTGGCACACCCTCCAAGCACTGCCCTTCTCCCATGCATGTCCGGAGGTCACAAAATAATGACACCAAATTCCCAGCTGCAGGTCAAGACAGAGTCAAGCTGTCGGTGGCGTCTGTGGGGACACAAGAAGATTCTTAGACCAGGACACTTTGTAGCTGATCTAGTGCAAAAGCCATCCCAGTATGACTCTGAACCTGTGGTTCTCAGAGAGAACAATCTCTCAACAAATGCAAAGCTGCTGCATTGTTTATAGAACTCTTTTTTTTATCAAATTATTTTATTTAGACTGAAAAAAAAAAAATCAAGTATTAGTTTACAAACAGGAAACTACATGTCCATCACAAACATAACTTCATATTCTTCAACGTCTCCATTTCCTCTGCCTGTTCACCATCATTTACCGCCCCTCTGCTCCAGCCATGCTGCATCTTTTGGCCCGTGGTTTTATGTTCCCTCCCCTGATGCTGATAACCCGTGTAATGACCTGACTTGTTTCTCACACCAGGAATTATCCAGAAAACCTATTAAAGTCCCTCCTCCTGCTCAGCGTTTCATCCACCCTCCCTCAACCACCTGTCCACCCCCCTTGAGCGCACTGAGAGAGCTGGACAATTTCTAAAGGAGGACTTCTTTTGGAGGCGTGCAAGGGGGTCACCATGGAAACAAACCCTTCCTGCAATTCTTCATCTTTCTCTGCACCTTTACTCGACCTTTGACACCCATCATTAGAAGTAGATGAAAATCCTTCAGTGACCCCTCCCAAAATCATAAGCACACATATCTACAAACACACACACACACACACAATATGATCTCACACTTTCATCACCAACTCGACCCTTCAGTTAAAGACATTTTTTATTGGAGATTAAGCATTGGTCCAAATCAATAATAGCACCAAATACAAAAAAAAAAAAAAAAGACAAACAAAAAAAAC
>SSNP01000005.1:6648331-6966148 GCA_006937955.1 Pachypanchax playfairii | reverse complement strand
AAAAAAAAAAAAAAAAAGACAAACAAAAAAAACCATACATGCACAGGTTCAGTATGCACAGACAACTCTGGGATGTATTAAATAAAATAAACAACATCCAAAAAAGACTTTTTGAAACCCGAGGAGGAGAGACAAGAGAAATTCTTGTGGAGAATCCAAACAGCCGACGCGGAAACTTGCTGGATTGTATTTGTTTGCTTTTTAATGTACTTTGTGATGAACTGGGTTTGAACTACTGATTTTATTAGACTTAATACTATTGCTGCAATGTGGACTGAAATTGTGATTTCAGAGAGGAGCTGGGTGTCAGCAAAACAGGGCAGAGGGCAGCGGGAGGGTCGAAGTAATAGTATAGGGTTGGGGGGAGGGATACGGGTGGGTATTTAAAATGAATGATCTATTCTGTTGTACAGACTGATATTATTTCTAATGTAAACAAAATGAAATGTCTAGTTGTGAAACTGTTTAGATACCATAGAAACAGGTTGCCTATGCCTGCCGCATTCAGTTATTTTGAAATTCTCACTGTATTTTTCTTACATGATCATTAATGTCAGTTTCATTGACCTGAAAATGATTCAAACATTCCTGTTTCCCATTAATCTGCAGCACTTTGTCTTTCATTTTCTGTTTGCACCTCTCTCTTAGTCTCAAATACCAGCAGTAGGAGTAGAGGACCAAAAAAAAAAAATTATGTGATAAATGCAATTGTGGATATTTTTGTATTGTTGACCTTATTTATTCATGTTTGTTCATCTCACTGTTGATTCCTAATTTATTATACCGTGGCTATTTATATGAACAAACTGTTAGGTCAGTTGAATGTTATTTACTACCCTCTTGTGTGTTTGTAAATGGGACAACATTTAAAGAAAAAAGGAGAATTTTCTTTTTTTTTTTTTTCTTTTTTGGGGGGATTTAAACAGATTTATGTGAACTTTGACAACTAAAATTCTCCATTTCCAGATCTTGCTGAAGTGGAAATAAGAACTTGTAGAAACTCTGGAACAAAAGAAAAAAAAAGATTTACAAGTAATTTAAGAATGTAGATTTAGCCTCTTTTTGGAGAGGGACTATGCTCTTCTATTGATATTTGTCAGTTTCATATTGTTGTGCGTGTACGCCAGGCCTGAGGAGAAGGACGCAGCTCATTCTACGTCTTCTCTTTGTAAATAGACAGACGAGCTGTGGGGGTTGATTGTCTTCTCAACCATGCTGGGGATTCCTGCTCTATGCTTTTAGCTTGTTATTGCTGTGTGCATGTCAAACATGAGCTTTTCTTTGCATGGCTTTAGTGTTAATGTTCCATGCCAAACTCACTCCTTCTCTCAGCCTTCATTGGTTCTCCCACTCCAAAACTACCGTTTACAGTTTCAGATTCCCTTCTCTCTAGTTTACGTTCGCCCTCTCAGCTTTATTTCAGGCCTTCTTTTATTTTTTTCTTGATTTTTTTTTTTTGGGTGGGGGGCTAAATTTCCTTTCCTCTTCTTATTTTATACACAATGTTTTTCAACAATGCTTCCTTTACTCCGTACCTCTCTGTGGAAGGCTCAGACATTTGGGCTCTCTCTGTTAGTTGAAGTGGCACAGGAAGGGAAAAACTGTTCTACACAACACAAAGCAATACCTGATCTCAACCCTTTCTGTTTACTATAATGGAAAAAAGCAGCACTAAGGACATTCAATGAATTTTTGGATCCAGTGAGGTCTTTTGACAGAGCAGGAACACAATTTACTGATGTAATCCCCCAAAATATAAAATAACTGTGAGCATCTTCAGTGCTGAAACAAATAAACTCATTCAGTTATGGTGTGTTTGTATTTCTTATTTATACCAGTAGTTGTGGGTGGAGTGTGGTTTTCCAAACACAAAAGTATATGTTTTCCTTTATTTTGTATCTTTTTAAATTATTGTATGAATGGATTTTATTTGCATGCTTATAATTTGTGTAATTACATCGTTGTTCTTGTTTTGTGAACGTGCAAGTCTGTTGATTTCAGGTGAATCCCCATCACTCCATTCAAACAAGTTGACAGTAAGTATCTTGCAATTGTTTTCAAAAGTTTATTTCAGTATTAAAACAGACTTTGTTCAAACCCCAATTCAGGATCTTCTGCTGTTACTGTGCAGATACATTAAATCTCAGAATA
This sequence comes from Pachypanchax playfairii, assembly GCA_006937955.1. Classification (NCBI taxonomy): domain Eukaryota; kingdom Metazoa; phylum Chordata; class Actinopteri; order Cyprinodontiformes; family Aplocheilidae; genus Pachypanchax; species Pachypanchax playfairii. The sequence continues at coordinate 6,963,997 of SSNP01000005.1, read as the reverse complement.
TACAAGCTTATTTAACTTTTTTCTACCTGAACAACAAATAAAAGCATTTTAAAAAGCACAATATTAATAATTATCTAATAATATTAATAATAAAAAAAAACTAAATAAAAAAGGGAACACCCTATTAAATACTCACATCTTTTTTTTCTCATTAAATAGAAAATGTCAATCCCACTCTGCACAAAATGTGTCTTTCTGCTAACATTAAAAAGTACACTTGTTACTTCGAAGCTTTCATCATCATAGGAGACACGGTGACTCCTGCTCTCGTCCCAGTCGGTGTCCTTAGTTTGATATAGGTTTTCATTATTATTTCAACAGATGCTTCAGTCTTTTTACACTTGCAAAGTCCTGTGAGTTCTGCGAATGCCAATCATCTGAGGCAATCCTTTGTGTTGCCAGTTTTGTCCAGTAGATGGCAGCAGTGTTCCGTCTCTAAAATTGTTCCTCGTTTCCATCTAGTTCTCTTCTTGAAACACACTTCCAGAGCGTTGGTTAGAAAAAAAAAAATCACATTGTGCAACTTTCTTCCCTATAAACACACTCTTTGTTACAATATCTCATGATGGAGTGCTTGGCACAAAATATGTAAGAATGAAATGTTCTGAAAGTAAACTGCAGCAGAAGCTGCTCCTCAACAATGGCTATGTCCAATTTTCAAACATGTAAACAGCTCTTCATGAACTCCTGGGTTATTTAGAGTAATTGTTCTTCTCCAGCTGTTACATGCCTTTGTTTATTTCTTTTTTCTTTCCTCAGCATATGAAATGTCTTCAAACTCTTGATGAAGTGTATAGAGAGCGTAGACACAGAGCCAGGGTGGCCTGCAGCTCCTCCAGAGGTGAGTCACTACGACTGTGAGCCAGTGAGGAAGTCGAGATGTTCCCTTGTCGAATTCCAGGCGGGCCCAATAACAGAGTCCTGAAGGCCTCCCTTTCTATCAGAGCTGGCATCTGCTGCAAAAAGTAACTCTCGCAGAAAGAGCTCAGCTCCACAGAACCATGTGTCTGTTCAGAAAGGGACAAGACATGATGGTGTATCAGCTGCACATAAAATAAAAACATCTTATTTTTACATAATGATTATTGTTGATCTTATGACCCATTTTTTTCTCAGCATTACCTTGGCTGTTTTGTAGATGCTGACTGCATTATCGAGGTTTATGTGCTGAGAGCAGATGATCTCACAGTGTCTCTGTAGCGCCGCCAGCCGGAACAAATTTGATGCTGACAGCAACTAAAGGAGAAAACAGAAAAACTCCAAATCATTTTTACATTCATACAACAAAAATTTGCTTTTATTTGATAGATAAATATTATTTTTAATGTTCACTTTTGATTTTAGTTGCAATATAATTAATTTGATCATTTGTTTAACACCAGTGATCTAAACCACCCAAAACATTTCAACGCGAGTCCCAACGAATGCTTAAAAACTAAATTGTGCATAGGACGAGGTTTGAAAACTGAATTTATTCTGATAGTTGTATATCTGGACAGTGATTCCCACCTCCAACAAATCTGACACGTTGGTCGTCAGTGAATCTGTCCCTCCACAATACAGATACGACATCATCATCTGCAAAGAAATAAAAAAAACATGTTTAGCAACAAGGAAGTACATTAGTTTATCTATATAATGGACGTCTTTGTCTTCTGTGTAGAATATGTTTTATACCTGAAAAATGTTGTACTTGACATCAGAAATTTCAACTTCCTTGGGACTTCCATCTGGTCCAGAGGATGTTAGCAGAGATTTAAATCTGAAAGAAAGAAGTTTCATCATCGAAGTACTTTTATGCAGTTCTTTGTTTAATCTTTTGATTGAAATGAATGTAACTAATCTGTCCACTGAGGACTGAGAGTGCCTACCTGTCAGAAGCAGTGATCAGAAGGACTTTGTGTCCGTAGAATGGTTTTCCTTCCACAATAAATGTCACATCGGACATTTCTGGGTTGTTCAAAAAGTGAGGGTCTGTAGAAGAAGGATCAGAAACCAGATGACAACTTGGTTCAAGGTTTGGGTTTCACAATATTAGATTCCAGTTAATTGGGTTTTTTTTTTTGGGAGATTCCCTGTTGGACTAGTTTTCAAGTTTTTGCATTATTCAATTCTACTGGTCAACTCTATAAATCAGTGGTTATGGGGGTGCTGATCCAATGAAAAGTTTCAAATAGAGGTCATGACTTGTTGCCATATAGCTTATTTAATAAGACTTTTGATTACCTGAAAAGACAAAACAGTTTTTGCAGCTAAATAAATAACCATTCATATAATTATAAATCCACCAATATAAAGTTTTACAAACCTTTATAATGGACTCTTTGTTCACATGTCTAAAAAAACGCCAAATTTCTTACCCAACTGAGCTGAAAGAGCTGCTCTCATCTCAGGAATGGCTGGAAGAGGTGCTGAGCCAAAACAATGACTAAAAATAGCTGCCAGCTGCTGAATAACAGCATCATTCTGAAGAAAGAGCAGAAGGAGAGAACTCAATGTCTAATTAATAATCTGCAACAGGAAAGGTGGACAGCATGACATTCAGGTTTGGGATGATACCTTTGTGGTTCTCAGGATATTGAACATTAGGGGCAAGCCTGTAGTGATGAGCTCATTGCAGTAGTCCTCTTCTCGAATTGTGGTGAACTCTCTGAGCAGAGAGAGGATGATCACTGTCCTGGAGTGCTGCTGGGCACAGCGCAGAGACTCCAGCCACACATGGAGTTTCCATTGTACACCTAATCAGAGAGAAAAAAAATGTGACTTTTTAGTTCTGTAGCTATTACAGAAGTAAACACATTATTTCACATTGTCTGAAAGTTACCCATAGCCCGAAGCTCCATGGTCACATCCAGGTAGCCGTGCTCAGCGCTGTAGTAGCTAGCCTCTTGCAGAGCCTTCATCCTGGCCTTGCAGAGCTTTGGTATGCCCACCTCTTGTGGTGCTGCGGTGCCGTTGGCAGGACTTGGTGAGGAGAGTGGGAGAAAAGGACAGATACCGGGAACTTCATCCTCCACCCCCTCAGCCAGGATCTCCTCCAGAGACAGGACATCCTCTTTGATTTGCTGGGGCTGAGTCAGTAGCTTCCTCAGCACGTTCCTGACAAGATAAATGGGAGGAAAGAAGTGGGGGAAAAATAACGAGGAACAAGGAAGGAAAACAGAGAGCATGGGATCATTGATATACACTCAAACACAACACATACTTAAATTTCTGTGACCCTTTAATCTCCTCTGTGATTAGTTAATCCATCACCCTTAGAGCGGAATGTGAAGTGTTGAGTCTACTCAGTGTTCACACATACAAAGAGCCAACAGGTGGATAAGCTTACTCTACCAGTTGATGGTCTCAGAATGCAACAGAACCCTGGCATTCACTTTCTACACTCCCACATCTTTATACGAGATTAACCGCTGCCCAAACCTTCCATTTACGACTTTTACACCATCCAAATTTCAGCTTTCACTTGCAAATGTATCCATTGTCAACATAATGCAGAGCTTTTCAGAAGACATGCGTACCTGTGTCCGTGTGCAGCAGCATGACTGAAGCAGTTCATGGCTTCATAAAGAGATGAAGTAAGAGCATTTCCATCTTGGGTCCTTGATAAGGGGTCAGCACCAAGTGCCAGAAGCAAACTCACCATCTCATAGTTGCCTAGAGAGCACACAAATACTCAGTTATAAAAAGATTAACTTAGAAACATTTAGTGACACAGAATCTATTTAAATAGCCCTCACAAGACTAGTTGCTATCTTTTTAGTGTTTTGAGTTCGTATATTTCATATGATCTTATATTCATTTTTTTCATTAATAATTAATAACAATTTGAGTTAAAGCCTATAATAATTTATTTTAGTAACAAACAAGCAGTGTGTTCCCTTTAGGAACTATTTACACACTGCAACTATGTGAAGCGCGTGTGTGTTTTACTAGAGCTATGTGGGTTTTTAGATGATCCAACTGAGGAATGTGGCCCAGAGGCGACTAAACAACTGCAGGCAGCACTTCTCATTTGTCACCACACCTTCATTTATTCCCCATTACGCCTGCCCATTCACAACTTGGTGGTCTGTGGGAAAACTAGCATGCTGTGGTGTTAGTTACAAATAATTTCAGGAGTTATTAGTTGTAAGCTGCAGAAATCCATGACAGCTATTTTCATTTATTCATTTATCTTTGCTGCGTTTGTTCCTGCAAGTGTTCTGCATCTGTTAGTAAAGCAGTAATTTGACAACAATGAATCAAATCAGAACACAAACAGGCTTAAAGCTGTTCGGCACTTTAACATAAACTCTGGTTTGAGCTACATAGAGTGTGTGTGTTACCCACCTGCTGCTGAAGCCAGCTGCAGTGGAGTGTCTGCTGTGCTCTCCTGTCCGTTGCGGACTGCTGCCCCCTCCACATTGGCCCCTGCATCCAACAGGAGCTGAAGAGGGACATCACATCTGTTATATTTAGCAATGTCCTGTAACTTATTTACAGCTTGACCTCTGACCTCACATTTGTCAAGATTTTCTAATAACAACAAAAACAGTTAGTGTAGAACTATACTATTGATTTTTTTCAGACTACTGGTGGGCAATACATGAGTTTGTGTTTCCAACCTGCACTACAGGGATGTGTCCGTGCAACACTGCAAAGGTGAGCGCAGTCCAGTGTCGACAATCAGGGTGCACAGATGGGTGTTTTGGGGAGAATGGTGGAACCTGGCAAGAAACGATAGATCAGTAGTGTACAGCATACCAACAGGTTCAAAGTAACACCCAAAAAATTCAGCAAAAAAAATAGCAGCCACTGTCGATTTAGATGCTTCAGTTACAGATATATGCCCTGTCGACGGTCGTGAATTTTATGCATATACATCATGTGTAACTGTAAAGTAACTGGCCATCTGTTCTGAATGTTGAAGGATATTTACCGCCACATCAAGGTTGGCTCCAGCATCAATCAACATCTGGACGAGGGCCTCATCTCCAGCTGCACAGGCATACATCAGAGGGGTCATACCCTGTATGACAAACAGTGAATACAAGATAACACAAAAACAAATAGATGACTCTTTGAAACATGAATATTGACACACACACACACACACACATGTTCCCGTCTTTTCACACATTTAGTATCAATCTCTTGAAAACTGGTCTCAACTTGTTGAAAGCATTTTGAGGTTTGCTCCAGTCTACAAAACTTTCCATGTGAGTTGTTCATTCTCTTTCAAAGACAACCAAAAATTGTTAGTTTTTCTTCGAAAACTCCCTAACAGCTGAGCCAAAGTTGTGGCTCATGATATGATAATAATGTTTATAAGAAGTGCAATAGATTCAGTACCTGGTCGTCCATGCTGTTGACCCCGTGAGGTCCAAGCAGATCAATGGCCTGACCGATCAGGTCTGTACGACCACAGTTAAGCATCCGGAAACCCAAGTCTAGGTTGAACTTATCAATGGCAGCTTTCGAGTCCAGACGTTTGAAAGAACTAAAACAACACTCAGGCCTGCAAGGGAATTAATTACAATCAATGTGACGTGCACAGTTATATTCAAGACACTTTGTGAGATTAGCCAATGTTTGTATGGTCTGCATCAGTCTATATTTTGGTTTGGACTATAGGTTCCTACATATGTTCTCATTTACCTCAGCTGTCTCGGCTCACAGTCGAGCCCTGGAAGAAGAAGCCTGGCCGTCTGTCTCACATCATCGCTGTCCACCAACAAGCTCCTGCGATGCTCAGCGTGAACTATGGCTACTCTCATCCACTCCATCAGAGGTGGCAGCAACAGAAAAGGCCTACATGATACAGTAAAATCATTTAACTTTTAATATAACTTGTTCAGTTTACAACATTATTACAGTTGTCATGAATACAACGTGAAAATAAACTTCTTGAAACTACAAATAAAAGAAGACGTGTATCCTATAGAAAGCTTGCAGCCACTGTTTACTTTAACCATTGATATATAGTATATGAAGATAGAACAGACAATCATGCCATTTATTTTAACCTTCAAATGACTATTTATAGCTAAACGTAGCACAATAGTGGACATACATCAGTAAGGTAAGAATTATTCAAATCGTTGTTCTGGAAAGAATAATCCACTTTGTGTTTTTAGTTCTTTATCAGAAAAAGGTCCCATTTATTTACATAGAGGGGGCGGGACTTAAAACATAAGGTTGTTTTGCTTTAGGTCCAACCTAAAGGCTCATTCCTGAGTCTAGTTATTAGCATGCTCAGGAAAATTACACACCATATTTTCTTGTATGTAAATGGATGGAAGGTTTTATTAATTTAATACAATAACTGTAATGGCTTTAAATAAAATGCCAAGTCTAAACTCAGCAATAGCTGCAAAACATTAAATAAACAAAAGGGCCCCACCCTGCTATGGCTAAAAAAAGATTTACGATGAACAAACGAGAAACAGCTAATAGTAAAAAAACAAAAAAGAACAAAGGGTTGATCCTAATGAAACAATGAGACTAACAATAAGTTATATAATGTGTCATTTTGAATCCTCTCTTTGTTTTACTTTGATTTTAATCCTTTTTAGAACAAAACTAGTGATGGAGGCTCACATCTAGCCAGTGATATGGTATTAATCCTTTTTTGTTTGCACCTTACTCCTGACATTTGTGCTTGAAAACAATGGCAAATTGCTGTGAATGTCCCAGTTGTTTGCTTCTGATCCTCCGAAGCCTCTGTCAGAGAGTGTTAATGATTGTTTGAACACTGCGGCTGTGTTATCTTGGGTTATTGAGCGACCGTTCTCCTGCTGTGATGTGATTCTTATCAGTGAGTTTCCCTCTGTTCTGATGAAATGCATATAATGAATACAAAAAGAGGCAAAAGCATGTGCAGAATATATTGTAGTACAGGATAACAGAAGGTGTTAACAAGAACTGATGCTTTTGCTGTGAAATGCAGTCAGCTAACTTTGAGTACTGTTTGTAAAACAATCCATGCTGTAGTGACTTTTCTCCATTGTACCTTAAGGTTAAACTTAATTTTAAATGACTAATAATAGTCTGCAGCTAAACCTTTGATATTTTTTTTCCTAAAATATCCAAGGCTTTGAAATGTATTTCTGGTACCTGCAGAGGCTATGCTGTCAGCTTGGTGAAGCCTTTTTTCTGACTTTCAAATATTGTGTCAGATATTGCTTCAGTGCTTCATCTGCTGCTGATCAGAGTGAGAGGGAGGGGTCCTGCTGTCAGCCCGGCGCGACAGTTAACAAGCAGACAAGGAGCTGATGAGCTGTAGGAGGAGGGGATGGTTAAGTGTGGCTGATGGGTGAATATAATTAAGGTTTAAGTGTTTGGAAAACATCTAGGAAACAGGTGGGGTATGTTGAGATGAGATGGGGGGGTTGTCTGGCACTTTGTTGATAGTGCTGCAGGCATAAAGCAATAAGAAAGTATGTTTCTGAGAAGAAGAAGCTCATTTGGCTTCAGGATCAATGTTTATTCTTCTCCCAATGGGCTCTACTCAACACAAATTGGGCGATTCATCTGTGTATTTTCACATTTCTACACTTTTATAGCTTTTTCTTCCCTAATACGTCCACTAGAACAGAACCAGTTCTAAATAGTCATATCCAGGACATGATCCATTAGAAAACGATTTTCTAGCCTCCCCTTCATTAATCTGCTTATATTTAACAAGCAAATCTTTAGGAATCACAATGTTTCACTTTAGGATCTCAGTTGTTGGTTTCCCTGGGAACTACTGCTGTGATGGACTTCATGTAAAGGTCTGACTAGCTTGACATCAGTCCAAAATCCTGGCTAAAAATAAACACTGTGAAGTTGCGTAAAAAAATGTCACAGTGAATATGTGGGACAATATAAATTAAGGCAGTCCGTCTTAGGCAACGCTGTGTGTGTGTAAATGTGTGTTTGCAGCAGATGCACTTTATCTTCTGTCCTCAGCTTCCACCCCAACTCTTTCCTCGTTTTTGCTCCTTCTCACGTTACACTCTCCATCTGACCCCTGTGTCTGGGTTATAACCCTCAGTCTGAAAAAAATACAACTTCAGCTCCATCAGAGAGTCAGTGCAACATCAAAGCCTTGATCCCAGTTAACAATGAAACTAGATAGTGCCCGTGGCTAGCTTGCTGACCACACATGCTAACAGCTACATATTGAGAACAGCAGTTTATAGATGCACATAAACAAACATGTGCAAAGTCTCTTATGCACTTATACATGTATGCTTTGATTCATGGTGCTTTGTTTGACACCTGGCAGGTCATAAAATGACAGCCAGCTCAAATCACGGTCAGGTGTGTTGGAACTCAAACCTGTACAACATGAAAGGACTTACTAAATGCATCCTGCATGCCCTTAAACCTGAAGCCAGTGTGTGTGAGTTCACACGGTATGAAAAAAAAAAAAAAAAAACTTCAGTCATGTTTTAAAGCAAAACTTGTCATGGTTCACAGCCAAGGTTAGGCACTGATCAACTTACACACTCTGCATCTATGTTTGAAGGAAAGCAATATCAGTTATTTGTATAACATTTATGCCATTCAGAGGAAACAGTAGATTTGGAGCTCAGTGTGTTTGATCCTAGTAATTTGATGGTGCAAACATAAATATCTGCCCTCCCACAGTTTATAAAGTCTAACACAGTCGTCAAATCCAGCCATCAACCAGCTATAAAGGATCAAAAAGCTCTTTTAGTGAGATGATTCTGCAGCAAGACTCTCACTAGGCTCCTTATAATATCTGATGATGTAGCCCACACAGATTTGGTGGTTTTGAGTTTCCACCAAAAGTTTTATAAGTCTTTCAGTAGAATGTGGGTCAAGGAGACAGAGAGGCCCTGCAAGACAGACATCTGTAAGATTACCAGGCTCTGCTGGTAAAAAAAAAAACAAACTAAAATAAATGTAGCAAAAGTATTACTAGAAGATAAATGTTTTCATCCTGCATACATAAACCAGGCTGAGATATATCGAGCAATAAAAAAAACTTCTGAGGACTTGGAAGAAAAAGTCCGGACAGGAAAAAGATGGGGGGCATGTTATACTGTTCACTTCTCTTTGATGTTAATGAGGAGCCCACCGTCAGTCACTCACGCTGTATCTGTTCACTATTAAATGCATCTCAACCAGTTGGTATTTTCCTCGTACTCTCTCTTACACACACAAAGACAGAAATGCAGACTGTACCTATAAGAAAAAAAAAAAACTTTTACCAAAAAATGACCCTCTTTCATCCATCAAACCCTCCAATGATGAACACATGACTTCTCCATTTGTGTTTGAGAGTTACCTCTAGACCTTTTTCAATTTAAAAGATGTGATTCACTTTCACACATGAGAACACTTTTCTTTTATTTAACATATAATGTAGCTGCAGTGTGAATGAGACTCGAGATGAGTGTTTTTCTGACCACAGAACACAGATGGGAAGACGGGTCACATGTACGTATCTGTAAAACACATTCAGTTATGGGCAATAATCTGAACTGAAAGCAAAAAATCTTTTATATCTTTGTGAGTGATTGTATTACTCAGTATTTGAGCGGATGTAAAACCAGTGAATTTTCCATAAAAAGAAAGTCAGTTCCTGCTTTTGTAAAATTTAAATATCATGAAACATTTTAACGCCAGAGACAAGTAAATAAAAAAGCACTTTACTTGTTATTTTCAGCATTTTTCTTATGGAACAAGGATTTCTCAACCAAAGCAACCACGGGAGATTTAAGGAGACACTAACAAAATTACAGACCATCTGTGAAATCCTTTAAATCACCAGTCTTGTGCCTAATACACACCTTAAGGTGCTTTAAATTTTTACAGCGAACTTTAACACCTGGGGGTTTTTGTTTGCTTGTAATTAACCTAAATAAATTAACACTTCAATGACAAGAGGACAATGTAATTAGGCATGAATGAGAAAAAGAATTGGGTGTCTTCTTTTAATAAGAGCCTTATTATTTCAGGGATTAAAGTTTTCTTGTTTATTAGTAGCAGTATTCACATCTTTGTTGACCTCAAGAACCAAATGAATTGACCTTTAATCTACATTTTAGTCAAAAAAATGTTAAAAAATATTAAACATGTGAAGAGAAGTGAGAATAATGCAGCTTGTATCTTTATGGACGTAGCCTGAATCTTACTGGCAAAGAAAGGAAAAAAGTCAGAGATTAAATCTGATTTAACTGCGTGTTGCACGTTTAAAGAGAGCACATTAAACGCTTCTGCCCAGTCATCCATAATTCCTACCTCTCTTTGCTGAGAGCCATGCGTGGAGGATCTAAGTTAGGATTCTCCATGGACTCCATTTGTGGGCAGCGCAGGAAGTAGTAAAGGGTGTGGAGAGCGTCAGGCGACCAGGACACGGGCTGCTGGGGTCGGGCGTGACGAGCGGGGCTCAGCCCCGGATGAGCTGAACTCAGACGTTGCATGTGGTGCATGGCACGGGACACCAAGTCACCTAGAACAACAGAAACAGAGATAAGAAGCTATTATTAGGTTAAAAATGTCTACAATTTAATTAAATTCTGCAACACTGTTTCATTGCTGTAAATATAATAGGCCTGGAATGAATGCCAAATGTTGGGAAACAGATTAAACACTATAATTGTACTTTAGTGTTAGGTATAAAAAGTGGGCTCCCAGTCAAACCGGATTTCCTTCTTTCCCTAACTGCTTTCCTCTTGTGCTTTACTTCACGTCTCTAGTGGTATATTCACTATTACGAGTGTCATTATCAGTAAGCAAAGCCAGACGACCAGCTTACAGCAGTCATTCATCTTTAACTACAGAAGGAGTTACTAGAATAACAGACAGCTGATCACAGGCTCTAATAAAGTGTTTAGCTTTTTTATTACCAGCCCAATTCAATACCTGCACTGAGCTTACTGGTAGAAGAATTTATTATAACTGCAGCTCTTATCTGTCATTTGTGTAAAAAGTGAATTTACAAGGTTTAGTGTCACTTAGGTGTGTGTTTATGTAAAATTATCCATTTTTCTTAGCATGGATGTCTGCTGTTGCCGTGTTCTCTCTGCTCTTGTTTTGGCTTCTCTGCAGGTGTTGAAGCAGATATTTTGTTTTCTTTCTTCTTGTCTCCTCTGTTTCTGTTGAAAGATACTTTCTTTCTTTCAACATGGCAATGGGTTTTCTTTTTTTTTTGGTGTTTAAATTCATATTTAAAGGGGGAAAAAAAGCTACAGCCATGATGCAAGTTTTGAAGCAAGAGTACAATGAGAATCCGAAGGAACATCATATACAGTATGATATACCGACAGGAATCTCATTTGGTTCTCTTTAGCCAAGCTGTAGCACAAAAAAAATAAAATAAATTCAGCAGAAGACTGGAGGCATTTTTGGCAAAGTTTGTTTAGATTATTGTAGGAAAAGTCAATCTATTACCAAAGACAACTGATAAAACATAAAAAGGTCACAAGGGAACATGTGATAACGCTCGTATAGATTCTGGTATGAGACAATAGTTGCAGTAGCTTATCAGTCGTCTCCATGTCAGGAAAGAGGAAGAGGAGCGTGATGAATGCAGCATAATTTAGCCTAATTACCCTGTGTAAAATATTTAACTGGATTACTGCAAATACAAAACACTAAATTATTTCAGACTAAAGAGTTCAGCAGTGTGAACATTAGTGAACATTAAAAAGTTCTTGTAGGTACCTCAATGGGGGTACATCTGAGTTCACTTGACCAAAACAGACCCCACTTTAAGCTGAAGGGCTTCTTTTGTGTTAACCAGCACCAAATGTCCCTCCAGGAGGTCTCCCAGGAATTCTTGTCCAAGACAGAGACTTAACCCTAGTTTTCCAGTTTATGTTGAGCCTTGGAGCTAAACTTTCAGCTCCAAGGGTCAAAAGGATATGAAATACTTCATTCTTAGATTACAGATTAGATATTAGTTCCTCTGTAAATCATAAAGTCGGTAAATTCCTCTATAAAGGTGCTTTTAAAACAGATATTGACACATTTCGTTTCTTGGAAAATAACACAAATGAGCTGTTTGAAAGGCACAAAAGAACTGGTTATGATATAGTTTGAACTGTTTTGGACATTTAGCTGAAATGTTCAGAAACCTGTTGTGTTTTATGGCACGCTGTATGTTTGTGTGTTTGGCCTCATCTGGTGCAGAAATCCAGGTCTCTATAGATGCTTCTGTCTGTCTGGTCTTTAGAGTGCAGCTTAGTCCCAAACCTGGAAGGATGCTGTAGTGTATTTGTGAGTCTGTGGACTCATACCTGTGTGTATGTATATATGGGTGTGAGTGGGTCTGGATGCCAGCCCTGCCTAGATTAACCCTGTTTCACCTCACCAGAGCGATGTGGCACAAAGAGACCACTGAGCACAAGTGAGAGAAAGAGTGTGTCTGTACTTAATGCCTCACCAGCGACAGCAGCGTATGAACGTGGCCTTGTGCTGGAGGAACAAATGACAGAGTGTTAGCTCATTTGGAGTAGGAAACCTATCCCTGCTCTGACCAGAACTAATCTCCATCTCTCCACCTCCCATGTCTCTGCCCGAACAACTTCACTTTTTACCTCTTTACCTTTCAACCGTTACCCCCCGAACCCCCACACACCCTCTGAACATCAACCTCTTCAACTTCATACCTAAACCTCCATGTATTCGCCCTCATTAATACCTTAATCAAGATCCCTTCTCAACAAACAAATAATAAAAAAACAACTGCAATTTATTGCGAAACAAACAAAAGATACCATGCAAGCTCAAGCAGTGTTCGTGTTACTCTCTGAGGCTACATCTGTAAAATGTTGCTGTTCCAAAGCAGATTTTTTAGACGATTGCACGAACAATTACTTAAAATAAATAAATAAAGAGCCTCACAGAACAAAGTGATGAAAAAGTATCGCCTCTGCCTGTAAGTCAGTATGTTTTTTGTTAATGGTTAAAATTTGGTTTCTTAGATTTAAAACAAACATTTATGTTTCCAAACTTTAAAATGTGTCAAAATATAACTAAATAATAAAAAAAAAACATATTCAAAGCACCAAATGTTGGTTGATTTTCTGTTTGCTGAAAAAAATTTCAGAAGGAAACTGTCAAAAAAAAAACAAACATTAAGCATCTCCAGGGAACTGAGGTGTTATTCATGACTGTGGCTCTTCTGTCCTCGCAGGTCTCAAACACACCCAGAAGGACTTCAGAAAGACTCCACCCACCTCGGGTCCTACAAATGCTTCAAACATTGCTTTGCTATTTGAAGAAATTAAATTCTTCAACATAATACTCTTATCATATCAATAACCTCAATTCTTAAAAAGATCTTGTTTGCAGGAAAAAAAAAACTGAATTCAGTGTCTTGCATATCAAAGAACATCTCAAAAAGGTTTACCATTATGTAGCATCCCCTCTTCTTTTAACATCTGTAAACATCTGGGAAGTGAGGAGACCAGCTGCTGGAGTTTTAGGATGTTTGTCCCTTATGCATAAATATTCATCTTGATTGAATTTGTTTTTATATTTCTGGGATTTGGGGTTTAATGAATGTGTTTTTAAGTTACTTAATTTTAAGGTCTATGTTTAAAAAAAGCTTTTATTCTGGAGACTGTGATGAAGTATTTCAAATCTTTCTTAACTTGTACAGAATTTTGAAATGTGTTTACTAATCTAACTAAAACACCTTATAGTGCAACTGAGATTTTGTTGTGATCATCAGAAATTTTCATTTGAAACATTTAAAAAAACCATAAAAGAAGGAACAACCAGAATCACATGGAATATTTGAAGTGTAATGTTCACTTACTGAGTTCGGAGATGCTGCCCACACAGGTAGCCAGCAAAGACTGTTCCAGTGTCCTGAGCTCCAGCTGTGCATACGCATCCTCTCTGCTGTCCACAGATGTCTGCTGGTTCTCTGTGTAGGGACTGAAATGGGCTGGAAGAGACAAAACACCTATGGACAAAAAGACAGGGAGGAAAATTCTCTTTGAATATCTTCCATCTTTGAGCCTTTGTGTTCCCTGCAATCATCCCCCAAAACTATAGCAGATGAGATTTACTTAATGCAGCTGTAATTCTAGGAACATGTGGTCTTCAATAGAGAGAACAAAGAAAAACTTTAGAGAATGTAAGTCTTGACCTCGACACTATCAGGGAAATAAACAGATCACACATGAACAATAAGCTCATACAGACAAAACACGTGAATTATTTCACACACAAACTCTGATCCCACACAAAATTCAAATACTTTGCATTTATGGATAGCAGAACTGATTCAATGTAAAATATGCAAAGATTTCAGAGTCTTAAAAACGATTAGATTAGATTGTCAGATAAAGACGTTAAATTATAGCCAAAGCTATGACCGCAGTATAAAAAAGTTTTAGTTAGAAACAAACCAACAACAACGATGGAAACTTCAAGTTTTCAGGTTTCTGAAGACCCAGAAAACGATGCAAACCATCTCTACTCAACAGCAATGAATAAAAAAAAAAAACACTGAGAATGTTTTTGATGTGAATCAAACTCATAGAGAGAGAATATAAATACATTTTTTCTGCTAAGAATACAAACATGGTTGAGCGTGTTTGCTATTTTACGCTACGTGACAGTCTGCTTCTCTGAAGAGGAGATAGTATCTTCTTTACATAACTTGAAGATGCCATCTTGTACTCCAGTAATTGTTGCTGTTATGTAGTTCTATTGGATAAAATGAAGACGAGAACACTGAGTCCAGTTTTCTGCCTGGTAGTATCTCTTTGCTTAGAGTTTTTCTGGAATCAGGGTGTTTTGTTAGCTATTGTACATCAAATTTGGAAAACTTTGGAATCTGAGGTACTTTTCGCCAAACCAGAGGAAATGAGTGGGAAGGGCTGAGGATGGAAGAGACAAATGGATAAGGGAATGATGATCCGTTCAGATTTGTAATTTATGTATGAAGTCTAAAGAAAAGAGTTTCATCATCTTAAGCTTCTCATGTCTTCTTAAAATGGCATTCACATGTGTCTCTGGCAAGTAGTGTGCTCTCACTGGAATCAAAGGTGGATACTGAGAGGAAAAACAACTGGACAAAAAAAAAAAGAATTGTTTTTTAATCTATTTCGGAAACTGTGTTATTTTGCCTCTTCCAACAGTAAGTGAGGATGTTGCCCTGAGCTACTAAATCACAGAGAAAAACTCTCTGGAGTAGATTTTTTAAAGAAAGACAGTGTGGCTAATAAATTCAGTTTGTGTTTTCCATTCTTTTAATAAGTTGTGCCATCTACTATATATGAACAACAGCACGAAGACTACACAAAAAGAGTCAGCTGTTATTTTGTTGCATGTGCTAAAAGATACAACAGGCCTTATACGTTCTACTTTTAAACAGATTTGGAGTTGGATCACTCAGCTAAGAAACATAATATGTTCATTTCCTGACAAAATGGTTCTATTAAAGTTCTTTCATTCTTAAAAATCTGTTCCAGAAATGAAAAATCATATTAACCAGATCACAATCTGTTCATTCCAGCAGAGATCTGCAGCTAAAGATGGACCACAGTCTCACTGAAAAACTCCATCTCTCTCTCTCACTCCGGTACTTTCTCTGAGCCATCACATCTGTCTGTGCAGACACTCAGTCCAACATAGTGGAAAAGCCACTAAAGTGCATGAAAAACAAAACAACAAAATTTACACAAAAAATTTAACCCATCCTTTTTCTTACAAAAAACAAGATTAACTTGCATCTGCTCTGGATGTTTTTGATGTGAGTTTAAGTCTGTTGGATTTAATGAGCTTTTTCAAAGGAACAGTTTTTTGTGTTTTTTGCAGGATGTTTAATAATTGTATTACTTTTATATAATTAGTTTTGAAAGTCTTGGATTTATGTTTTACTAAAGAATAAGAAGGTTAGTTGAAAGTGACAGTACACTCAACAAATCTAACACATTATTATCTGTTTACTCTGCTGGATTACTTTAGTTGTTACACATCATCAATCTTAACAGCCAACGTTATAGCCTTCCTGTTACTGTTCTGTTTAGATATAGTTGCTTTTAGGCTCGAGTCACGCGCCTGGAAGAACAGAAGAACCATTAGAATACATCCTAAATACTTTGGGAGATTAAAAAAAAATATTATTTTAAAAAGAGGATAACCAGTTTTTCTGATATAATTGGAGGCAACGATGATGTTATTCTAGTCTTCAAACTCTACCTAGGGTCATAAAATATTATTAAAGACTTTAAAATAGAGACTTAACAATACCCATAGGGCTAATTAATTCAGCAGTGTGAAACAGCTGAGAACGCTTTCATGCGGTCAGCTGTGAAAGCACACACAAAACCCGATTCATCTAAGACATGTCAGGGAGAAAACTACTTATTAGTATAATGTGTTCTTTATTAAACATGATTAACTGAAACAGATTCATCCTAATGTTTCTAATTTCGCCATATTCTTTCGAAGCTGTGGTAAATATTCAAACACTTATTCAGTATTTCCCACAGTTCCACCCCTTTGCTTGTCTCACCACTGAAACCCAGCCTGCGTCATCTAGGCCTGAAGTTGGTCTGTAATGCAACGAGGGCCTGTCCACAACACCACTAAAATCATGAGTATCGGCACATCCAACACTATGCAACATCTTTTTTACTTTAGTGATTCTCAGAAAGAGGGGAAAAAAAGAAATGGAATAAAATTTTAAAATGAGCTGAGAGACTAAAACTTGTAGAGCTTCATTGGAAAATGAATGGATCATGAAAAAATGCATAAAACTAAAGAGAAACTGTGGGGAATTTGTGGGACAGAGGAAAGTAGAAGAGGAGAAGACAAGTGGCACGAAAGATTCATTCTTTTGTGGTCATTATGGTTCCATTTGTGAGGCTGACCCAGCACATGTCATGTGGGAATCTCAGCTGCAAATCACAGCTGAAACCTACCACAAAGCCTGCAGCAGTTCCCAGCCCATCCACACCCTCTCTCTCCACAAGCTGTTACAGCTTCTCCAGAGTCGGCCAAGCTATTGCTTACAATGATGTTCATCATTCTGTCAAAAAAGGTCAGAAAAATCCAACAGAATATCTTTGTTACATGAAAAAATGTTTTCCAAAAGGTTCCAGTAACTTTAGTTAGAAGTCATCAGGAATTACAGCTACAGTTTAGTTGTTAAAGTCAGGAAAAGAAAGCTTGGGGTGCCAGAAGGTCAGAAACAGCCTAAAGTTTGGACACAAGGCTGAAACATTGACACACAGAAACTACATTTCAACAGCTGCTAAATTACATTTTTTAATGTGATATAAAATAAAAATGTTTACGTTGAGAAGACTAAAATGCAACATTTTAATAGTGATGCCTTAGCTCCACCTCTAACCTAATCACCAACCCACCGTTGTTCTCTTTTTATGTTTGTACGTCGTGGTGCAAGTTTCTTGTGCATGTGCCGCCATTTCACTCCTGTTGGTGTATTTTGTTGAAATGTTGCACTGCCATATACATATGGGCCTTTTTGGGTTGTTTTCTGTGTTTTGAAACCATTTCTGGAGTCAATGCCATTTACACTGATATTTTTAAAGCTACAGTATGTAAGAATTAGATGTTGTTGTCAAATTCAAATCCTGCAGTTTCTGTAGAAAAAACAAAAACATCCGCTCTCAGCCACTCGCTCCCTCCCTGAATTTTCTGTTGAGTTGCCAGGTCTGATGTTGATCCTCGTTTTGTTGCTCTTGTTTTTGTTCAATTTTTGGGAATATCTGAAGGTCTATTCGTTCAGCATTCATTTTTCCTAAGTGCATTTGAACGCCCCATCATGTGCAGCGTGCCTGATCAGTTGGAAGGATGTGGTGGTTTATTACTTTTTGCTGCTGCTCGTTGTGGAATTCCAGCTGCTTGTGTTGAAGACTTGGCAGCCTTACAGACTCACATGTGATTCCTTATGGAACCAGGAAGTCTGGACGTGTAAATGATGATTCCGGTCCGGGCTAGCCTTTTTAAAATGACCAAAACTAGCGACCATCCAGCTGGCTGAGATCCAGATCTGTTACAATGTGACTTTATTTTCAACATCGGTGGAACATTAGACTGTTGTGTGAGTATTTCACTGTAAAATTCTTACATATTGTACCTTTAAATGACCAGTAAAAAATGTTGTTTTGGAAAAAACTGGGTTTTCATGTGGACAAATCCTAAAACTACAAACTTTGTTTTCAATGTGGCATTAAAAAAAAACATTGTCTGACATCACTTGTGTTTGTTGCTCATGTGTTATCAAATGTTATCTTCTCAGATAGTGTACATAACTTGATTCCAAGTGTAGCAATTTGTTTTAGCAGGAATGTGTGGGATCATTAGATAGTGAGACTATTTTTTGTTGCACTTTCAGTATCAGGTCAGATAACAAATCAAATTCTCAGACTGCAGAAATTTAGACTTTGTTCACTTCATGTTGACCAACATTCATAGCCTTTAATGAAATAATACTTTTTAAATATTTTGTCACCTTAATTACTTTCTGTTTAACAACATTAGAAGAAATTAACTGTAAGATAAGTAATTACTCTTATGTAATACAAGGCAATGTTATGACTTTCTGACATTCTTCAGAAATAAACCTTGAAAGTTTGTGGTTTTCCATTTTTTGTTCGGCTTTTGGTTACATTTTTCTTTCCATCAACATAAATACCAAACTTCTGTGGTCTGCATTTACTCATTTGTTTTGTCTTTTATAGAGAAAGTTTATGAAAAACCAAACAGTACAATCCTACACTCAGTAAGCTGATAGGAGACTTTGTCAAACATTCTGATTCAGTAGTGTATGTGCACACAAACACAGACACGAGCGAACACCTGCCTTTCCTCCTTTAACAGCCCCCTCATTCATTACAGGGTGAATGGATCAGAGAGGGGGCTTCAAAGTCACTTCCTCTGCTGAAAAAGTAGCTCTGATTCTAGTCCAGGAGGCTACAAGTTTGTCCCATCACACACAATAGTACCGTGTTTGACAGAGCTGTCGTTGGGTGTGTATCACTCCCACCATCTCCTGATCCCCCTTCTTTCACTGAGTGTGTCTATTTCACACAACAAAAGACACACTTGTGCTTCTATTCTCTTCAGAGGATTTCATGTACCAGATGTGATCCTTCACTCCCAGCCCCAACCTCTTGTTTTCCACATGTAAATGCTTCAAAACACCTGTTTCTCACACATCACCGCATTCCTCTTCCTGCTTTCAGAAAATGTGCCACACACGGGTCTTTTGTTTGACGCACTGAGCATAAGGATGACGGGGAAAAAATACTGGAAATTAATACCTTACATGTGTATATTTTTTTGGGTGGGGGGGGTTGATTGTTCAGCGACACTAAGTGCAGTGTTTCAGCATGTAAGATCAAAAATATCCACATGGTTGCTTGTTCTGGCTAACCCTCCTCTTAATCCTTTTCTAAACAAATTTTGAGCAGGACAGAGGGGCATTTAGAGAGCGTATTAGTCTTTGGGTTAAAAATAGTCATTCAACATGTTCACAAATAAGCGTGTCTTTTCAAATACAAGCTATCTATACAGAGTTTTGAACAGAGAAGCATTGAGCCAAAATTGCTTCGACTTGAAATCTCAGGTTTGACTGAAACATCCATTCACTGCAAAATTTAGATCTGAATCAATATAAATATATCAATTTCTTATGCAAACGGCATCAAATGTTACTCATCTCTTTTGCACACATTCCTGTCAGAGGGTGATAAATCACAGACTGAGACAGACAAGCAGTGGGGGTCTGGTAAGCGTCATTCTGACACCTCTGATGACCCTCGATTCAAGAAGTCAGAGCTGGTGCTCAGCTGGGGCTAAAAGAGGAAGTAAAATTATCAGTTGGAGGGAAAGGACCTTGTCTCCATGTCAGAACGCATACTTACTACACATCATTAATCATTCAAAGGGTATTTTAACCAAATCTTCCAAAAACCTTTCACACAACTAGCTTTTTTAAGAGGCTAAACAAGATTTCAGCACTGTTTTACATCTTCATTCATGTGAGCCACAGGGTAGATAAGGAAAATTAATTGTAATAAAATGCAAAAAGTCCATCCTTACTGGAGAGTTGGAGCAGAGCAGCAAGCACATGGGAGCAAAGTGAGGAAGCGTGTTTCGTTTGTTCTAGCCTAAGTCAAAAATCTGCTAATGATGCTCATTTTTACAGAATGTTTATTTGCTAAAAAACAAACATCAGTTTCATCAAATCTAGCAACTTTTATGTTTTTCTTGCTAACAGCTCATTGGCACTTTCCTCATTTATTCCTAAGAATCAACTAAAACACAACTCAAGGGGATTTTGTCAGCTGTGAAACAAACAATTTTTTAAAGCCTATATGGTGGACAGTAAACATGAAATGACTGAGATAAAATGGCAGATTCAAGATACTGGGATTATCTGATCAATCAAAAGTGTTTAATATTGAATACGGGCTGGTAATTCTCCATACCAGGACCATTTTGGAAAACAACCCTGATTCTATATCTGCAAGGAATATAACTTTTGTCTTAGGGAAATATGCACAAAGCTGTTAGCTGAGAACTCGCAAATTTATGATTTGTTTTCTTTATGTCAATCTACTTGCACATGGGCTTACAAATGAACAGAATGATCCCAGAAGTCTGAGAGAACATCTGCAAATGATTATAAACAGGCCTGTAGACGTCAGCTCAAAATGCCTGTGTGCGAAGATACATAGATGCATGAAATTTTGAATTAAAAAAATGATTTCTGTGCTTTTAATACTAACTAATTTTAAATTATACATTTCCTATTAATATATTTAGAATAAAAAAATCGAATTTAGCTTGATATAAATGAGATTTATGTACAATTAGATCCCTCCTCACAAACACAAAAATATCCCAGTTAGTTCTGCAAACACTAACCCTAATGTTTAGTATGACTCTAGCTTCGTCTCATCATTCTCTCTCTCTGCCTTTACTTCTTCAATCATGTTTTACATTTTAAATTCCAAACAGTGGAGACTGTGGTTATCTAGTCTCAATCTAAAATCCCTTCTTCCATATGTGCCACCACTTCACACAGCAGACAGCAAAGGGACAATATAGCTCCATTACTGGATGACTAGTTTTATAGGCTCAGGCCTTATTGGACAGCACAAGAGCTAGAAATATGCTCTACTGTAACTAGGGGTTGGTTTGGTGTTTCTAATGATACAGGAAGACTGTTATTACTCACACACAGCATCCATATAAACATCTAACCTCAAATTCACCCTCTCCTAATGGAATCCACTTTTACTACTGAGATGATGTCACCACCCCCAAACGCTGCCAGGAGGACTGCACGAAAACAAAGTGAAAACTAACTTGTTTTGAGAAAACTTCTCATTATTGCGATTTAAAAAAATACAGAAAGTCATGTCGGATTAAATTCAAAGTGAATCCCAAGTATGAAGGAGATCAAGGCTTTGATACCTTATTTACCCATTTCTGAAACAGTTTCCTCTCTTTCGAGAACAAGCTGCTCACTATTCAGTTCTAAACAAATAACACTACAGGGCAGCAGGCTGGGCACACGACCATAAAGTGTGTGTGTGTGCAATTATACAAGTGTGTTCACATTAATTGCTCTTTTTTCTGTCCGTGTGATCAGCCATTTTTTTCTCAGTTGGAACCTGGAAGGGAGAACAGAGAGCCAGTCAGTTTGGATGGCAGACAATATGTTCATTGAGCAAAGGCCTGAAGTTGAACTCAGGATTGACTTATTTCATAGTAAGAAACAAGGCTTGTTCTATGTTTATTGTTTTTTTTCAGGAAAAGCAAATTGAGAGACAGTAGAGCCTACTTTTATGTCAGAATAACTCTTTAAAGTTTATTTTATTGCCATCATTAAAACACATTCAGTTGAAGATTTAAACAAGGTTAGCATTAGGTTCCCCTGTCTCCATATCCCATTGTAGTCTTTCATTATGACTTTGAACCTCTAACTATTGTCTAGAGAATGACTAAACTAAAGATATCCACTTATCTTGCCTCTATAATTCTTTTATAAACACATTTTGAGAAAAAAAAAACACGAAGGTGCAATGCTATGCCCGTCGCACACACAGTCACAGTCATTTCTTAAAAAGTGCAAGGAAATAAACTTGCAGTAAGAAAGACAGAAGCTCTCTCTGCTGCTGCTGCTGGTGGTGGTTCTCACAGTCCAACAAGCAGTTTTGACAACAGACTAAGAAGTCTGAGGTTTCAAAGAACTGGATCCAAATTCCCCCTTGTAAATCTAAAGCAGCTTTCTGCTGATTAACATTCCGGGTTGGGTCGAGTGGAGAGAAAATTATGACGCAGAGCAGTGAGTCAAATGGGAAGGAAAAAAAATAAGGGTGGTGGAAGATGGATTATGGATTAAAGGATCGGTGATCTGCTCTCAAGTTCGGCCATTCCTTTTCTCATTTGTCCCTTTAAAATCTTTTGAATCTGTTTTACAAATAAAAGCAAGTAAAATCTTCAACAGTATGCCAAAAATGAACTTAAGGGATAGTTTAAATCTCTTGAAGTAGGTTTCTGTGGACAGGTTTGCAGAAACAGATTAACTCTGACTGACAAGCTAACAGCTAGTGCATAAAGAATTGGATCTAAAGACTTTATAGCAGTTTATGTGAATGCACTTTTAAACAAACTTTCCCCCTGCTGGATATTCTAGCAGAAATATGAACTTCCAGTTAGAAGTGCTACACTAAACCATGGGAACTACAGATATGGCCAGTCATGTATCTGAGCTGTTGCTAATTAACCTAATTATTTGGGAAATGTCCCTTCAGATGGTTTTAACTTGTTCCACTTACTATTTGAGCCTTTTGTTACTCCTGTTCTAACTTTGTAAAGATGTCTAATATGTAATATATGTATATTTTATAATGTTATGTGGAATATTTTCTATAAAATAGTAAAATATGCCAGTTTTTAAATCTGCTATGTTTGATATGTTCTATTAGGAATAAAAAATGGATTTATGAGATTTCCAAATCATTGCATTCTGTTTCCCCAACTTATTTTGGAACCGGGGTTTTAAAATGGAAGGTACATTATCTGTTAGAGACAGAAAATTATTTGTAGAGGAGTGGTGCATTAACCTTTATATTACTACAACATTTCAATTAAACCTGCATTAAGAAAGAATTACCTGCACATTTATTTCATCCCATTAAAACCAACTGTGGGTAAGATAAATATAGAGGATCATTGTGCATTATTACCACTCATAATCATTGTGCAGCATTAGAATGATGAGAGCTGAGCTTTGTACAAAACGCCTGCAGTACTTTGCGAGCAGTAATGTGAAGGTCTGGTCGACTTACATCTGCCTGGGTCTGCAGTTGTCCAAACCTTTGTAGACAACAGCTGTCCTCTCAGTAGGAGAATGAAAAACAGTTCAATACAGGGAGGGGATGCATGATGGTCATAACACTAGATGCTAAGAGTGGGCAGATCACCTTGTGTAATTAGTCATAAAATCAATGTCGCTGATGGAACATGTGCACAAGCAAGATAGGGAAAATGAATCAATGGACCACCCAACCTCAGACACACAATCATGCTCCAATGAATTACGTGGGTGCAGTTTGGCCACACACGTATCAGAACAGCCTGAAATAATGATATGCACCATGGGCTGCCTTGTCATCTAAAGCATAAATCATCTGGCCATGTGTCAGTCTTGCACATGACAGCATGAGAGCACATCAGGGCTCTAAATATTTAAGTGTCTGAATGACCTGGGTGGGTCAAGAGGTCCACCCTATTTAGCAGAATGCAGTAAAATACCTTTAACTACACCAGTTGCCTCATTCAAGTGGCTGAAGGATCCAGCTGACATTCATGGAGGTTTACAGCTCACCTTTAACCCTCAGACTCCGCCCCCAATCCTCAACACACAAACTGAACACAGAGGGAGTGTCCAAATCTCAAAAGACTTCTGCTAAAAAGCGAGGGTCTCTCTTGACCCTGAGACAAGACTCCAGCGCTCTAAGATGCACAATTAGGTTAAACACATTTATGTCCGTGAGCTAATGACTGGATATGTGTTGGGCTGCACAATGAGACCCATAAAAGTTAAACTGAACCTAATCAGATCTACACTGTCCCAACAAAAGAGTAGAAATGTGTAGCAAAATAGTGCTGGAGGTCTAATTTGGTAGTAAAAGTTAGAATATAACAAAGAAGATATAAGTTTTACATTTTTAGAAAAAAAGCATTTCAGTTTTTTTTCTGTATAATCTTTATTTATTTATTTTTACTTTTCTCAACAATGCAAGATATAAACAGTGATAACTCATTAACAGCATGTAAACCACCAACCAGGCAACGGATCTAACTGTCTATCTTTTTTTATAATAAGATCACTGATTACTGAAAGATTATTGTAATGGAAAATTATTATTGGTAAAACCTTAAGAAGGAAGATTTAAACAGTTAAATGTTTTTAAAATGGCTTAAAACAATCATCTTTCACCCCTAGTTTATTTGCTACTTTAATGCCACAAGGGTCACCTGTTTGTACATTCCTCAGCTTTAAGCTCGGCAGCAACACAAATACAGTTACAGGAGGTAAGAATGTGTGTGCAAATGCAGACAGGGCTGTTTGTTGCTGCAGTGTGTTCCCAGCTGCTGCATGCTAAAGTAAAGCTTGGTGTGTGTCATTAAAACACTTTATAAGGTCATCTTTGAAACATCTGACAGGTTAATCTCAGCTAACAGTTTTAATGTGTATGCCCATAATTGCACAACTGAGTGTGTGCTGATGCATTATGTATGTTGGAAGGGCTATAAGGGAATTTTGTGCCACAGGTCTCAGCGGACCACCCACCAAATCTCTCTCTAAAGACAACAGCAGATGGAAAAAAATTAAGACACAAACCCCAGACACAAGAGATTTCACCTCAAGAGGTAGAACACCATTGTTAAACTCTGACCACTTTCCTCCTAACACATTTCTTTTTAACTATAAAACCACAGCCGTTTAACAAACGTACAATTTTCCGCAAAGCTAACAATGTAAATACTCAAAGCAATTTGCTCTTTGAGTTCCGAGGACGCTTGGCAGTTCTCACCAGAGTTTGAACACGTGTGTGTTAATGCATTTCTTCCTGATTACAGCAGAAGACCTGGTCACTTCATTTCAAATTAAATTCCCACGGTACAAACCAAAGCCACAGTGGCTAAAGTAATGGCTGACAGACTAACTCTTTCCCAACAGAAACTTCAGTAAATTTAAGCCAGGCAAAATTATACAACACTAACCAAATCCTTTTCAGAAATAATGAAAACTGGCCTTGCAGGAAACAAATGATAAATCATCATGAATGACACTCATAAATCTTGGTTAAAATATGGACAGCAAGTAAATTGATGGAACAATTTCCAAACAGCTGTACAGTAGACCAACTCAAAGTTGTCATATATGCTGAGTGTCACGCTCTAACCACCATGGTATTGTTAGTAAATCATGACTAGTGAGAGGTGCAAGCCACATCCTGACCACACAGACTAAATCACACAAACCCCTCTACCCTTCCCAGTGAGACCAGACGTCCCAGCAGCCAAAGAAGTCTTAAAGGGGGTGGAGTGTGTGTGTGTGGGTGTGTGAGTGTTTATGTGTAAGCTTTCGGAAGATGAGGCTATTCTTGTGCACCCATTGACAAAGTTCCTAAACAAACAAATAGTTCCAAATCTGTTTTTGTTCTGCTTTTCCCCATGCAGAGAGTGTCTAGGGTTGGTGATGATAACAGCTGAGCAGGCCCTGTCTGTCTTTGTCAGCTAGCACTTCTACATTTTCTTTACTTTTAGGTTTTGAATTCCGCAAACTCCGTGTGTGTGTATATATATATATGTTGTATATATATATATATATATATAATTTTTTTTTTTTTTTTTTTTTTTTTTTATTATTGTTATTATTATTTCCTTAATTCTGAATATCCTACTTTTTGAACTTCCTGTCTCACTCTACACTGACCAAGAACAACGTCTGGTTTGCTCGCTCATTACCACAAATGGCCAGTCAGACAGGACGAGAGGCTCATGGCGTACTTCATTCAACTACTTGCCAACTTTTCAGAGTTGAGGTTTGGATGACCCAAAGCAATAAGCAAAAAACACACATGCATTTGTTTTCCTACACTTGACAACTCCCATTCTCCAGTTTCAGCCCCTGAAGTCTCAGAAGGGCTTTTAAAAGCAGCAGGGTGATAATTAGAGACATTCTACCTTTTGCCACTTGAGACACAAGAAGAAAATAGCAGACAGCATAACATGGTGGAAACAGGCTGAGGGTATCTTTAGTAGTACAAAAAGCCTGCATTCAAATTATGGTACTTCAAGATGGAAATAAAGAAAAACTTACTGAAAAAGCTAGAGCAGACATCTTATGGAAAAGTTAAGCCGTGAGATCCTGTTTAGAGGCGCATTCATATTATATTTTTGGAGTCATACTGTGCACTTGAAATAGGAGGTTGAAAGTCCGACAATAATGGTGTTTTTTTTAAAGCATGTAATAACTAATTACAGGTAAACGTATAAGAAAAAAAAAATATTTGAGCATACAGCAGTTAGAGAAAAACTATGTCAACCAACAAGAGTCAACACCTGGAAAAAATGATTTAAGGTGTATTTTTAAGTCTTTCATTTACATTGAAGAAGCAGGACTTAAGACTAGCCAGTCACGGGGGGGTTCACCTTCCACGTTCTGATCTTGGGTCAAACTTTTTATATGCGTCAGTGGCTGAAAGCCAGAGTGATCCAGCAGGTATTGTACTAACAATACTAACTGGTGATTACAGCACAACGTTAAAATGAAGTCTCCAGGATATAATCATGCCTTCCATTGTCATTGTCTCTGAGCAGTAGGTTTCCAGGAGCCTGACTGACACAACACTTATGTACAGGAAGTCTCTCTGTGACCTTCAACCTGAGGGGACCTGGCAAAATAGACAAGTGCTGAGAAAGCCAAAAGGAGAAAGAAGCAAAGTAATTAAGTAAAAAGTTTGGAAGAGGGGAAATGTCTTTTTCAGACTGACACCACCTTGCAGATAGACACGACCCACACATAACAAGGTATCTAAAGAAAAATGCCGGAAAGTGATGGAAACCACATGCAGAAATGCAAAGCCAATCCATCTGCATAGCTATCAACACAGGTTGGTTTGAATACATTTCAGGCCTTTGGAGCATAACTGCACTTTAGCCAAGAACCACAAGGCAGGTTCATCTCATGTTCCATGATTTTCTTTCCCTCTCCTTGTTCTTCTTTCACGCCATTCGCTTACTGCCTCTTTCTGCTCTATTAGTTATCTTAGCCCTACTACTGGCACTCAAGACAGACTGAATATTAACTTTCATATTCATTTTAAAACCACATTTACAATCACTTTATATTAAACTGAAAAACATTGTAAAAAAACATAGAAAAGTTTCTATTGTGCAGTAAGTAAAACTTCATTAAACACAGTTTTCCATCAGCTGTTGACTCACTGTCGTTTAAACAGAAAAGCAAAATACTGTGTGACTTGTTTCCATGTGCTTTGCAGAGTATGATGATTGCATATCAAGACTGTTGTGCAGAGCACAGTGAGGAGCAGCTGCATGTGTAGCAAAAAATATTCATGGAAGGTCAGAGGAGGAGACAGAGAAATGGATCTTTAGGGAGGTTTCCTTGGGGTTAAAACAAGACTCCACTAAAGTTTGTTTTTTCCCAGTATGGGGTGGGGGGTGTTCCTGCAGCCACCCGTTCAGACACGATGGATGAAAATAAAATCACTACTTCTACTTTTCCTCATTCATGAAGCCCAACAAATATCGCAGACCTACATTCGAGTTGAAGAACTTAAAAACCTGCAACTTATTGCAACTAACAGTCTATGTTTCCATTTGAAGTGTTATCAAGTTTTTTGGGAAAGTGTACATGCATGTCCTGTTTGTTATCGTTGTCTATCCAGGCAGCAGGATAGAGTTATCAGAACCTCAAATAATCACTGAGACATCTCTTCCCTCTGCTCAGACATGTGGGTTTGCCTCTCAATCAGCAGCCATGAGTACAAACTCCATTGTTTCCTTAACATCAGATTATTTAGGATTCGTCTGCAGCGGGAACACTGAACAACTTAGATGAAATATTGGTCTGACTGGATGAATGCAAACTCAACACTTCAGCTGTGTGTGTGTGTGTTGGTTGTTTTATGATGCATTGACCATGCAGCCAATTACTGCTGCTTCACAAACTCTTTTTTTGTACTTCTCTAGAATGCTCAACTTCACTGTAGATAAAGCTTCAAAGGTAGCTAACTAAAGACTCTTAGTGTAATTGCTTCATGGCAGAAAGTTAGGCTGGACTTCTCCAGCTCAACAACTTCCTTCCTCTTGACCTTTGTCAGTCAATTTGTGGCTGTACATTAGATGATATATTTTAACTAGCGTCAGGCAGTTTCTGAGAGATAATTTGAAACACCCAATAACTAGAGCATAAAAGAGGCCCGTGCCTTAGTGACACATATGTACAGTATATAGAGTCTTGCTTAATTTAAACCACATAAAAAATAATAAGAATATTAGGAATTATTTTTGAGAAAAGCCAGAATTAGTCATGCTTGTGTCTGTAGACCATCTGGGTGGAGTAAATATAGAAAATCTAGAACTAACCTGTTTAATAACATTGGATTTGTGACAATTTTAAAACGTATATTTTGCTTTAATTACTGAACGTGAGAAGGAAACACTAAAAGCTGCTCAGACCCAAAATAAATTCTGTTAAACTTCTGTCTGACAGACTTCCTCTGCAGTTTCCACGTGCATAATCTCACACAGCCACATCTATATTGGAACACATTGCAGAGATGATGTTCTGGTAAGTATTACTGGATCTGATTTGTTTTTGTGAAGCTGGTGTTAAGAGAGAGAATACTTTAAATGCATTCCATAAACTTCCTTACAACTACAAAGGACCAAACACATCTGTCTTATCACATGGAGGGTAGGATGGCAATAGTCATTATTCAGAATATTTTTGGAGCACAAATGCATATAAATTGTTATTTTTATTTTATTTCTGTGGACAAGTGGTTGCAAAGTTGCACAGCTGGTTTGCAGCGTTGCAGCAAAGTCTTGGGTTGAACTCTGACCTTTGGAGTGAATGTAGGGATGCGACACAGTAATAAGTTTCAACAGTGAAACAATAAACTACAGAAACCCATCCTCTAAAGAAAAGCATCATCTTTACAAATATTAGATTAAACAAGGCATCCTTTAGTTAACAACATTACACACTATTCCCTACTCTTCCTTCTCCCTCAAACCATTTAAATGCTCAACAGGAAGATTAGTTTCTTGCTGGCGTGGAAACTTGGCGACTGTCGTTGGGGTGTATTCTGTCCACCGCTGTCTGTGACCTCGCAGTGACACACAGATGGCCAACACAACAGTGAGAGAGACAGAGAGAGCAGAGCCGACAGAAAGCAACAGAACAGATGTGGCTGAATAGACAGAAGCTACAAGTGTACAGAGAAAACAGAAATACAAACGTATTCACATTAATGATACAGACGTAGCCCAAATTAGCTGAATAGTATAGACATAGTAAATGCTTAAACATTTACTACAGTCAAACATTAGACACAAACCCCTAAAAAACCTTCAGTTTCAAAGGAAACACATTTTTGGTGCTGTGAAAAAGTCTTTGCCACTTACAAATTTCAGCTGTTGTTTCTTTGTTTTCACAATTAAATGTTTCAGATCAGCAAACACATTACAATACCAGACAAATAAAACCTTGATAAATACTAAATGTAGTTTTTCAATTATGAATTAATTTATTGATGGAAAAAGCTTTTCAAATCAACCTGGCCTAGTATGAAAAAAAGTAATTGCCCCCTAAAACCTGCAATCAAGCATTTGCAATAACTGGCTATGAGTATATCAAAACACAGTGGTGGAATTTTGGCTGACTCATCTTTGCAAAGTAGTTTTAATTCAGCCAGACTTGAGAGAGTTTTTAAGCATAACGCCGGGCTCACACTGCCTACGGAACGGCTTCGGTCCGGCTTCGGTGCGGTTTTTCCGCAAGCTACCACTCACATCTGCTCCGGATAGGGAGTGCGGCCAGCTCCGGTGCTGGGTGCGTAACGGCACCCGCGAGAACAGAAGTTCATGTGGGTTATCGTTTTGTCGGGACTTCACACGGGAACACGTCCATTATTTAGCAAATGTGTGAAAATGTGTTGTGCTGCAGGCTTTCGGGACCCTGTGTCACCGGGTGTGATGTAATGTTTACATTTCCTATTAGCGCGTGTGCTGTCTAAAAAGAAGAGTCAAGTTACAATTG
The DNA here is from genome assembly GCA_006937955.1 of Pachypanchax playfairii. Taxonomy (NCBI): domain Eukaryota; kingdom Metazoa; phylum Chordata; class Actinopteri; order Cyprinodontiformes; family Aplocheilidae; genus Pachypanchax; species Pachypanchax playfairii. The sequence continues at coordinate 6,933,690 of SSNP01000005.1, read as the reverse complement.
TTTGTACACTCGTTTATTTTGAAAAAACACCGGATATTCAAGCCACACTTCCTGTATAGTTCGTCAGATTTCATCAAACTTGATGCGGATCCTCTCCGGCGTCCGGAAAAAATAGAACCTTGCGGATTCTTTCCGTAGTGCCGTACGGCCCCCGTAACCGGATCCGCACCGCGCGGAGCTACTGTGAGCCTTCAAAAGGGATTTTAATCTAATGGAATACCTGCGGGGTCCGCACCGGACTGGATCTGGATGCAGTGTGAGCCCGGGGTCAATGTCATGCCACTGCATGTGAATTGGATAAGTCCAAAATCGTTTTTATATATGTACATATATTTTTTAGGCATTCAGGGGTGAATTTGATGGTGTGTTTCAGTTTGTTGACCCAAGTATACTGGAGCAGACAATCCCAAACTGATGGCTGGACATTCTCTCTCAGGTAGAGGGAAGAATTTATGGTTCCATCAGTTAAGGCAAGTCATCAAGCTTCTTACACAGCAAAGCAGCTCCAGACCATTAAACTACCACCACCGTGTTTGACTGTTGTTCTGTTTCTGAAATGCGGTGACAGCCCATTCAGCACTCTCAAGCGCAAACATGACAGATGAAAACACACAGTGTCAGAAATTCTTTAAGAAATTTGTGCAGTGTGACTGATGTCCGTTTCAGGAAACTACCCACATCTGCAGCCGTCTCCGCCTTCTCTTTTTAGATTTTAATAATAAGAAAGTTAAGGCCACTGCTTGCTTTTCATTAATTATTGGATTGATCTCTGTCAGATGTTTGCAACATGATTCTTCTGTTGCAAGAAGTTGTGCAGTATATTAAAACTCTATTTAATCTTTTGTCATATAGTCTGACACAGGATGGTGTGTGCACAGTGTGACATCCACACAGACAGATATCAATTACTTTGTTTCTCGTTAGTTCTTAGTTTTAGAAAAGCTTTTTCCCATTAATAAATGTAATAATAATGTATGAACTACACTCTGTATTTCCACAAATTATTTTTTAATTGATAACAAATTTTGGCTGCTGATCTGAAGCATTTAAATGTGGCAAAAACAGATTAAATTTGTTAAGGAGCAAATACTTTTTCACAGAACTGTACATGGTGATTGTGTTAAAAAAAGAAGTGTTCTAAGTCAACCATGAAAACAAAAGGACTGCCAAACCAAAAGATTTCCATCCCATCTCTTACACAGGATCTAAATATTTATGTTAGCACACACCTCTTAGTGTCTGTCAAACATTTATAAAGTTACTTCGCTTTTCCCGAATGTGTTTTGTTATCATCTTCCTCTAAAGTAGACATATTCTTTAAGTTTTCTCTGCAATTGTTTACTTTGGTCCCAAGAAGTTCACATGTGGTGTACGCAGTCTGAATATCATCGACAGGAAGTGGATAAAGTCTGAGGAAGAGTGTGTTCTGTCTTGAAGCAGTCTATTTTTCCGGTGCCCACATGTGTTCTCCAAATGGCCCTCTAAATGTGCTCCTTCCTTCCACCAACCACAAGGGAATTCCAGGAAGCCTTAGTCTACTTGGTTTTGCCCTAAATATGCTGTGTTCACTGTTGTGGGTCATTTAATCACCACGTGCACTTTATGGATGACCTTGACCCAACAGGTGATATTTTTTAGGAGATGGGCACTGGTTACATTTGGAAAAGGATTTTTTTTTTAGAGAATCCAGTTGCAAATTACAGTGCAGTGAGTGTATGTTATAGCAAAAAGCAAGTAAACAAAAGTAATAAAGTATAATGCAAAAAAAAGAACAAAGCTAATGGGTTTGAAATTGTCTTAACCCATGGTGAATATCTGCATAATTTGGGGGGAAGGGTGATGTGTCCTGTGATGTGGGTGGGAAATGGTTCAAACAAGTTCCTTAGTCTCAGTGTTTATAAATGTGTTTTCGCCGATTAAGCTTAAAAATCCATGCACAAACAGATGGATCCCACTGTCAACAGATACAAGGCATCTGTAAAATGGATGGGTGGTGCTGTGAGAGTCCAGAAAGGACTCAAATTTCAGTCACTCGGTAAGAAGGAAAAAATACCAGAATTTACTCTTTCGAATGTTTTTTGCTTCCCTATGAAGTGAGTTGAGTTTTCTAAAGATTGAGTGAAACAGCACAAGACAGTACCAGTTTTGATTTGTCACTCTGATTGTGTTAATTATTGATCAATCTTCAGTTTCTTTTGAACAAGACAATCAGCGCAGCTCCTTCCGAACGCACAGACACATCCCACTCAGAGAAGATAACAGAACAACATCAAAACTAAATTAGGATGATAAAATGTCACATACTGCAATGATGTACATTACAGACCAAAAGTTTGGACACACCTTCTCATTCTCTTTGAATGAGAAAGTGTGTCCAACCTTTTTGTCTGTACTGTACTTTTAACAAACACAAAGCTTAGTTAAATTGATATTAGAGGTATTCTGCACACTGAACCTGACACACTTACCAACAGCATGCCCGTCGTCAGTGCCAGAGGTGGTTCCTGTGCTTTTTCACTATAGTCATGTTCACCCGTCTGTTCAGCTTCTTTTTCTGGAAAGTTTGCAAACTGTTTGAATATTTAGAGAAACTAAATCCAAACTCAGCAAGTAGTAATCCATTGCTCAACATGTGGGAGGTGAATTGTGAAACAGTTTCTGGTTTTGCACGTCACATAGCAGGTATTTTTTTTTTTGTCATTTCTAAAAGGACATCAGGTTTTTGTTGTTCCAAACTCAAATTAGGAGTCACGTCTTATTAAAAAGTGAACAGTCGAAGTCCCTAACCTGAAATTAAAAGCATGTGTTTACACATAGAATGAAGATTGTCAAGGAGAATAGGCTCGTGTGTGCAAAGTTTTGAGTTTTGTGTGTTTGTTTTTCCATAAATCTGAGCTCATCACACTGCTCTCTGACTTCAGTGGATAAAGAGGTCCCTGATAGCATCACCAGAAATTCCTTCTTCCAGTCAGTTTACAAAAACAACAGTTTAGACTTCTAAAGCATGAAAAGAAAAAAAAATCCCTCTTTCCTAGTTTGGTTAAAAAAAAAAAAAAACATCCAAAAGAAGCTAAGTGATCACAGCCCTTCTATAGCCGCAAACACACACAAATGTGGATTGCCTGGAGCACATAGACATAAACTTTGCCTCAGCTGAAGGGATTTGGATTAGATTGTCCTGACTAAACAGAAAACAAACAAATTCCACCAAACAACACAGTAAGGGGTTGTTATATCCAATCCCTGCTTTCACAGATCTGTTTCTACACACTCTCTCGTCCTCTTTCCTTCAACAGCCAACAAAAACCCAACACTCACAACCCCACTTTGTCATCATTCCAATATGTATGTGAGTAACTTTGATTACAACCACAAAATGATTTTTTCATCGACTTCAGTAGCTGATTTTAGTTTTACTGGAACCTTAAGAGACTCTAAGTGTGTTTTAGCAATCTGAACTAAGATCTTTGTAGGAACACTGATTCTTGAAGCTGGGTTTGACTCAATTAATAGACTTTAAACTTTATATCTGAGAGATCTTTGGGCTGTTTGGAGGAAAAAAAAAACTGAATAGAGTTTTGTTTGTGTCTTATTTCTAGAAAATCGTGCAACTTAATCTAACAATCTCTGAGTAAACTTTGGGACCTCTTATAATGACCTTATTTGTGTGGGGTATGTAGATGATATTAGTTTTGACTGTTACAAGATGAACTTTTTTCTTACACATTTACTGTCATTTCTGTCTTACAACTTATCAGATGAATTTAGAGAGTCAGCGTGACGTTTCTTTAGCAGTTAGTCAACAGAAGATAAGAATATTTTCCAGAAGAATTTAATCACACGATGTCACTCCTTAGTGTTTTCCAGAAACACATTCTAAAAGGATTTTCATAGGACACATGAAACAACATAGCATTAACATAACTAACATTTTTTTTTCTTACAGCTCTTTCTTAGAGGATTTCTGTGATTTTACAAACATAACTTACCTGTTATAGTGAACTCTGAACAACTTAACATTAACTAAAGAGAACATCCTTCTGACCAGATAGACGAGCTAAGGCTTGTCACAGAGAGACTGAGACCAAAGTTGATCACAGCCATCTTAAATGAACTCACTTTAATACAAGTCTTGTTTTATAAACTGTTACAAAGCTCTACATTTAAATCAGATAATGATTTAAATGTACAATAATGAATTTTACAGTGAAATAATCACACAACTGTTTGTTCAAAGCTTTATGAAATAGTGTTTGGATGAATGGCTATATTTTTTAAATTAGAGAGATTTTAAAATGACTGAAATCTCCTTTAGAACTGGCCCCCAGTGTCTAACCATTAGCTTGTCTGGTTGGAACTAATCTGTATTTTTTCCAGACTGAGGTTGTTTAATGAGCTACCTACAGCTGGTAAGATATCAATTCTTCAACACAATCTCTCAGAAGCCTTCTTCAAAAGATCAGAACATTTCTCAAGTCAATTTAGGTGCAGAGATTCTAAGAACAATACAATTAATTTATGAAATTATGGATCAAATTTAGAAAATAATTGTATTACTGTTTTAGCTTTGAGCCACACATGACGTAATATACAATAAATGTCTTCAAACCTACTTACTTTGACAAATGTATTTGATTTGGACATTGAAATTCTTCTGCACATTTGCAACAGTAACACATTTTCTCAAGAATATCAATGTCAAAACAGAGAGTTCAGACAAGAAGTAAGAACAGAAATATAAATCTGTGCAACCATTCTGACCATTCAACAATCTGATCCAAGATTCCAACCACCTTCCAGTTGCTGCTGCTTCCCACCAAAACCCACCAGACCTGATTCCCTTAAGTAAAATCATCATGTCTCTGTGGTTATTCATGTACCACACCTACAGGACATTTTCCAGAAAGAACAAGTCCAAGATGTTTCATATAAATCTGACTTCCCCTGCTTGCTGTAGACAGATGACCGATGCTCAATGAGTTGTAAAGTTTTGCATTTACTATTTCCATAACTCCAAGTGGGAGTTTTTACTTAAATATCAGTCATCATCAGCTGTCTTCATCTTTATCAGTTCATGATTCTTAAGAGTCAGACTCACGGTGCTGCTGTAACGTAAGCAGACACACTGGTAGATGTTTAAAGAAATAATTAAAGAATCAAAGACCAGAAAAGTTTTTTAAAATCAAACTCAAACAATAAAATCTGCACCAAAGGATGGTAAAATCAGTGTTGGTGGCTTTTACGATACACAGATACATCATTTGTGGTAACATATTCATGCAACCATTACCTGTGGTTTTACAAGAATGGTTGGTACCCACAAAAACAAACGTAAGCTCCCACAGATGCGCACATTCAAACACGTGTACACACCGGGGCTCTAATGGGTCAATGTTTTTACAGCTGGCAGCAGACAGGGAGCCAGTACAAACAACGACATCTCTGTGAATGTGTATGGCCTGGGGTGATACATGCACCTAACATAAGGCTGTCACACACACAACCACAAACATGAACTCTACTGTCTACTAAAGGATTAACCTTTATTATCCAGTAAAACTATAGGTGTTTTAGTTTTAACTTATGGGCGTTCGCTCTTTTAAGTTGCACAGATAATCAGAAATCTGTTAAGTGCCTCAAGATTTCACCAAAATATTATAATCTTCTCATACATTACCCAAAAACTGTATTTAATCCTGCTCCAGATCTGTGAAACAGGGAGTGTATTTTCAGAGTGCTGTTTTCTCCATCTGTGTGACCACAGTTCTGGGCTGCTCTCCCTGCATCTCTCTGCCTCTAGTTCCCACGCCTCTTTTGGGGCTAAATACATATTTAGAGAAATACTGAGCACCAAATCATATGGTCTTTTTTCCCTCGGTGAACTCTAAGCAGCCTTTAACAGCTACTGGAGAAATTGCACTAATCTATCCAGGTTATTCTGTTTTCTAACAAGTCCTTGGTTCAGATTCATGCAGTTTTTCCACATTTGACCCATATAATATAAAACTTACAAAATCAGTACTCCAGCACTGCTAAACCCAAATGTATCCTACTAAGTTAGGAGACATGATCAAGAACTATTACGCTCCTATAAGTCTGCATATCTTCCTGTTGTGCTACTACTTTAAAGACCTTTAAGAGCGGTTTTAAAAAGCCCAGTAAACACTCAAACAAATCTGAACTAGAATTTTTCCCTGCCATGCAGGCCTTAGTTTAACAGACATCTGCATGCCAGTCATAAAGATCAATGATCTTATAACTACTTCCACTGTCCATTAGCAAAGCTTCTACTCCCCACTTAAATATACCCAATTGTACAATCAGTGCAAATTATACTAGGACGAGCTCACTTGTGTTTCCTTGTGAGGAGGAATGAATGACAAATGGAATCCATGATATAAAGCTATTGTGCACCGAGTTCGGCCAGTGCTTTGGAGCCATTTGAACACGTGCAAAGCAGACTAAATTGGTTCCAGCGTACGCGTGCATGACAAAGTGCTTGAATAAGTGGATGTATGAGTAATGAATAAGATCCTGGCACATCACAACCAAGTCTCTTCTAATGTACCCTCAGTAGACCATGAGAAATAAACAGATAAAGATGAAGCAAATGTAAACTCAATGGCAAAATCAGAAAAAAAACGAGTAACTGTGCATGCTTGTTGGATCATGGGGGGCGGTGGAGGCGTGAGACTGAAAGAGCAGAGGGAGGGAGGGTAGAAGAGAGGAGTTTTCAGATTTGTTATTGGAGCCATAGAAGTAATTTCTGACTTAAAGAGTTCCAGATGTTGGTTAGCCCTAAAAAAAAACTATGAAAGACATTTGAAAGAGAAATCAAGTGAAAGTTAAGAGCCGAATCAGATTACGTCATCTGGATTGATCAGCAATTTATACTCCTGTTTTGGTTTTACTGATGAGATGGACCTTTTGTTTTTGATAGGGAGACATCAACAGAGAAGGTTTCTGAAAGCCACTTTTAGGGTGTGGGGTGTCAGGTGGTAAGGTGGTACAGGGGTATGTGGCTTTCACTGACCAGTATTGGGCCTATAAAAAGCTACAGTGGTCAGAAGAATAGTCTGTTGTTACTACACACACACACACACACACACACACAGAGTTTTTTTTTCAAAACCAGAGAATGAACTCACCAGAATGAGCCAATAAAAATTCAACCAAAGGACATCTGGTTAAATACTGGTAAAAAAAAAGCTGCTTTTATGCTTATTTTTGCATTGAAATAGCTAAAGCATATGACAACAGTCAAATCCATTGCATTGCATTTGCACACTTAGATAAAGCTACTGGAATCTGAACAGAATCTGAAGGAAATATGGAACAAACATGAAGGTAATTTCCCTAAATGATTTATATGCAAGATACACTATGTCAAAAGTTTATCATGTGAGAAAATATGTCCAAACTGGTGACTTGTAGTGAATATTTACCCACAAACTTGCTTCCACATGATAAAGTCCAACTCAGATGAGGAGGGAGGTTTTGTAATTGCAACCCTGAAACACTGGCAATAGCTGCTCATTTGCTCCCTCTCCATTGTCTATAAAGCACACTGGTGTGTGCTTCCCCAGCATTTGTTTTCAATCCCTCTATATTGGGCTAAGCTGCATGATTACAAAAGACCATTGTGCTGCAGCAAAGAACTCTGCTTCAGGGAGCTGGTAGTGGGCCACAAACAAAGGCCTGTTACACTGTCCCAACACAAGCTCATGAATCAACTCAGCACTGGACTGCCAACACAGTCATGGAAAGGACACTGTGAGTTTCTTTGGATTTGACCAAGAGGGGTCGGAAAATTTTTTAATTGAGAAGGGATGTAAAGGAAATTAGTGGGAGCAAGATCCACAGTTGGAGAGAAGCAGTGCATATGAGGATGGATGTGGGCAAAGGGGATTGACCCAACTGGAGGAGACGAACTGAAGAGAGGGAGGAACTTAAAGGAGTGTGGTCATTAAAGAAGGAGAGGGGCATGAACAGAAAGCTGCCAACAGAAAAGTTCCCCTCTGACTTTTAAATGATATAGGCTATGGGTTCCTCGTTTCAAGTGGTTTTAGAGAAAGAATCAGAATCAGAGCAGGCCCAGCACAGAATCCAGAACTCAGCTCTCCCCCATGTGTGAATTTCATCCAAGAGAAAGTGCTTTCTTTGTTTCATCATACACGCCTGTTCTGTTGTTTGTCTATTCTGACAAATCAAATTAAGAACAAACTCATCAAATGCTCCTTCACAAAGAGCAGCTATTGTATCCAGCAGCGGGCCAGTTCACCTTTTCTACACAGACCCGCCACCACCACCCCCTTTCAAGAACTTGCAGCAAAGTAAAAAAAAAAGTTTCAGAACTTGGTTGAATGCTGCACAGAAAGCATAACAGTATTGCATTTAGTTAAAAACTTGTTTACCATTGGCGTTCTTTCCGCAGATCAGGTGCTCGTAGTGCTGCAGGACTCCCCACAGCTCCGCGTCATTGTTCACAACAGCCTCCAGGGCCTCAACACTCACAGGGACACATCCTGGCCCCGAATCCGGCACCGATGGACCCCTCTCTGCCATGAGAACCCGGATTCCTATCTCCTCCACCAGAGCTTCCATGCATGCAGTCAGGCAGATTGCTGCGTATTCGTGGATGCGCACGGAGATGCGAGTGTCCACCATCCAACGGAAGAAGCGCCCCACTGAGAATGTGAGGCCGCAGCGGGCGGATTTGCCTTTTCTCAGCAGCTCGCCTGCACTCATACAGTACATGGAGATTGCCTTGACAGTGGCAGAGATGCAGTGGTCGGCCATGGCCCAGCTGAGCACCAGCCTCATGGCGCTTTGCACCTCGAAGCGCGTGCAGCGGCAGTGCATGACGCTCAGCCGCTGAGCCTCTCTGGAGATTCGGATGAGAGCCCTGCGGAGGAGAGCGGACAGACGCCTCACCGCCTCCAGGGAGAACACAGGTGTGGATCCCCACTTTGTGCTCCCACTCTCAGCCACTTTGCGCAGTATCTTGGCAACATCATCCTCGGTCCAGGGGAACTCTTCTAGTTCAGGTAAGCGGTGGCACTTGGAGAATATGTCCTCCGGGTCTTCGGGAAGGACAGTGTTGACAGTGTCCCAGCTGTTGTTCCTGCTGTTCATGGAGCCGGAGTAATACCACCAGTTCCCACGGTGAGGGGTCGTCATGAAGGCCTGGGGGTTTGACTTGGAGGAGGAAAGGCTGAGGGATTTGCAGGAATCCCCCGCTCCGTAGCCCGAGTCCAGCGTCAAGTCCTCCAGTGTTTTCATGTGGACATTGCTTAGACCTGCCATTATTACCCAAAGGGTGCCACAAGGACACTTAGAGGAGCGGAGAAACCTCTTTAACGGTTTGCCTGGAAGTCAGTCAAGCAGCTGTCGAAACTTCGCGCAAAGCTGACAAACAGGTTACACGGAGCAACGATTCTCTGACATGCTGGTGGAGAAAGTTCAAGGTGGCAAAATACTGCAACAGCTGCACAGTCAGGTGTACCGTAAACTAATCTCATGAGCAAATCTGACAGGCAGAAAAACTTTAGGGGTCTCAGTCTCACCTTTCCTCCACGGGGTGCAGGACTTTAAACTTTTCCCAAACAAGCGCCGCGTTTTAAAACATCACAGAATACCTCCCCGGTACCTGAGTCCAACCAGACTTGAGTTCGAGTGTCCACGTCTAGAATTTTCACCCAGCAGAATAAAAAAAAAATGATTCGAAGAATGAAAAAGAGGCAGTCAAAAGCCCGAACTCACTGCTCCGCTCCTCATCACTGCACAGTCTGCCGAAGGAACGCAGCTGCTGATGCGTCTGGGGCGGGACCAAGGCTGAAGCACCAATCAAAATATGGTCGAATTTTGCGTCAGCCAATCAAAGTGTTTTGAAAAGGTTGAATGACACGCTTCATTATACCTACCTGTGCTTTTAATGGGCGTCAAACTACTTTCATTTGTGACCTACATCGGGCTGGAGTAGCCTATTTACATCTTTTAAACTCACTTTAAATTAAGATCTTTGATGTAAATAAAAACAGATATAATGTAAACTTGGAAAAAAAATAAAGATGTTACAGTTTCCAGCCATTTACCATGTTGTTTATGGAAATTCTAAAGTCATAGTATGCTACAGTTTATGATCACGTGACGTTCTGGTAAAATGCTGTAACATGTTTCAGGTGAAATGAAGGAAACATGTAGTAGAGGCCTGTGACTACCTGTTTGTAATCACATCTCACTTACAGACAAGCAGGGTGTGTCACCACTGGGACAAGGTCCAACATGATTACATAATGAGTATAAGGGAACGATCTACTCATACCTGCGTATGAAAGTGTATGAATCAATAGCTGCCTTTTTCAACAAAAGTATGTATTTATTTAAAATAGAAAGAATTAAACACATGTGGCTTATTAAAGATCTAGTTGGAGGAGCTGTGGTGTCAGCCTTTTAGTCCTGGTAATCAAAGTTTCTAGATCACAGGAGGTGAACACTTACCTCATCCAGTAACAGCTCTCACATCATTGTCCACCAAAAACAAAGTTTCAGAGTAATGAGGGACCCACATTTCTGCAAAGATTCAACATGATCCAAAACATGTCAGGTCTGAGAAGAATTTAACATCTTAGTTTGTCTCAGTATTGGTCACAGAACAAAAGGAATCTGATGATGTTAGAGGAATTTGACTCCTACTTGGAAAAATAAAATAAACATCAGTCTTAAATATTGTGAGGGGGAGTGAATTTCACAAAACAAATTGTAAAATGTAAAACTATATGTGGATTTTAGCTTGATGTAAAGTTGGGCTAGTATATTCAGATTTATTTAGTCAAATAAAAAGCTTTATTTTGTCATTTTCTTTATTCAAGACAAGGACTGAGTGGTGATTCATTTTGTTTATTTTGTTTGGTTATTTGAGACTCCACGAGTTTTAATTTGTTGGAAGGAGATTATGCAGTAGTGCGTTACTGTTACTAACACAACTTAATCAACCTATTCCTGCCCAAAATAGGAATGCTGTCTCTTCACTTTGATGCATTTCAGGACATCGCCTATGATTTACGCGCCTATGTGATTAGAGCTCCACCATGTGGTGAGATGAGGAATTCTGTCCACTTTTTTTTTTCTCCAATTTTTGTATTATTTTTCCAAATTTACACCAAATGTGATATTCATCAATCAATATAACTCCCCCCCCCTATCCCCCCCAAAAAATCAACAAGTCTAAAAAAGTATATCCAGACATCAGGATCAATTTTTATTTGAAAAACAAATGACAAATCAAAATAAAAGTACAATACATTCTTAAACCTTTCCTCTACAAAATAATTTCACAGAAATTACCTCGGAATGTATTTTCCTATTTTAATTTTTTTTCTACCATATATATATATATAGATTTGTATTTAATCTTTTCCCTTATTTTTAAATACTCCCATGTCATCATTAAATAATGTACGTTGGGAATTTTTTATCTGTAAACAAACAAAAAAAAGAACATTTCTTGGAGGAAATTTTGACAATCAGATCGTCAATAACAGATCATTAGCTCTCATCTGTATATATGTTCTGCCTCCCAAATCAATACAGAAACCATGTTACATAAACAGACGCATTAAGAGCTTGGCCTCCAGCCAAAATAATGGGAGCAGGTGGGATCTTGTTAGACTGCAGCTGCTCCTGAATCTCCATCACAACTTGTGCTCCCTCTCAGTTCTCAGCCTTCTCCTTTTTGTTTGTTTTTTTACCATGATACATGAAACACACGGACATGTCTAGAAGTTATTAAAGAGAACAAAATATTCCTTATTTTACAGTGTATTTGAAGTTACAGTGACGTACTGCTTGGTAATAAATAACATTGTATTTCTGTCTTGCCCCGCCCTCTACGGGCTTAGAGTAGTTTACAAACTGCCTGCAGCCAAATCTGGATAAAGGCACACATTTATAAAACAGCCAAGCATCATCCCGTCATGTTTGCGTCATAAACTGCTCTTTTTAGTCATTCTTTAAATATGAGGGTTGTTGTTTTTGACGGTCATTTCAACCAGAGAGAGTTTTAAACTTTAAAATTCAACATTCACTTCACCCAGTGTGAATTAAATTGAGGTTTCCATTTGCTGTATTCTGTCGTGTTAACAGCTAAATGTTCCAGTTGACTGTGCGGTTAGAAACGGGGAGGAAACGGTTGTAATTTCAGTGTTCTTAACATAAAGCACCCTGCATGTTACTGCATCATCACTCAGGTAGAATAAAGTAAAATCCTCTTTCAAAAGCAGCAGAAATTCAATTCAGTTAAAAAAAAAAGTCTAAACAAAGAGCTAATGCAAAAACAAAAATTTGTATTACAGTATAAACTGTTGAGAAAGGCAAAAGAAGAACAAGAGGATGAAAAAAGGACAAAAAAATAATAATAAAAAAAGATTTTGTGTGTCATTAATTTCTTTTGCAAAAGGCTCTTAAAAATGTATATAATCACGTTTGGAGATGTTCAGTACCCGAGTCATTCTGATTAGCTGTATTCAGCAGGTAGTCGTTGATGCATTAGGAAAATCAACCCTCTCTTAGCGACACCGCCATGTCCAAACCGATCTGAATAACGTTTCGATGCACATTCTTTTAGGCTCCATATAAGAGCGTGTTACATAAAAATCTTAGGTCATTTTTACATCTTGTTAGAAAAAAGGTGCTTTCTCATCATAAGCACACACCAGCGCAATCACACCCCACACGCACTTATATTTACATTCCCCACTTATATAAATGAGCACACACACTAAACAGCTGCTTTCTATTCTGTTTGGAAAAAAAAATTGCACCAAAAAAGGACAGAGAGAAGGAGGTCAAAAAATAACGTTCCTCTCTGTACAGTAGTTCAGTCAGTGAGGCCAAAGTGATGACTCAGATCCGTCTGTGGAAACAGCACATCGCCAAACTCAGTTTCCTCACAGACAAACACACAACAGGGCCAGGCGGTAAAACAGAGGAGTCCCTGACGGGGGCCTGTTTCAAAAAGGCAGAGTTCAGGCAGTGAGTGAGCTCCTGTTGGTCTCTCTCTGGCACACAAAGTGGATCTGCAGATGAGTTCAGGATCCTCAGACATGAAAGGAGCGCTATCCTTTCTGTGACTTCTTGTTCTGAGCGTTCCACATGCCTCTCTTGGAGTGGTAGTAGTGAAAGAAGTTCCTCAGACGCAGTCTTTCAACTTCCAAACCGTTCTGTAGAACCCTAAAATAGAGATATGAGGGGCGGGTCTTATTCAACATCATTACATCTGAGCAGTTACTAGATAAACATGTAGAGAGTTCTTTTTTTTCCTCACAGGTTGAAGGTTTTAAAAGTTTCTAATTTCAGAACAGATTTCCCATTTATTTGAAATAAAAAAAATTAGGCTTATAAATCCAGTCTATAGCTTTATTAATAAACAAGCTTCCCTGATTGCTTGTCTTATTAAACTCTAAACGTTTGTAGTCAGTCAGAAAAATTGTTGAAAAAAATATCTATTTTGCTATTCTTAGTCACTATTTTTGGCAAAGACTGATCAAACATATGGTAAAAAAAACAAAAAAACAAAAAAAAAGTAAAACAGCCCGAATAATGCAAATTAAAATACCAAATGCAGAAGGCCAGATGTTTCTGACATGATGCAGAAAACTTTGTGTAAATCATACAAACTTCAGCCCTGCCTATGAGTGAAGTACTTGATGTTTTTTTAGGAAGCAGGAACAAATTAAAACAATAATTTGTAAATAAAAACAGGTTATTAAGTCATGCTTGTGACAATATATTTTTTGTATTGTGTTAGGGTTCATTGTTTCCTCTGTAATTTACAAAGTAACAGTCAGTTCATTTCACTCACCTGTCCAGCAGCTCCCAGTCCTCTCCCCCCCAGCGGTCTTTGAATTCCTCTGTGTTCATCCCTCCAATCTTGTCAAAATCAGACTTATAGATTCCAAAAAGGCCAAAACCATTTACTTCCCAGTAGCCTGAAAGTAGTGAATTGTGAGTCAAAATAAAAGGTTTTCACAAGATAAAATGGTGACATCATCTGTTCGAGCAGGCACATCCATATTTGTTTTGATTATCGTGTCATCATCTTACCATCAGGCGTCAGCGGAGAACTACCGCAGCTTAGCCTCATGACGATAGGAGCAAAAGCAAGGCGTCCCTCCACGCAGTGCTTCCTGATGCTTTCCAAAATGTTCAGCGGGAAGTGGATGTGTAGATCACACAGAAACACGATACTGTGACTATCCTGTGAGAAAATTTTTTAAAAAATATCATTAATGTTCATAGTGTTTAAATAATCTGATTTCTGTGTTTAAATACAATGTGTGAGGATAAGATGGTGAAATATGAGTTGATGTTAATGTGAGACTAATGTGGGATTTTAGGATTAAAAAATGGAGGGAATCTGAGCTCAGCATCAGTGGCTTGTCTTAAAGAGGCCGGAAGTCATTTAGGCATGAGTGACAAGCTCTGTCATACCACAGTGACAGCAACGACACTCAACTGATGGATCAATGTCTGTCCAGACTCTCAGCTGCTTTAAGCCCTCAGTGGGTTTTTGTGCATCCATGTGTGTTCAAGAAACCCTCTGAGAATGAAGAAGGGGCTCATGCACACAAATGACCTGTAGAAGGGACGTGGATGTGACAGCAATGGCATTCACAAAAACAGAGGATATGATGCGTTCTGTCTGATCAACTCTCTGCCATTCTAAGTTTTGCTGTGTGGGAGGGGGGAGAAGGGTATGCAGAGATAAGGGTGACAGACTGGCCCAACAGTCATGAATTCATTATGCACAAGTCTTCTTTCCATCTGTCCATCAGCCAGGAAAGGTCATGTGGTCAGTTTGAGTGTCTGACCTTCAGCAAGAGGCTTTTCCCTGCCAGACCACATACTGTTATTTTCCTTCTGTGTTTGTCTCTCTAACCTCAATAGTGTCCACTCCAATCTGGAGGCCTGCCGAACGCTCAAAATTTCCTTCTCTTCTAAGATACTCATACCTGTTGAAACAAATATATGCAATAAATGTTATATTATCATCTGATAAATAAGTATATTTCAATTACGTAACAGGGGCGTAAAATCTGCACACACCTAGGCACACTGCTCTCTTTAAGGGCCCTCTCCACGTCCATGTCTTCACTCTCAAAGTCAACAATAATGATGCTGAAGTTGTCATCCTTTGTTTGCTGGTGAAGATTTTCCATGTCAGAGATAAATTGCTGTACCCAGCGTGCCTGGTTTTTTACTGAAGGGCATAAACAAGCAGAAAATTAAAGAGAAAAATCACAACAATCTGCTTTATAATATTTATTGACTGTATGTGCTTTTGACTGACCTGGCACCACAAAGTGAACCATAACATCTTTCCTCCATTGCAGCATGACCGGCTGGCAGAGCAGAGGCTTAGCGTAAGTAGTGCTCAGTGGCGTTGCTCCAGGATGCACAGAGGACCTGGTTGAAGGAGGCGGCTGTTGGGTGGTGAAGCTGGTTGTGACCACAGAGGGAGGCAGGGCCGGCGCGGAGGCCGGGGCAGAGTCAGTATTCTCTAGACTTTCTTCTCCTTGCCTGCCGCGGTGGAGCAGCAGATAAATGTATTCTGAAAGTCGAACCACGCTGCGGCCTCGCTCCATTAGCTCCAGCTCCACCAGGTATCGGTTCCCTCTAGCCGAGTCACGCCTCTTCTCAACATTGATGATTCTCAGCAGGGTGTAGATCCTGAAAAACACAGAAAAAATTAAGAAAACTAAAGAAGGATGACGAATATCCAGAAGTGGCTGCAAGGACAAAATGTTTCTGAAACCTTTCTCACTGGATTAACTTTATTGTCTGTTTAGTCAAATCACTTCAAGGACATTTTTACTCATTAACTGTAGTGTTGAAGCCTGGCTAATGAAGGGGAAACATTAAAATACAAAGGCTATTTCATGCAAATAACATCATGGCTTGTAACCACAACTGCAGGATAATCAAAACATTGGGGACTGTGAACATGACGTAACCGCACCAGAGCATGACAAATGCAATAACATTACTTTTTCACAAAGTTATTAGAAAAACATATTTGAGGCATAAAGCATGAGCCTCATTGTCTTCCATTGCTCTCTCCCTGATGCTTACCCTCCATTGCGTTCATTCAGTTTCTCCATGTACTGTGCCAGCACATCCACCACTTCACTCTCTGCCAGCTGAAGGTTACCAGACACATTGCAGCGTAGGTCGTTCCAGTCAGAGCGCAGCAGCTCAAAGTCCATGGGATTAACTGAGAACGTCCTCTGCCAGTTGATGCTTTCCTCTGTCCAACCAGGTCGAACCTCGACTTCCTCGTAGCTGTAGTCTGACATTTCTCCCTCCTCTGGTTCTGGCTCTAGATCAGTGTTGGGATCCGGATTGGAGCGGTTTGTATCTTGATCAGTGTCGTCTGGGTTGGGATCTGGGTCTGGCTGCTGGTGGGACTCTGTAATCACTGAAGTCCTGAGGTAAGAAGTGACCCGTAACTGACTGTGGGTTGGGCTTTCTGTGGAGTTGAATTTCAGTGGGGTGGCTGATGTGGGAGGAGGATTTTGGTGATGGGTTAAGGGGATCAGGAGGTCAGATTTGACAGTGGTCCTTAAGTTCTCAGGATCCCCTTTCCTTTTACTCTTCTCTGTATATTTTGACACTGCTGCTTTATTAGCAGACCTCAATGCTGTTTCACTTTGTAAATTGAGATTTCCATTGTGGGCTGATGCCTTATTTTCTTTTGTTGGAGGGATAGGCCAGAGCTGGGGAGCACTAATGAGGTGCCTAACCCCTGTTACTCCTCGTCCACCATGTCCTTTGTGACCCACATTGACCAACCTAGTGGTCTTCCCAGTTTGGTACAAAAAGACTCCTGGGAAAACCTCTCTAGGGTGACGAGACGCCCTCTCTTCTTTCCTCTCTCGTCGCTGCTCCCTCTGTTTTTCTCTGTCTTTTGCAGGCCTGGGCCTGGTGATGTAGATTTTATTCTCCTCCCTCTTCTCCTTTCTGCTGCCAGCAGGCTTGTTGCTGATATTCTGGAGGTGTTTGCTGTGGGCAGAGTTGCCAAGGATCTGCCTGGCTCTGCTGGCAAGGGCAGAGAGGGAGGACTTTTGGGGGAAAAGAAGCGAAGGCTTGCTTAGTTTATGAGGTGCCTCAACATCCCCTCCGGGACTTGGTCCTTTAGCTTTCTTGACTGGGTTTGGCTCTGACGGATCAGTACTGATCCAGGACAATGAGCGGACCTTAACAACACTGTCCATATCAGGCTGCAGAGCCCCGGGTTGATCCTCTTCTAGTTCCTTCCCCGTTTCTTGTCTCACATTCCTCTGAGTATGATCTCTTCCCCAGTCCCTGTCCAGAACGCCCCCCATCTGTCTGTCTCTGTGTGGAAACTGTCTTCTTTTCCTTTGGCGTATAAGACTGTTCACTATTCCCTCTTCTTCCTCCTTAGGGTCTTCCTCCTCTTCTTCCTCCTCTCTGCCAGCTGTTGTGGACCTAGATTTTAAGCGCTGATGGGATGGGTTTGAGGTATGACTGGCTTGACTGGGATGAGTATGTTTTCTGGGCGACTGCGTGCCAACGATCTCTGCCTCGTCCTCTACGTCTACCACCTCCTCTTCCTCAAGGAAATCTGGTTTAACAAGGAGATTCAAAGTTGTTAGAGTGTGTGCACTTGTGTGAATAAGGGGTTTGGATCACTGTGCAAAAAGTGTGTGTTTGCACATTATTAGTTACCATCTGGGTTGGGGAAAAAGAAGGGTCTGTCATCTTCTTCCTCATCCATCTTCATATATTTGTAGAAACCAAACCTGGCAAACAAAACAAGAAACACACACATACACACACGGCCAGATGCATTAGCTGAATGTTTCAAAGTGCCTTATAATAAGTTAGAGGTCAAATGAGTCACAAACATCAAATTCACAAAAACTTGAACACTTCTTCTGCATAAACACTGAGGCTGCTCTTCTAAACGAGACAGAGACAAATGTCCCCCCGCCTTTAAAACAGATAAAATCCTGAATGTCCTTACTTTTCCAAGTAGATAGGGGACTCTCTGTAGAAACACTTGTTCTCCCGTTCCATGTGGGTGAGACGTGTGAAGTCATTAGGGTAGACAAAAGATAGATAGACCTGAAAAATGGTTACATATCAGTTATTGTGTTAGACAAAGAACTCTGTACCCTGGACTTTAAAGGAACTGGTGCTATTTAAACGTTAAGATTTATTTCCATTATGTATGCTGGTCACCTTCCTGTTTTTTGTTATGTATTAATTGTCAGTAGTGTCATATAAGCCTTTTTGGGCTGGTATGACACTTAAATAAAAATCAATCAATCAATCAAAAATATTGTGTAAATTAAAACACTGTTCAACTGCTATTTTTAAAGTACTTATTGTATCTAAATCACAAATTACTTTTCTAATGTTTTTCCAGGTTCTCATTACTCATCTGTAAAGCTGCTGCAGTAGCATGTGCAGACCAACAGGGGGGAGCAGTGCTCCCCCATCTGCCACTTCTTTTTTTTGTCAAAAACAGAGGAATGCCATGATAAGGTCTAAAAAAAGTGTTAGCTTAGCTCATTGTATTCAGTTTAATTAGCGTGTGGAACTGTTTGAATTAGTTGAACTCGTTAGCTTTTGTGACAATCTCACAAATAATTTTAAGTAATTAAAACAAAAACTGATGCAGATAGGACGTTTTTGTGACTCACAAACTGCAGGCCCTGGTATCTGGCGATGGGAAAATCTTTAACTACATAAGTTGGAGAGTAGAGACATGCTGGAAGAACATTTTCCAAGCGAGATGGGTCAATCATTGGGGCTGAAGAGAGAGACAGAGACAGAGACAAAGACAGAGGTGATGTGAAAACTTGGCTAAATATTTTTTTTTTTAGCTGAATCATTTTGTTGAAAAAAGAAAGAAAACATAAAATGGAATAAAGCAGTTTGGATTCAACAATTAAATGTGTGACTACAGCAGAAAGGACGGCTGCTGGGAGGCAAATGAACAGTTAATTGAGCAGTTAGAGGAAACAACATGCCAGAAAATCAGAATGAAGAGGATAAATAAGGACAAAAATATAAAATTCTGGGAGATTTACTGCTATAGAAGGTGTCTCTGGGATCGGGCCTCAACATGTCGGCTCCATGCTGCATGTTTGGTCCTCCTTCTGGATCCTGAGGCCAAGACTCTTCAGGGAGACTGGTGTGACTGGCCAAGGTCTGAGGGATGTGATCCACACTGTTCATTTTCAGATTGGACTCATCTGAAACAGAAAGAAAAAAACAGTGTTAATGTGCAAGAGATTAAAAAATCTATTGTTTTAATCTGATGACTAGTGACATACATGTACCACCACAAATCTGAAAATGTTAGGACACTAAAATATAAAAAGATTTTTAAATCTCATAAATCCATATTGTATCCACAATATAAACAATAAATAAGATGTTAAAACTTTACAATTTCCTTCATTTTGAATTTGATGGCAGCAACAAATCCTTAAAAAAGCTGAAACAGGATGTTGATGATGTCATGGTCAAATCACATTATATCGTAGGACATATGTTTATGTATTTTTTGTGTGTAGAAAGTAGATAAGGTCATTTTCTCGCTTCCAGGTGAAGAAATGTTATTGATAACTTCTTTTAGCTGCATGTGAACTGGCAAGTTTTTCCTTTTCAAGTCTTAAAAAAAACCATGACTGGTGTTTCATGAGTCTTCAGCAAATCTTTAAAAATATAGAACAGAGTGATGTTTACCATTGTATAACAATTAATACTCCTGATTCTCTGATTTATATATTTTTGAAGAATTATGAATCAAGTTTTTATTGAGGAATAAGGTTGTAATATTTACTGCAGGAAAATATCATTTGTGTGTTTATAATCAACAGCCTTCAGCACAAATCATGGGATAGAAACTAAGGTGGGGGGATAGATGATGAGGTATCAGAAAAATGACAAAAATTTAAGTTACAAAAGGAAAAAGAAGCAGAAAAATACACAACAGAGAACTAATAATTACATTAGTCAATCGCAGGTAAAGAAGGACAGTGCATGTGTGATTAATGACAAGTCAGGAGCAAGGCCTGATGGGAGAAATGCTTTATAATTAACAGAGGGGTCAACATCAATTCATCCCTGAGAGGTTGGAGAGTGTCTCTTTGTGTGCAGCCATTTAAAGCTTGCTTTAGTTTAACAATAAGACATCTGTTGATCACACTCCTCATCTTCACTAAACACACACACAAACCTTCTCCAGACTAATTATCTATATATCTAACATTTATAAGAGGCAAGGAGGCAAATAAAACAATAGATACATGCTCTTTTGATTCAACTGTGCATCTTTTAAAACAAAGATGATTATAAATCTCTTCTGCAATTTAACTATTACTAGTATTGCTAATCTTTGATGTATTAAAGATATAATTGTTTTTAGTTCGTTTAATAAAAAACACAGATGGATAAAAACCACAAAGATGTGAAAAAGAATGTACTGAGACACGTATTAAAGACCTGATTCCTCAAGCTAAAAAACAATACAGTTCTCTGAGAAAAAGGTCTTCCCAAACGGTTAAGAAATGTTCTTCAGATATTAAATACTGTACAAACTGAGCACATGGAGGGAACTAGTGAGCAGCAGGGTGTGACACATAAAGTAAGAAGGGAGGGTGATGGAAGATGACGAGACAGTAATGTCTGAATCCAGCAAGTGACCTCATCTAATGTGTGAGGCCTCAGTCTTCTCTGTTGCAGCTTGTCACAAACAAGGTGGCAGGACTTGGCTCACACCCAAGCAACACTGCAGCTCTGCCCAAGATGACAACTCCACACTTCTTTTTTTATTTTTTTTTTGGGAAGCTGGCATTTTCTCCTGTTTACTGTCACTGACTCCTTGTGACACGTGAATATTATCATAACGACTGTAGTTAAGCGTCTACTCAGGAGGTGGTGTTCTCATCTTTGTTACAAATAACACCTGGAGTGATGGATTTTTCTAAGGCTGTATTCACACCTGATGGTTCGATTGGGGACCAAAATTGCAACATTGTTGCTGTTTTTAGTTGGAGCGGTTTGGATTCACACTGCTCTCTCTGAATCAAACCAAATAACCTTTGGAGCATGTTACACCCCCGTCTGTGGTGGTGCTGTAGAGTTTCTGCACTACTTGTTACTGCACTTCCTGTTGCTGCCGCGGGAGAGTGAAACGTAAACAAACATGGAGTAGCAGTAGATTCTGGTGTTTTGGGGATCTTTTGTGTTTGGCGAATGTACCAGATCAATATTCTGCAGCACTGGACTCAGAATGAGCAGATTATGAGACAGATGACTACAGGAGGCGGCTGCACAATATAGTCCACTTCCTGCTTTTGGTGCGGTCTCGGTTCGGTTGTGTTCACACATGCAATCGAACCGCACCAGAGTTCATTTCAATTGAACCAAGACCCACGTTTTTAGGGTTTTTAGACTAGAGTTCGAATGTTTGGTCCGAATCAGAGTTCGGACTTTCTGTGCAAACGAACTAGAGTTCGATTCAAGCGATCTAAACAGGGCTGGTGTGAATGCGCCCTGAGTAAATTCTGCAACTATCATCTGAAAAAGAAAAAAACTATGGGTTGCATTTGGATGGTAATTCTTTATCAGCATTTAGAGGTAATACTGTCATCATATCTGCTGTCTGCCTCTGTTCTGTGTTTCCCCACACTTTTATGTTTTCTTATGTTAAAGTTAGTTTTTGAGTGTGTTTTTGTGCACTTCATTTCTTAGTAGGGTTGTTCATCCTAACCTTTTAGTTTATTTAGTTCTTGTGTCTGTCCTGGTGGGTTGAGTCACTGCAGTATTGCGTGTTCTGTTAAGTTCCATTTGTCCTGTTTATTAGATTATTAGTGTTGAGTTTGGTATTGCTTTGTAACGTTAACATTTATGTTCTGTGTTTTCTTTGTACATATTCACTCCTTGTAATTACGTTTATTTCCTACACCTGTTTTTCTTTCACCACACCCCAGTCAGACTCACTGGACACACACCTGTCCGTCCCAGTATATAAACCCTCGTTGGGCGCTGTCACATCACCAGTGTATTGTTTCTACACTCACGCCTGTCTGAACCTGTCTGTTTTGGATTGCGTGCTTCACATAGACAAAAAAAAAAAAAATAGACAAATACATAAAAAGTCACATGAAACTCCTGATCGATATCAGCCGTCACACTTTATTTCTTCTTTTTTACTGGAGAAGTGAGATAAACCACAAGATATTATTTCCTATTTTCTATTAACTTAGAAAATAAAAGTAATAGCTCTTACCTGTGTACAGGGAGATGTAGGCTGAGTCTATCACTTCATATTTCAGACCAGGGAGGAATGGACGCCACTGTGTGAGAGAACAGTAACCATGTGAGGAGTGGTAAAAAGAAAAAACTAAATGCCAACATGTGAAAAGTAAAAATAAAAAAAGGGAGCAAGAATCATTCATCCCTGTTTGCCAGCTAAACTGTGACATTCTGTGTTATTGATCTAAGCAACATCACTGGATCAATCTGACGCTGGGGTTTCTGTAGAAACACATTCATTCAGAGAGAGCTGAGAAATCAGAATGATACAAGCTGCACACAGAAAGAGAGCAAAAAATGTTATGCCTAAAGGATTGGGAAATAAATAAATGAGTAAAAGGAAAAAAACTGAGAAAACAGACTGTGAGGAAAACAAGAACATTGCCGCATGAATGAGTCAACAAAGAGTAGATGTTAACCAAAAAAAAAAACGAAACGCAAAATCAACTAATGACCCGAAAACAGAGAAGCACAGAGAGAGGAAGGAAAAGAAACTGAGAATAAGAGACAGGCTACAATTCTTTTAAATAGATTTCACAATTACCTCGTCACTTCCACTTACTCAGGATATAATCATAGGAGACAGGTCATTTTCCAACCCTTTGTTTGAGATCACAAGCATAAACATCCACCTCAGGCTCATGCAAATGCCCCCACATGTGTGTATCCAGAACAAACTCATACTCCTATTAGATTTTAATAGCATTTCATAAACATAGTATTTATTATAGAGTAAACCAATGAGGATTATCAACCAGCTGTTTTCTATTCAATAGTCACAGCTAAAGGAAAAACACCATAGTTCAGTTTTAAGGCTTTATATGTAAATGTCTGTTTTTATCTTGTATGTACGTTTTGTTTTTACAAATAGAAGATGGTAAAAACACGTGATCTTCACCATTTTCCAGACCAAAGTCCATTAAAACTCAAGAGGTTAGATTGATCACAATTTAGGATGGAAGCATGGAAGTACTTATTGTCTGACACTATTGTAAATATATGCAAGTGCTGCTTGATTTCCCTGAAGTTTGCAAGACTTTATGTACAACTCTGGTGGTCATGCTCTCAGTTGAGCTCTAGGTCTTGTAACACTTTAACAGTTTTTTTTTTTTTTCACTGTGTTGTAGATTTGCAGCTGTTGGGATTATTGTACTTTTACATCACTGAGTTTGCATCAAGCTCTACCTGTCAGCCAGATGGCTCCACATCTGACTGGCTGTCCCACCATGTTATTCCTAATTTACAGTCATCAGTTCCAAACATGTTTTGTCTTTTTTTTTTAAAGCTGTACTTTCAAGACTTTATTCAATGTGTATTTTTGAGGTTGACATATAGTTTATTGTTAACAAAATAACTAAAAAGAGACATTTTTTCATAAAGAGGCTGTTCCAAATAATGGTCAGATATTCAAATAAATTTGATTAGTAACACCTAAATGCTACTTATAGTCTTAACAATGTATTTACATCTATGTCCATGCCCTTGTTGATGCACTGATACTAAAAGTACACCTATTGCACCCACAAATGGGCACAAACAAAAGAACATCAAACAAGGACACATGCCTAACGCCATGCTGTGCATCAGCAGGGAGCAGCTCAGCAGGGCACCAAACACTTCAACATTCTGCCATTATTTTAGTGTAACTGTCTTTAAAGTCAAACTGTCCCAGATTGAATCAAGTAAGGACAACGAAGTCTAAGCAACAAGGTTTACTTTCATTTGACACCTCCCCTGCCAAAAAAAAAATGCAGTGTAGGGTTTCTACAGAGTCTGAGCAGTGGCAGCTCACAAGCAAAAGCAGGTAAAATGAAATTCTGGTTCATGATGCTGAAAAACAGTGCTGTGCCACATCATCTCAACTCTTTTAGAGTTGTGGTTGCATATGCTGCAGATTTCATTACGAACCACTGATCGGTGTGTGCAGATGGTAAATGAATATGAAGTAATGTTTTTGTAAGAGCGTAGATGAAGGTGCAGAGTGTTCAGGTGTATCCTCTGTAAAATAATGTTAATGTGAAACAGCACGAAGAGGCAGAGGTCTGTTCAGCGGCCCAGTCAAGTTCAACGGAGAGGAAAGAATATCAATATCAAAGGGGAAATAATAAAAAGAACCAAATACAGAACAAAATGACAATGTAGCCAGCGGGCTTGTCTTAACCTTGGACCACCCACTGATATGAAGGTTTTTATTGTTCAATGAGCTCATGGTTCTGCTCATACTGCTGACTGATGCTCTTTGTAGCATCACACATCTAACTCTCCCCTCCCCACACACACACACACACACAAAGAGATTTATGTTCCTCAATGATCAGGACTTCATTGCATCTGCAAGACTGGACTGTTTACTTCAATTCAATTGCCAGCTAGAAACCCCGAGGGTCCGCTGCTATAAAGTTGGTCCCATAATGTGACACTCAGGAAGAAATGACATAACAAAACCTCTACATTTCAGAGTTTGTGCAAAAATCACTTAGGATTTCAGGCAAAATACAATTAACATAAAGCAAACTCTTCTGAGTACATTTTTGTCTTTCTGACACTGAATCACCCCATTACACAGCATGTGTTAGCCCCAAAGCCACAGAGCCGTGAACAGGAAATAATAAAACACAAATAAATAAATAATAATTGCAGTATCGGTGAAAAAAACAAAGCAGGCATGTTAGCAATCCTGGTGACATCCATTTAGGGGAAAAAGTGAAAACAGGATGAATTTAGATTTTATTTAAAATGAGAAATGTCCTTTTATTCTATTTATCCCTTTTATCAGATTTTTTTACATCCCTAAATGACATCAGTATTTACACCAGTATTAAAGCATTTTAAAGTGGCATTGTTCTAAACATTTAGGAGTAACAAATGTTTTTGCATAAGCTGTATATTTGGAAATTTTCTGTTCAGAATTTAGAAGTAATAACATATTGGATAAATTAAATGATTTGTATTGGTATTCTTTTTGTGGGGAACATAAGTGAAAGATATTCACACCTCATGTATATGCAGTGTTTACCAAGAATCCTAATGTTTAAGCAAAAAGATCAACTGTGGGGAAAAAGTGCAAAGATCAAGGATGAATGATGGAAAGATGAGGGGTGAGGAATAAACATTTATTTTAGTCATGAATGGAAAGAGAAGATACAACAGTTAAAGATGGATTCTGCTGTTGTGTAATTTTTAGATACACAGTTACTGCAATTTAACTGCAGCAACAGTAACTTCATTGGGAATGACATGCTGCTAACAAGCCCAGAAGTCTGTTTAGTTACTGGTGTGAAGAAAGCAAAGTGACAGTAAACGATCTAATGAGAAAACATTTAGTATGTTAGTGTGTTGATTTCTGTCACTATATTTAGTTCAAGTAAGAGAAAACTGTTGCTTTTTGTGCTGTCATGCTCTTGTATTTTCAAAAACGTAGCAACAAACTTTGTGACCATCAACCAATATTTTTTTTTCTAAAACAATTTTCTAGATTTTTTTTTTCTCTGAAAACGAATATAGCAAGTAAAAAAAAAAAAACAGATTGGGAGCAGGAAAGGTTGTGACGGGGTTTGCATGAGGAGAAACAAAGCATGAATTCAAACATGGGATGAAATAGGAAATCTGTGGAGTGCATCTCCACACTGACAGGTGCCTGGCAGCTTAGCATCAGAGAGACAGTGTAGTCCTGACAGGCTGAACAAATACACCAGAGCACAGAAGACACAAAGCACTGCTGGTGTTTCAGATGATGTTTCAACAAAAGAAAAAAAAAGACATTTAAAAATCTAACCAAATGATACAGCGTAGAATAGACATACAGAATAATTATACTTGTTTCATTTGATAACAGAGGATAAATGCCACTTTTCATTCTTCTTCTGTGACACTAAAACAGTAGCTTGTTTTTTTGTTTGTCATTTCAAGTCTTGCTTGGGGATGAAGGAACAATGTTTTAGAAATATAAGGAAGAAATTTACAGCAGTAGAAGTGTCTCAGACCAGACATTTAAGAAACATAAATGAGCTCAACAGCAGTAAACTAAACACTATTATGTCTTAGCTATTGTTAGTACAGCCCTAACAGCTCTGAAGGGAAATTTGTTGCTCTAACTAATGTTCATTCATTTCCGCATCTCCTTTGTGTTAGTTTTACTCAGATAGGGAGGAGCTTATTCCAAATGGTCATCAGGTGACACAGAAGTTAACTCAAACAATGCAAATCCCATTTAACAGTGTTTCAATACATATTGTTATATTCTAGAAACTAATAGCTGCATTGCAATCACAAGGTCACACTGTGGATTGAGCTGTAAGGGTAAAAAAAAACGACTCAAAGCAGACGGATTTTATCTGAAACATAAAAATGCTTTTCATGATGAAGATAAAATAAAGTTATATAAAAACTGAAGTACAGTCAATTTAAATTTAAAGCAGAACTAAGTAAGTTTTGCTCTCGCTCTCCCCCTACTGGTCCCCTGTGAAAGCTCACTGTCGTAACGTTCCCCCACCGCCGCCGCAGACCCTCACCCCCTCCACCCCGCCGCCACCCCCCCAACAACAACGCGCAGAGAACGCTTTTGCAAGAAGAAAGAAAAACAAAACCAAGAAAATGTCTCGACAGGTGAGTATTATTGTCATCTTTGCGCTCCTAAGGGTGGCGTTGCTAACAACGGCAAGGGCTTCATGCTTGTATTTATGTACGTGAGTGTGAGTGCCGTAAAGCAGGTTTGTTCTCGCGAGATTAGTCGGGTCCGATCCACTGAAAGTTGCAAGTGCTGCTTTCAGGACACAGACCCCGGAGGGAGGGGAGGGACCCACGAATCACCCCGCTAAGTCCTTGTTTACCCCCACAGGGACTCTAGAAAACATTTATTGAGGTGAAAAAACTTACTTAGTTCTGCTTTAAAAGGAATAGGTCAGATTTACAAACCTAACATAAGAAAAAACTAAAAAATAGAGTTTTGATGGGAGGAAAAAAAAAAGTAAGAAACTAAAAGTGAAATGAAGTGAGGACTACAATTTCCTACAATCTGTCAAAGAGATGATAAAGAAACTCAGAGAAAACCAATTTCAATCCTAACTAGGTCACGCACAATTTACTTAAACACCTGGAACCACATCAGTTGGATTTATATTGAGAAGGGAAGGTATGTGGCAGATGTTAAGAGGTGTGTGTGACTGTGCAAGTGTGGATGTGAGTATTAAGTGGTGGACAGTTTGAAACCTGGCCTAGCAAGAGTGTTAAAACAGGGGCCATTAAAATCCTGCTAATAAATCTCAAACCACTGCCTGTCTATAAAAGTTTCCATGGCTAATTAAAGCAGGACTTTATTCAGCTCATTCTCTTCCTCCTTTGTTCTCTCAATCTGTGTGACACTTTCTTTAATTCTTTTGGGCTGCTATCAATAGATGTTTTCTATTCTACATATGAAAAGGCTCCTGTGTTACACTGACAAAAATCCAGATGGTAATTAAGACGGGTAATGAGGCCGCAGCTCGTGAAATCATCTATCATGTCGAGAAACCCCCCAGACCATTAAATAAAGAAGTTTTTTTTTTTTAAATCGATAAAAAAGGAAGCAGATGATTGGTGTGAAAAGGAATGTCAAAAAGCTGGTTTGGTAATTTGTTTCTTTTTTTTATCTTTTTAACATCTTAACGGTTTCCTTATTCATCAGCCTGTTGCTCCAAAAGCAGCTAAACTTTTGCCTTTAAGGACATGCATCTTTAAAGTCTCTCTCTGTGCCGCAGGAATTTTTAGTTTTGACCTCCCAGTAGTCATACTCATATTTTTTCTCTTAAATTCAATGAAAAAAAATGAAGGAAACACAAAATAACAAGGATTTTCCTCTTTCCTTGCCAAAATAAGATGCTTATATTTATTTATATCATGAACCATTTACCTCCTCTGATTTATTCTAACAAGAAGCTGCCTAACAAACCCATTTCTTAATTAAAACCTCTGCTGACTTTAAAAACCCGGGTTCATATAGAAGATATAGTATACAGCAGACAGATATGAATCCACATAACCTGCTTTTTAACAAATGAGTTCCTGGTTTCTGAGGATCTATGTGCCCTCAGCTTGTGCTGCTGTGGGCTGCTCGTGGTAAATCTGCTATGTTTGTCAAAGTGTAAAATGTATTCTGCTGCTAAATCACACACAGCGGCCTTACCGATGCAACATTTTCACACACACACACCTACACACATAATTTATAGATCCTGAATTATGCTTTTTATCAATATTATGATTTATTAAACCATTTTTACCAGAACAAACACACTCTGATGGCCTCATGAGAACCCCCCCCTTAAAGCTTAATAATATAAATTGTTTGAGACAGGACGGAGACACCTTGTACATATCTGTACACTGCTCCTCATGTTATTTTCTATTTCTGAGCTCTCTGTATTCTGTGAGAGACAAATATTAAAAAACAAAAAACATGACATCATATTTTACAAAGAATTGTTCCCTTCAGTTAAACCATGTTAGACTATATTTTCCATGTGTTGAGGAATAAAATCTGTCTTTTACAACAACATGAGTATTTCAGTTAGAACAGAAATATATTTAAAAACGACAATATTATAATTGAGCTAGGAAGCAGATTAAAAATATATTTAAAAAAATCTGTATGTTGAATTTTACACCTGGAAAAAAAAAATTAAATGTGAATAATGTCACAATGACTGAGAAGGTTTACAGTTTTCTTCAGTTAGATTGAAAGTATAAACTACACATGACTGCTCTGGTAAACAATATTGTTAAACAGGATGTTTTTTTTTTCTTTCAATTCTCTGAAAATATTAATATTTGATCTAAGAAAAGGGAAGATAAACAAATAAGATATGAATTTAAAATGTGTTTTCCGTGGTGGAGAATGAATAATAAGCTTCCATTAATCCATAAACTCCAACATGACCAGAAACCAAACAATGCTCCCAGTCAGCCTATTTATACATGAGCATATGTTGAACAAGTTAACTATAATAAATGTGAAGATTACACTCTAAATTTTCAAGCAGATTCATATTTGGCTGAAAAATATAACAGCAGATAATATTTGCGTAAAGCTAAAAGGTCTGAGAAGATTTTATAATCGGTCCAGCCTCCCTGACTGCTACAAACATCAGTTATTTAACCCTTTAAGACCCAACTTATTAAAAAATTGCCAGAAAATTCTGATTATTTGGAACTGAGATGTTTACAAAACCTTAGAACAAAAATCTCAAACGTTTTTAGCTATATCATGTTATTTATAATAGATTTTTTGTATCACATTGATTACATTGGCCATTTTTACGGTTTAATTGTAATTTAAAAAATGAGTTAATAATAATGCATTTATCCATATAATAATGATGATTTAACCTGAAAAAAAAGACAAGTGGATCATTTACTGGGAGCAACCATGTTAGAAATGATCAAAACTATGTAGCAAATATGATACACGGGGCATTATAGGGTTAATACCTGAAAATGCAACAAAGATAACCAAACAGGAAGTCCACAAGTCCACCTTTAATCCATTTATTCCAATAATACTTAAAACAATATGTGATACATCTGATTTTAGAGCTCGGATTGCTAAACCAGTTTGCAAAGCATGTGTGTGTTCACACACTTTAATTATAGATATTATCCAGCCCGTGTCAATACGAAGCTCACAAACCGTGGAGCATCTACTTGAAGAATTCTTATTTTGACATGCTGCTGCCACCTCATTGTAGAAAAATTCTGATTAGAAGGGACAGACCTACAGAATCCTGATAAGGTGGGAGTAGATGTGGGCTCAGTGGGGTCACAACCGATTTCCTTATCCACTTGTATCTACAAGAATGTTGCTGCTGTCAACATAAAGACAGACATCTCGTTGAAAATCTCTCGTTGAAAAGCTAAAATATCCCACTTACAGATGCTGCCATGTTTTATTTTTAGAACAAAAGTTGTGGGACTGAATGTTCCACCCACTAACCAAATCCTGCTGTTCCTAAACATCCAATAACTACAGCTGAACACGTTGAATATACATAGTAATAAGCACACAAATCCCAAAAAGTCAACACCTTAAAAAATAATCTGCAGTGTATTTTTATTTTTTAATCAGGAAAATGTCCCACTTATTCATATGAAAAGGAGGGTTCTTGTTTGATCTTTCTGGCACCACAGAGTTGTCAATCTAACCTGAAAAACACTAAGTGGATAAAAAAGAATCATGTTTTTCTGCAAAACCTTGAAGTCTACAAAAAAGAAAGAGCAGCAGGGGTAGAAATCACGGCAAGAAAAATTCAAACTAAATTTGACAAGACGTTTTGGTACATAAAGGATCAAAGAAAAATAAATTAAAATAGGGTGAAAAAAAAGTTAAGAAAGGAAACAGACCAAGAATGAAAACAGAGGCGCATTAACTTTTTAGAGAGTAAACACAAAACAACAAAATATATTGGAATGATTTATCATTTATAGAGAAAAAAAAGACAATTTCCATAAAAGGAGAAGAATCCCAGCTGTACAGTTTGACTGGTGCTGATGCTGAGGATCATCATGATAATAACTTCAGGCTTGTTAAGAGATTCACTCACACCCCAGTGATGCTCTTTTGTCATCTTCTCACGCACATTTAAAGTACAACTTTACATGAAGCGTTTGGCTTTTTCTTTGAAACTTCATCTCAAAATTAAGCCCTACTCATCTTTAAGCTTTCCCTGAGGTGCGGAACATCATTAGTTAGAGAAAATGGTGCAAACAAAAGTCTCTCTGAATGTGAGAAAACGTCAGAAAGAACAAAGACATGAAGAAAAAAAGATCAGATCAGTGGAACAACAAGATCTTTGGAAAGAGTGATGACAGATGAGGCAACAGACAGGGACTGTAAATGACTTTGAGCTCTGTGTCTATTGGCAGGTTAATTCACAGCAGCAACAAGTGTGACATTTGATGCATCACGCAGTGACCAAACACAAAAAATGACAGATCCAACATTTTGTTAAGAAGAAAATGATGTGTTTCTTTCCAACATCCACCTAAACAGTCACATTTAGAGTAATATGGAGAGGATGAGATCTTTGCATAAGATTAAAAAAGAAAAATAGATTCTCAAAGATTAGATTGAAAACTTACCCCAACCTCCACGTGATCTGATCCCTTGTCATCTTGTTTGTGAAGGATCTCAAAGTAGTACCGCCTGGACGAGATCAGGCTAAATGAATTTAAAAGAAAGAAAAAATAATTTATTAGATTTGTTTCTAAGCCCATGTGGTAAATTCTACCTTCACATCAATGTCTGTTTGCAGTGGAAAATTGAAGAAGATGTAAATTCAGCTGTTTTTTTCGTTTTCACACAATTTTTTTCCCAATTTTTCAGAATATTTTAACAGTACTGGATGCACTCTCTAATTTTTGTCTTACAGGTTCATTTCCTTCCAGTTTTACACTGATAAAAATCAGAAATTGTTTTAATATTCCATCTTCAGACCTTTTTATTTAGTAATTTTCAACTAATTACCCACATCCAAAAGAAATGCAATAAAAAGTGACAGTTTTAACATTAAACATGTTAAAATCATTTACAGATCCATCTATTGTTTTCATCCAGTAACTTTTCTCATCATCTAAACTCATAAAAAAACATTATGGATCTTATTATCAGACTCAAAGTCACAAGCAACATGGAGACTATGAGAAGCTATAAGTGCAGAATGTATTGTGAAATTACATGTTAAAGCAAATAGTTGAACTTTAAAAACCAACATATTGATCTAAACATACGTATGCCTCTTGAGCACAAACAAATTTATGTGCTAAGATCAAAACTGTACCACAGACAAGATGGCAAAATAGATGACAGCGTGCAGCAACATTAGTAGCCTCGGGGTCGTGAATCAAACATTCATCCATAGACCGTGTGGGGAAAAATAAATCAATGCTTAGCATAAATCAACATCTGTGGAAGTTTGGCAAATTAGGAGCTGATTTAAAGTTTTACCATGTCTGTTACTCTGCACACCAATTTAAAATGCACAAAAAGTTACAAAGCCATATTTTGGAAAATCACTTTTACAACAATAGGCCAGTTTCTGCAATAGAGTAGAAGATATGGCACCGCTCCACACAACATTAACTCTCAAAACACATGCAAAGTCATAATCAAATGCTCACAGCTCAATGCACACATCGACGAGCTCATTCACTGCCCCAACAAACACCATTCGTGAGGGTATTTGTCCTTCATTAACAAAACATCCCCGCTTAGAGATAAAATAATGTTCAAGCAGCAGAGAGGATGAAACATCTCCTGTAAATATGTTGAAATAATTCAAATTGGCTGGAAATTTAAACATGTTCTACTATTTTCTGCTTTTTTTTGTGTCCTGAACCCAGACCAAAACTATTCTCTTTAATGCGGTCAATATTAAAATCTAATCCCATGAATAAATGTATTGGTATTTCAGAAAACGCAGGTACATTTTCACCCTTAGAGTAAACAGTGACATAATAGAACAACACCTTTTAAACAAGCTCCTGAAGCCAGAGTTGATTTAGTAAATACAAAGTCCTGAGCGGCCATTAAAATTTGCTTGTATTTTGGGGCTTTCAATGTGAAAAACAAATGAAAGGTCTTTTAAGAAAACAACAGTTTTGTTGAGCGTGTGTGTTTTCATTCTTCTTGTTGGGGACTGAGTTGAAAGGTAATGTCAAAGGCTGAAGAAGGACGGTCACGTGTTGCTCCAGGCACAAACGCCTCTGCATCATCCAGCTGACAAGCGTTCTGTAGCCAATAAATCATTGCAGGTGCATGAGAGCAGCGACAGTGTGATATAAAGGTCACTCGCTCATGAATAGGGAATATCTCTCTGTGTAGCTGTTCAAACGGCTCTCAGCAAACCTAAGTGCCACTTTTAGCCTTCTGACTTGCTTTTCCAGCAAAATGATACAAATTTTACTCCATTTTTAAACCAGGACTTCATGCTGAGCCATGCTTAATAAAGAATAATAACAAAAAGGTTTTTTTTATATAAAACTCTGATTATATCAATTATTTTTCAAACTATTCTAAATTGAAAGTTTATTTTATTTTGTTTTCTTGTTTACATTTACTTTAAGTTTCTATGAAAATGATTTTGGGGAACCTTCGTTAGACTGCATGTTTCTGACCACAATCTGACTCGATGTTTGGGATAATCTAATGTGAGAGCTGAGAGGATTCAGTCTGCCACCACACTGTCTCGGAGTTATACAGACCACAGATATAAACAAATCAACAGTCCTGTCTCCAAATAAAAGTATCATTTAATGTCAATTTATTTGATCTCATTATTTATTCTGTTATGAAATCTAAAAAAAAAACTTAGTCAAAGAACCTGAAGTTTAGCAATGAATTGTTTGATCAATCCAAATTTTATTACCTGTCATAAGACACAAACTAGCAGAAACTCATCTACACACTTCAGACACTGGAAACATCAACAGTAATGGAGTGATATCCGAAAAGTGCAAATCTTAAAGAGACAGAGGGAAAAGGAATGAATCATTTAACTGAACATTTAGTTTTGTGCTTGAGGTTCTTTGGAAACAGCTGCTTCTTGCCTCCAGATTATATAAGAGGGGCTATTTGATTACATTTATTATTCAATGAAATTCTTCTTTTTTACTGGTTCTGGAAACACAGTGAACACTAGTGACAGATGAAAACAAAGGCACAAACTGAGGAACTTCACGCTGATAATAACACATGCAACACACATGCTTCATAAAACTGAACCTTCTTAATTTGACCTAAAAATGAAAAGAGAAATTAAATAATAAGAAAATAATAAGAAATATCTGCCATTACAAGAGCTTAAAATAATTTATTATGACAGAAGTCTGTAATGGGGTAAAACCTGATACATTTAATTTTGATATATTCAGAGTTCACAAGCTAAAGATCAAAGAGACTGACTGGAAATATAAAAGATAAGCAGCACAAAGTTGGACAAATTTTGGGTTTTCCATCAAGAAAAGACATCAAAGACAACAAGTTTGATGATGAGTTAAAAGACACGAAGAGATGGAGACATGTAAAAAAAAAGATCATGAAATAGTTAACATAGTAAATCAATTGATTTTCAGTTAAATAAAAAATACATTACTGCAAATAAAAGCGATACTGTATGTGTAGTTCTAACAGAACTAATAAAAGAAAGGAAAAAACAGAAAACAAGTGAAGGGCAAATGAGAGATGGAAGATAAAAAGTACGTGGCTCAAAGGCTGAAGAAAGGACACAAAGCGAGACTAATTGCCTGACTAATTAGAATCTTTGTTTCCAGTTTCCCATTGCTGTGTGTTGAACAGATAGACAGACAAAAAACTGAACCAGGTCCAGTAACAGAAGGGGATTCTGTTGGAGCTACACAGTATTCCGAGAATATCATCGGTGCTTGAAGTCTGTCAGTTGAGGCGTGAAATATTTATTTAGCATGAAATGTGAAGAAAGTTTTTTTTTTCCTCATACAAATTCTTTCACAAACATTTCACAGAAAAAAAAAAAAAACTGGACTTATGAAATGCCGACTGTCCGACAGGCAGATTGACACACAAACCCTGTAAGTGCATATTTTCTGCTCTTACTAATGCTCTTTCATTCTCCTATCATGAAACTCGCTTCTCTTTGTGCACCAGCGGCTACAGAAGTGCCCAGAGTCTACTTTTCAAGTCTTTCCCCTTTTTTTTTTTTCCATCTCCATTTTTCATTTATGCTATCTGACTGTCGCCTTGCTCACATCTCTTTCTCCTCACTGATTTCTTTGTCTCTAATACCCACAGGTGGCCTTTAAATAAAACCCCGTTCTCAGCCCAAAAACACTTCTCTCAACTACATTAATGATACCAGTATTTAGAGATGCCCTAAGGATGCCCAAAAACTTAACTTTTCTCGCTTCACACTTTCTCCCATCTCTTCAGTCCATTTCTCATGCATTCTCTAATCCATCAGAGAGCTATCATGCTGCTCTTCCCTGCAGCCTCAATAAATCCTCTTTCTTCCATCCCCTTCCTCCTTCTCTCCCTATTCCTCATCTTCCTCCCCCTCTTCTTCTGTATCGTGTCGGTCACTTCTTCCCAGCTACTCTCACACTGTCTCTTTTTCCAGAATCCACCGCATCCAATTGCCTCATATGTAATCATCTCATGGAATGAATTACCAGCTTCAGTACTGTGTCCAACTGTGCTTTGATTTCACCTTTTCCTCTATTTTATTTTCAGAAATGTTGTTAAAAAATACAATTTGCACTCTTTTACATTTCTTTATTCATTCTAGATGATGGTATTTGTGTAAAAAAAAAAGTCACGTTTTAGTTGTTGCATGACTGAGTGAAAAAGGTTTTTTCCATGTGATTTAATGCCAGATTATTACAAAAATCGGACCCATGTCAACAACCTATAAGAAACCCCCATTTATCTTGTGATTTAAGTATGAAACTCCCCATCAGCTGGTTAGAACAGAAGAAATATTTCAGGACAGAGATGAAACATCTTCAAGTATCAGGAAAAGAAATCCAGTTACCTTTCATTTCAGATTTTAGGGTTATGACCTGGATCAGAAAGAATCTGAACAGACTGCTTTTCAGCATCTTGCAATTCAAAGGTCTGTGAGAAAAATCAACTTGTTCCCCTCCTCCTGGTTTTCTTCAGGATTTAGGAAATCTAAGGCATTACAGGAGGCTTTTCAATGAATTACAGGAATGTAAGAGTCATGTAAGTTTTAGAAAAAGCAACCAAGTCCAAGCACTGAAAAACAGACAAACTTACAGTGTGAAAACTGAAATTCTACAAGCAGTAGCACTACAAAACATTTGTTTCACCAAACAAGACATGAGATGACTGTGACTATTTCTATAATTAAATAAGGGATGGAAAAGAAAAAAAAAGTATAGTGCTGTTACGAGCCTATAATCCTATTTTATTTGACTTTTTCAGTTTTTTTCTTGTTACAGCTCAAACGAGCCTGGGTCGTAACAAGTACAAAGATGCCAAACACAAATCTACAGACCATCATTTAGCACTGCTGCAAGAAGGTTCTGTGTTTTTCTGTGAAACCTCTCTATGAAGTTCTCATGTTCTCCCTGTGCATGCAGATGTTTCTTCCAAGCACTCAGGGTTCTTCCACAGAACACGGACAGACATGTTTGGTTAACTGGCTCTTATAAAATGGTCCTATGTGTGACCTGTTCAGGGTGAAGCTGGTATAGAAATGAATGGATGGGTGGATTATCTGGCATCTCTAAAAGCTTTTATTATGTTGGGAAAGCTGTAAATCAATCATGTCGGTCTTGTCAAACTTTCTGATGCCTTTACACCCACTCACGCAGCCCACATCCACCCAACTGTTTATATAACGCTTCATTCTTTGCTTGAGGTAGAAATGCAATCGGAGTGTCTCGTCGTGTGTTTATGTTCCTGGGAGGCACTTAATAAAGTGTCGTACTTAGATCCAGACAGAAACACAGCTTGAAACCCTGATTATAATCTGACCTGTGCACACCTGTCCAATTGTAATATAGTTCTAAATGTCAGATCGTCACTTATATAAAATGTGAACAGAATTGTCATTTACAGTGACAATTACAGTGATTGTTGGACAGATTTCCCCCACAGTGGATGCTAAGAAGCTTTGCAGATCGAGACTGAGCCTGACAAACGCAGTTAGCCAAGTTCCTCTGATGGGATTTCTACATAAAATGAGATAATAGCATGTGCAACCCAGCTCAGATTCACTGCTTAGCACCAGGAAAGCACAGGTGTTAACATTTGTTGAGATCAATACGTTCCTTTCCCGCTTGTCCCATCCTGACATGTTTGGCAGATAGAATGGCGGGTCTGGGTGTCTTATTATATCAGAACAGACTTACTTTACAACTGCGTGAGTTCCTAAGTGCTGATCTTCTCTCATTACATGTCACTGTGTAAATCCTGGATATTTACACGCTTCTTTTAAAACAGCTTACATATCCATTTCCCAGCTGCTGAGAACATAATTTTTGTGCTCTGTCAGACTAACCTGACCCTCCATCATCATTACTGTCTCTAATCACGTTCAGCGACCAACAGCTCTGCGTTGCAGTATGGGCGCATTACTGCCAGTCAGAAGCTCATAGACATTCCAACATAAGAACAAACACACTGAAACATAGATTTGTGTCTCAGCAGCATCCCATCACTCACAGAAACAGATGGTGGTGTAGCGGCCTGAGGGAAAGGAAACAGGACAGAAGAGTCACAGCAGTTTTCTGCAAAATAACTAAATCCTAATTCAATGGATACGTCGCATCAACCTATTACTGTGAAAGGGAAGAAGTTAGCACTAAGGAGTCACACTCAAACGCAATCAGAGATGAAATAGAAACAAGCGTGCACGTTAAAGTGTATGTATGATGAAATGAATGCAGGTGCAAAGAGAAGGTGTAACATTCAGTTTGTCTGCATGCTAAATCTGCATGATTAAGATGTTATCATCAAAACAAACAAAAAAAAGCACGACCCTTTCCTCTCGCTTATTGCTCAAGTTTTCTCACCAGCTAATAGCCAGGGCCGCTTAAGTGATTCAATTATAGATATTGTGATCCCAATTTGAAATAACTGGTAAGATTAAGCAATAACTCTGCTGAGATTACCTCAGTGCATGTTGTGCAAGAAGTTACAGCTAACGCTCTCCTTCAAACTGCAAATATGTGTGTGCAAAATAAACGAGAGTGTCACAAATTAAAAGGGTTGCGAGAAGGAAATGACATGAAACACTGAAACATCCTCAATGTGTGTGGTCACAGGAAACAGATCTCGAGATATCTAAAACTGAGTGTGAATTTCCTCTTTATACTTTTTAAAAAAGGAATTTGTAGTTTATTCAGCAAAGATTATGTTGGTTGTAGTTGGAAAATGTCTGTACTCAAAAAGTGTCTTACAGTTTTTTTCATTTTCAAATACCCTTCGAGTCTCTATTAATCTCAAACATGTAAAAATCATGATGCAATCCACTGCAGTATCAAGGTTGTTTAATAGAATGAACGTTGCTGCTTTTAAATATAATTTCTTCATTTTTTGAACTTGTAACCTTTTATTTAACTTTGCTTTTACTGAGTTGAAGAGGTTTTGAGCGCACTCATCAGCTTTTTTTTTAAACATTGTTTTTTGTTTCTTCAATCGTTTTCATCTGATCTGTCAATCAAGTCCTAAAGCTAAATCTGATCAAAAGGTCTTGAAGCACTTGACATGAAGCACAGCTTTGGACCAGCTCGGGATGCAGCTCAGAACAGTTCAGTTTGTCGAACTTGAGCAGACGTCAATCTTCCCGGTGTTGTCTACACAGCCTGAGGCTATGTTAGCTGTTTCAGAGAGAGGAGATAGTGTTGACAGGGTTATCTGGGTTCCTCACCTGACAACTTTACTGTCACTCATCAGGTTGTTGTGACAGCACCTCGCGGGCGCTGCCAACCTATCACATCACTGATATGAGCAGAGGTGGGGACAAAGGTTTTGACAGACAAAAACAAACTGATAATTTTTAAAAGACATCATCAGATAATCTATTATCTTGAAAAAGCACCATTTTGTTGGTTTTACTTTGGTTTAATTCAGAGAATTTTAAACTATTAACATACATTATTATATGTCCTCAAACTGTTTTTATATATATATATATTTTATTTATTTATTTATTTTTT
The DNA here is from genome assembly GCA_006937955.1 of Pachypanchax playfairii. Taxonomy (NCBI): domain Eukaryota; kingdom Metazoa; phylum Chordata; class Actinopteri; order Cyprinodontiformes; family Aplocheilidae; genus Pachypanchax; species Pachypanchax playfairii. The sequence goes on along the minus strand of SSNP01000005.1, from coordinate 6,894,648 downwards.
TTTACATTATTGACAGATTGTGGCTTATCATAACTTTAAAGAGTCAAAAACTTTTTCTTCAGTCAACAACAGATGTTCAAGTATCTGATTAGGAGGCAGATTTTTTGTCTCCTTTTGGAGATTATTTTCAGAAACCTCCAGCTGGGAATAGAACCTGGAGAGGACCCAGAACTTGCTGGAGGGAGTATGTAACCTTTCTGGCCTGGGAATGCTGCAGGATCCCCCAGAAGGAGTTTGAAGTGGCTGCCAGAAAGAGAAACATCTACTTTTCTTTCCTTGTTACATCTGTAATCCAAATTAAGATACTGTAAGTAGATGGAATCGGAAAGTATTTTAGCAAATTTACAAGATCCTAATGTACAAACAAAATCAGACGCATTACTTATTTCATGAATACAATAACATTCTGCAAGTAATGATGTCAATGAGGATATGAATGTTTAATAATACTGTTTTATTTAAATATATGCTAATTATGAATCCTCATATGCAATTGTCTTTGAAAGCAGTTCTCCAGAAGGGAGAAGAGAAATGTGAGAACATATTGTATGTCCCAACACTTTCTGTCTTCTAGATTTTACAAGGAAAAATTCCAATTTAGAGCACAAACAGACAATCACCTCCCTAACAGATACACAGACTCTAATAGTGTGAGTCATTACCTCCATGTGGTGACAACCAGGTGGTGTAGATGACAACCAGATCGCCCTAGCAGGTGTAGTGGTCGGAATTTCCTGTCCATTCCATCTATTAAAATGACCTCCCAGGATGAAATTTCACACCTTAGAAAGGGATGAGGATGCGACGAGGCTAACAGGAAATAAAAGTAAACTTTCTGTCCATTTTGGAGCTCCATGTGTTTCAGCCAATGCCCTTTCTTGTTATTTTTTACAATCACAGGTGCAAATAAAAGGTACAGATTTTCTCTTATAATCCCAAACTTCACTAATCTCTACTCAAAGTTTCTATAAGTGTTTTGACATGACTGTAAAAGATGAATTTGAAGAAAATCTAGATCTGATTGGGGCCTGATGGAAAAGATTTTGTCGATTTTATACTTTATTCAGTCACAAAATATCGATACATGTGTGATTATGAAAGTACACAGAACTCTTCATGTATCTTCTTGACACTCAGTCTTTGTTTGAGCCATGTGGAGACTTCCATCAAGTGAGTGAGGAGTTTAAAGTGAACCCCTCAACAACAATATGTTTCGTTCTCTGACAATATGATTCGGCCCGGCAGCAGCCATTAGTCATTGTTCACTCAACCTTACCACGATCGGCTATGCGAGGCCAACGAACCGAGACATATAAATAACTGCAGTCCTGAGTGTGGAAAAAAAGATAAAGAAACAACCTTGTATGTGTGTCTGTTGTGTTTCATTCTGCTCTCTTCTGTTCAATTACATCTCTAAAGGCTGCTCCGTTTCTCGATTTGTTCTGCGCTCCTCAGTGCAACTCAATTCCTCAATCCTCCATTCTACTCCAGCTTTATTTCATTCAGTTATGGAGCCAGTGTGATAATAACTGCACACAGTATGAGAGCTGTTTTAATTTGTAGCTTTGATTAAGGTTTTGTGAAAGACTGAACAATGGAGTCTATTAATAGAACCATTAGAACCATTTCAGCCTATCTCCAATAACAAATTACACAAAAGGATCATATTGATAAGGGCATCTTTATGAATAATAATTTTCACTCTGATTTTCCTTCCATAAATTGGTGTGGGGTGTTCTAGAAAAAAAAAATAGCTGATAATATCACATTAAATTTGGTTGTTCATATGATTAATAAAATAGAGGGTGATGTTTTCAAAATAGCAATATTTAATTCTATTTACGTATTTTATTTAATTTTTTCAGATTTACAAATGTTTGAAAATGCGAGTAACGACTGCTTCCCCATATCTTGTGCATTATTTTTTAAAGATGATGTCTTCTATCATTCTGCTGTGCTAAATTGTTCATTTTAATTCTATCAAATGAAATCTGAAGGAGACCTTTATGAAAGTTCATGGCAATTGAGCAATCGTGCTCAACACATTTGTCATTTTTGGATGCATGTCTCACTATAAACAGAGCAATAGTTTCTGCGGAATATGTGTTGCACAGTGAAGCCCGAGGTACAAGTGTGAGATAACATTTAAACCGATGTGCTTTGGGGTGTCTCGATAAACTAATTAGAGAAATTTCAGTTCTATTTAACAGACGCACGTTATTGCAGAGACATTCAATCGCTTGCATACTAAATTATGATTATGTTCTTTAACACACACCCACACACAGAAACATCAAACCCGTCTTTCCTAATTGTCTTAAGCTCGTCTTTCACGGCGTCTCTAACAAACTTCCCTTAAAAACTGAAGGCGAATGGCAATAAAATGTAAACACAAGAAATGTGTGTCTGCAAACACAACAATTGTCCAAATAGCAAAATTTTTGGTACAAACATGTCATGACTGGATAATTCTAAATCTATTTCCATGTGAAGGTGAAGTGTAATGGTGGTGGGCAACATCTGGTGAGTATATGATAGGTTTGTGTTCAGTTTCGGTGTCACATTCAAACCCACACACTCAAGAATAAGTAATAGAAACACTGATTTACAGTCTAAATTGGAGAAGTTTCAAAATAAAAGCTAAAAATAGAAACGTCTCAGCTTAAGATCATGAAAACTGTTATTCATGTTTGCCTTAAAAGACTGTGACATGTTTAGTATCATCTAAATCTGTCAGTAAAAAGGTAAAAAGGTATGACAGAAAAACCTGAATTAGGATCTGTGTTCTCATTTCTTTTGCTTCTTCTTTCAAATAACAGCCCACCAAAAATACTCTGCAAGTCTACACAGACACTAGGAATATAAACACACCACACACACAAACTAACAGGTCACAAAATCTTCAACGTCACATATAAATTTCCCTGCTTTTTTTTTTGTTCCTGTCATATTCCGTCTTCATGCTTCGCTGCTCTGCTGCCATCTTGTTATTTTGGGAGAACGCAACATACTTGTCAGGCAGGAGGGAAAAAAGTAACAAATGTTTCACGCCGTGCTTCTGTCTGTTATTCTACCTGAGCTTCAAGTGTCATTGTTTGGTTTCATCCTGTTACAAAACCGAAAAAGAACTGTAAACAAGATGTTAAATATAATACCGTCTGCATTATATGCATTTTTAAATATTGCCACATATATTATTTCAAAATTGTGTCATGGAGCTTTGTAATATCTTCATGAAATGTAAAGCATAAAGCATCTTCTGTTATTAAGGTTTTGCTCCCAGAAAAAAGGAAACACGACTGAATGAAAATTTTAAAATGTGATCTTTTCCTCATCAGAAATTTAACCCATTCTTACGCATGATGTAACAGGTTAATTTATATCTCGTGCAGTTTTGACACTTTTTTCAGATTAATGAACTTAAAATAGAATTATCATCTAATTCTTAACTATTGTCTTTTAATGACCTCAGCTAACTTTGATATTTGTTGTCACTGATCTGGAGAGTGACTGAGAACAAAAGTACAACACCTTGTGTGTATGTTTGGGTGTGTGCAGGTGTGGGTGTGTGTATCTATGGCGGGAATAATTAAGTTTGGCACAACAAGATTCATTGCCTGCATGAGCCCATAATTCATATTCATTGCATCCAGTGCTCGGTCTCAGGCGTTATTGTGTGTGAGGATTTTTTTTTCTCTAAGATAACTGTGTTTTGTAGGATTACTGTATGTCTAGTTTATTTTAGTTTAGTTTTGAATCAGTGCTTGTTTGTTGTTGTCAAAAATAGTTGCCGTCATTACAAAAAACCATCTAGTTGACTGCGTGTCATGAAGTTTTATGCTGCTGATACTGATTTCTATCATTTAACTTTATCTATATGAACATGATACATCAAACAGTTAAGCATACAGTCCAACAGCTACTAAAGAACTTTATTACCTGCATACAGATGACGCAAAACAACGGTGAACCTTTACTGCTGTTTTACTAATTTTCCATAGTTAGATTGATATCATTTATTAATTTAGAAACATAACTTCTTGTTTTGTTGTGTTTGCACTCTGCAGATTCTGCTTCATTCAGTCACACAAATGCAGAAACCCAAATCAATTGAAGCACCTGTTTTAGAGTCTGTTCTCTTGCAGGATCAGAGCAATGTCTCTAAAAGGACCCTGTCAGCAGAACAGCAGCTACATTAATGGATGTATTTTGTGCAGGACAAACACTAAAAGTAAGAAGTGTTGATACTGTGATGATTGCATGAGTTGGTATCTTCTCATCTTTTATTTAATGTGAAATAGTTCTCAAGTGATACAACTCTCCACACTTCACCATCCAACAAGTGTAGCTACTTCATTTCCTCTTTCTTTTGTTTATCTGCTCAGTTCAGGGCTCAACACAGCAAATTGTTTGTTTCCGCTGCTTCACATCTATTTCTATAGATTAGACTGGGTTTCTCCCAGTAAACTGCACATCTCTTCCCACACATTTAAACTGCATCAGCAACAGCACTGAACGCCCAGCTGCAGATAAATTTCACGTATAAAAGAAAAGTCACTATAGTGGCATTTCCAAAAACAGCCTATTAATCACACCAGGCAAAAAAAAAATCTCTGCCTTTATTCTTCTAATTCTTATTTTACAAATTGGCTTTGTTGATTTTCTGATCGGTTGTTTAGATGATGACCAATAATGACCTCTTCAATAAGGTGTCAAATATCTTTTGAAAGAACTTTCTTTTTTTGAAGAACTACTTCCTGGATACTTCTGAGTAACAAACCATTTGGTACATCAGGTTATAGCAAATATATACACTGTCTGATTTCCAAATACTAGCAAACACTTGAGCAATTCATTTACTGGTGTATTCAAGCAGTAAAATCCTTCTAAAGCGATGAACTTGATTTGACTGTGATAAAATAATCTGTAGGCTGTGAATGAAAAGAGAAAATGATTGGTACAGACTGTTGGACCATGAAACCTCTCCTAGGAGATACTTCAGTGGGAAATCACACTTGTGCCCTTTTTTGGTCTCTATACTGGAGTGAAATGAATGTGCTATCAGGATACGTGGGCAGATGTCACAGGTACTTACTGCACAGATTTGGAGGACTGGGACCTGAACTTGGTAAACTCGCCTGGAGCGGTCCACTCTGTACCCAGCTGCAACAAACAAGAGAGGAGACGCAGGTCAAAGTGTGAAAATGTGAAGGGGAGTAAGCAGAGCTTTGGAACAACATTAGAAGCTGTGAGGAACAGTTTGAAAAAAAAAAAAGAAAGAATTAAAAAGGACATAAAATAAGAGAATATATTTAGGGTCTGAAATGTGTAACTCAAAAACTATGAGGGTAAAAAACAACCATTCCCTTTATTTTAGAGCACCACAACAAAAGTTGTAGAAAGACATTCACATTTTCAAGCTGTGAGTAAATGATAGCTCCGACTCAGAAGACATTTACAGATTCAGATTTTTATCCTCATACAAATTTATCTTAAAATCATGTTACACACACTGCACCGAATAAGCAAGCGGTTGGAAATGTTTTTCTGTTGTTTTTCAGAAAAAAAAAACACATAGTTTCCAATCATAATAATGTGTGCTAGTGTGAGCTCTCAGGCTATATTGCAAGCTCTTTTTTTACAGAATGAAACATGCTTTTGGGGTTATTTTATGTAATCTGTCCAATTTAATGTTTATGTGGTGGCTCAAAGCAATAGGAGAGAACTGAAATAGGGCACACTTGCAGAAGAGAAAGTGGATTTGAGTCAAGTAGCTCATTTTACCCTCTAAAACTGTTGCTATTAAAGCTGGAGTAACAGAATCTTACCACCGTGATATTTTTGATCAAATCACATCACAAATATTTCATTAAAACCTTGAGAACCTGTTAAAAATGGACATAATAAGTCTAATTTGGCTTAGAATCTCAAAACAACATTGATTTTTATATTCAGCACTGACCATGACAACTTTACAGCATGACTGTCTATAAAGAAATGTAACGTCAAATTTATTGGACATCATATCAATTCAGAAAATAGAATGGCTAATTTAAAAAGTTAAAAAATGACCCTGACTGTGCCATTGTTTAGGAGAGCAACACAAAATTTACACATACTTAAAAAAAAACAAGAACATCTGCCCTGAAGCGTGAAGGCAATTCAATCGTTTTTAGTTTTGATGAGTTTAAACAGAGAAAATGAGAAAGAGGGATTCCCTGACTCTAAGAAACACACTCGTCTGAGCTGCTGGGAAGCTGTTCGGCCCTGTGGTCCAATCAGAGTCCATCCATTTCCTCAGCAAGCCAACATAACTAATTAGGGCCCCTGCTGCTGCTGATCCATAATAAAAGAATAGAGCTAAGATCTCAGCAGGCTTACTTTCAATTGTTGCTGCTGGACACACTTGTGGGATTGAAAGTGGCCAGAAGACACTATGGCCAGCAGCGGTGACAGATCACAGCAGCCTTTCAGCTTGTAAATAGCTGCTGATCCTCAAGCTAACGGCTTACAGAGAGAAGCACACAAGGTGAGTCACACCTACAGGATACACACACATACGCAGAGAAATAGCAAATATACAGAGGCACATTTCAATTTGTTTTTCTGGCATGAGAAGAGATCCACTGAGGGAGAAATGGGCATTAAAGTCTGTCCAAAACTAACCAGGCCCCTGGCAGTGTTAGAGCCTCTGAGAGGCTACAGAGGGGACGGATACAATGCATACTACTGTGCTTTCATTCAGAAGCTCACAGCAAGCGGCTGCACTCATACAACACCAAAGTGTTCCCAAATATTTCTGTTCCAGAAAGGAAGAATGAAAAATGGCAGGTTTAGACAAATACAAATGTAAACTACTTCCTAAAAAAGAACGATTTCTATTAATACCAAATATATTAACTCTCCCATGTTAAAATAACACAAAACACCAGTTACTTTAGGTTTGATAACTTTGGAGCCGAGTACTTCCTAGCAGTTTGAAAAGCTCAAAAGCAAAACAGTTAAGTGACTCAGCAGGATACAGTTGCTCAAAATTGTCTATTACTGATTTTCCCTCCAGAGTTTTAACCGGGATGACGTTGTTGTTATTATGTAAGCTCTGAGTAAAACGACCATTTTGCACACACGCCACACAAAAGGTCGAGTCAGTCAGTGATGGCCTAATGAACACGTTACCTCAGCACTTCTTTACTTCAGTCAGGATGGAAGCAAAAGTTGCAACAACAAAAAAACCCAACTACTTTATTACTCAGACACTTTGGTATAAATAAATGCAATTGATCTGCAAGGAAATTATTGCAAACATATCTAAAGTGAGTAGTTTATTTTTTAGTCATGTTTTGTTCAAAATTTGCTAGTGCTGAAACACAATCATAAGATGAGTCATATTACTCTTTTATAATCCATTAGTGGCATAAAAACATTTTCCTTTTTAAATAATCTCCATACTGGTGCTACCAAGCAAAAGTTTGTCATGCACAAACTAAGTTCTAAAAACAACTGCACTGCCTTAGTAATCAAAAAGCACAGCAACATGCTTATGCAGCATTAATGAACTCTATCAGTCACATGTCTCTGTATGCATTTCAACAGAAAGTATCTTTTATGAGAGTTTAAGTAATCATAGCTGAAGGGATAGGAGCTCAGCACAAATTTAACATGGAAAAATAAATAAACACAGACAGAAAATGTTGGGACTTTGCACTTTGTAGAAAAAAGTAAGAAATACAGTAGAAATGTCAAGTTACTTGTTTATAGTTTTTTTCCTGGATGAGCTATTGCTTTAAGATAATAGAGAGCAATCCCAGCATCGGTAGCAAGGCAGAAATATTCACGTCAGCAAATCGTCTGGTGTGGACAGCAAATACTGTAAAATCCTATCTAAAAAAGACATGAATAAATATGAATAAACAGATTCTCTGTACAGGCCGTGACAAGAAAAAAGATAAAGTAAAATGTAAATCCTGAAAGTGAAACTGCAGCACTTGGAGTAACAAACACTAATGGCTCTAATAGAGACATAAAAAGTGGAAAAAAATAGCTATATTTTAATTTTTTTACTAATTCCATTAGTAAATGTTAAAACACCCTCACTCAGAAATGCCACACAGTCAAGTTCATCCCAAAGTAGTAAAGTTTTTTTTTGCCACAAGTTCACATTAGCTGTTTCTTCTTAAATCCCAAAGTGGAATTTTACAGAGAGTTCTGCTGAAGCTGTTTTAGCCAGTTTACCTGTGATGCCTCCACTGCAAGCTGCTTCAAAAGACCAGACTGCTCCTTTTTACCATGTCTGACATAATCGACATCATATTTATTTTCTTTGATGACGCTCTCTTTTTATTCCAGAGGTGTTTACTGCTTCTCTCTCTGACTCACAAGTCTAAAGAAAAAACTGTCTTCAGCACATAAAGAGTATCTTTAAGTCGTGTTTTAAGAAAAAAGAAAAGAAAATCAAACAGAGAGCCGACACAGCACCTGGGAAATGCTATCGTCCCTGAGTTGAGTTAGCAATTGAGTTTTCAGCTAATAGCACTTTGACATTCACCTTGTTGGTGCTAAAATATTATTTTATCAATGTGTGTTTTATCTAGTATTTTATGTCAACTCAGCTAAAATATGTGGGGAAAAATAGTGTCTTTGTTGTGAACAAAATTATTTGCCAAGTTGTTTTGACCGAATGCCAATTTGTCTCTTAAATTTAGGAACTCTACTTGAATGAGTCACAGGTCAGTGTCAGTCACATTGAGGACTAAAAACTGATGGAAAATTCTGCAAACATCCAAAGAGAAAAATTTAAAAGAGCTTCAGTAAACGTGGAGGTCAATTGCTCAAGAAAAATTGATCTTAGCCAGTCAGAACTAATCTCTGTTTATCCAATCCAAGACCATTCAAAGAGCTACAGTACTTAAAACAGGTGAGATATTAATGGTTTATTGCAAAAAAAAAAAAAAAACACTTCAAAATGTCTGAACTATCCCTTTAACTCCATTTAACGTTTTAAATAAGTATGGGGAAAAATACAATACACTAACTATTAAAACCAAGCCTTTGATAACATCCTTCATTTAAGGCAAATCAACACACTCTAAAATGAGCCTTGCCAAGATGAAAAGAGAAAAGAAATGCCTCAAAGACATTGTTACATTTAACCTAATTACTAAAATAAAAGGCCAGGGGTCTCTATTTTGTTGGAACAAATAACAGTTTCAGTTTTGGCAACCTTGATGTTGCACTCAAATAAAATGGCCGTAATTAATGTCAGTTTCTTCTCTATCTTGCTCCAAGCATGAGCCACTTTCATTAGTTATAATTTTCTTTAGTCAGAACGTTAGCTGTGAAAAAACATCCTGTTTTAAACAAATGTTGATAAATTACTTGCTTTCAATAGCAGTGAAGGTGATGCACACGGAGGTTGAAGCCCCAGATGATTTTAAGAATTACTGCCTTAATTATTAATAGGAAACCAAAACATTTATCTGTAATTTTAAATGCAAACACACACACAAAAAGGCTAGGTCATCACAAACCCCAATCCTCAACCAATGGATGTAAAACAAACAGACTGCACCACCTTGACCTTGGAATAAACAATATCAAAGCTATATCAAATCCAATTCCAGTTAAATGCACATGGGAAAAAGGAAGACAGATAGCTATACTGAGTCTTTATTTTATTTGTGACGTCTGGTAGTTCTAACACCCCTTCATGCTGAAGTGCCTCCATGTAGAGAGATCAACTTCATTTGAATCAAGTGTAATGTTTAAAACAATGTTTTCCTCTACATCAAGGCAACAGCTGATTTTCATTTATTTTAGCCCTCCGTTAAATCAGCCCGCAGATACCTGAAATGGGCTGGAGCCTGGTAATCCATCACAATTGTCTTCGTGTCTGTTTTTATTGCTGTCAGAGTTATATTATCAATGGGTGCTTATACCCATTTTAACTAAAATGTCTTGTGCACAGCAATATATCCAGATCAAAATGAAAGCAGAAACACAGCCTGCTCACTGTGATAGATTGCCACTCTCATGCATGTTTCAAATTTTCTTCTTGAGACCATCTATTGTCTTCCAGATCTATACTCTTCCTAACTTTGACGAGTGGATGTGATCAAGCTTTGGCATGTTTAATCAGTGCGTCTCTAAATCTGTTCTGGTATGAGTTACTTGCTCTGTTGAAAGGTCCTGCTAAACATGTGGAACACGGACAAAGACAAGACCTCCAAACCAAAGGAAAGAAAAGATATATTTAATATATTTTCAATATATTTATATAAAGTGTTTACCTTTCTGTCAAACGCCCAGATATAGAACTGATATTTATTTTTATGAATGCATATATAGTCTCTATGGAAAAACCATGATACAGTTAACTGCATCTAATCTCAAAATGCTTCTAATATTTATCAGTATTTGGTTTAAAGTAAAACAGTGTCCATTACTGAGTGTGACAGACGCGTGTCTAAGAATATGAGAAATCAGTTTGGATGTTGTCTCCTTACTGAGACAGCTTCTTGTGTTTCTTTGTGTGTTAATGTTTGTCCTATTGTGTTAAGTTGGTGCATGCATAGCTGTTATGTCCCCGTGATAGGCCTGTGATACTGTGTCTCTCACACAGTGACTGCTGGAGATGGACCCCAGCCCTCCACAACCCAGAAACTTTGAAGAAACTTTGTGTAGAAAATGAATAAAGGAAAACCAGACACCATGCTGTGAAGTGACGGAGCCAACCACTGAACCACCGTGACAACATTTTTCCTGCTCATAAGGATCTTTCGGGCTCAACCAAGACCTGATCCAGTACTGTGTAAAACTCCGTGGGAAGTGTCCCAAAATTCTTATTGAAGAAAAACCTCATTACAGATAAAAAAAATATTGCAGCAGAATGGATTATCCTCTAGTAGCAATAAGTTAATCTCTATGTGAACAGATACTGTCCAAACAGGAAAAAGGAGACTCCAACAAACTGACTATAATGAGCTGATGTAAGACACCAAGAATACACCCAACATGACTTATACACATGATAAAATGTACTTGAAATCAGCTGTTTTTAAACACTAACTGCAACTTAGCTCTTTCTGTAAAAGACAAAAATATACCTCCTCATATATATTTGTATATGTTGCTGGTTTTTTTTAAATTAAGGTGCCCTTTTGGGAGGATCAGTCACATTCACCAGACCATACGTAAGCATACCACAAAATGCTGACAGGGGTCTCCATGGAAACGTCACGGAAACGCTCCAGCTCCCCACTTTCTGCCCTGTCACAGATAAATGTCTCATAGCAGCAGATTCCATTTATAGCAGGTTCACTATTGAGGATGGCACTGCTGTGACAACTGAAATGGAGAAACAATCCTTGACAATATGTGCACTTTTTGAGCTGTGAGTCAGGTCACAAATAAAAACGGTATAACAGACAGGCCAACAAAATAATAACAAGTAAAAAAAAAATACTGACAAAACAGTGAAATGAAATTCTACTTCTAACATTCTACCCATTTATTAATCAATATTACAATCATCATTAGAAATACAATAATACAATCGTTGTTATAATCAATGATTGTCATTTTCTCATCTTAATCAAACTTGTATCATGTTTCAATCAAATTGCATAATAAAGTTGTTTGTGAGCGTTTAGAACAAAAGTAACCAGCAGCATACAAATTAGCCTTTTTTCATGTAAATCAGTATTTTTTTTAACAAAGCCGAAACTATAAATGTGTCAGGTGTGTTTTATAATCTTCCATGAGACAGATGGCACTAGTGTAATGTGTCCCATCAATTTTTATATCTTCATTCTGATAATAAAACGGAAGATAAAATACCCTGTAATTGTCTCATTTTTATCAACAGCTCTGAGTTATTGTAACAAATTAAACTGCATGAGAAAGCAGGAGGACGGGGCGTTAGTCGTCCTTGGAGCTAAAAGTCTTAAAAGCAAGTTTGGCAGTAAGCCTGCTTTTCAGATTAGTAAATCCCCTTCGATTTCTGCTTAGGGTGTAAAAATTGATGACGGGCATGGACACGGTTACATTATGTATATGAAACACCAACTTAAAAAAGTTTGACAACTTTCACGTTTTTCTCTAAAAGAAAAAAAATCTCTAACCCAAACAGAATACTTTTGTTTTCTTGGTAAACTTTTTCCCTCGTCAGCAAATATAAAGGCCACAAATAGAAAAAAAAGATGCAACTGTTTAGGTTTTTTACTTGCGAAACAAAATGTGTCTCTAAAGACAGAAATGACAGTGAAGCCTGTCTGTCAGCCAGCGGCGAGATGAATGATTTCTGGTCACACCGCTGCTCCTCTGCCACCAGCTAGATGATTTCTGCACAGCTAAATGTCACATCAATATTCACCGCCTGCTAATTAATCTGCTCTCCCATGGAACTGGCTGACATCTCACGTCCTGCTGGAATACAGATGGCACTGTAGCTGGACGGATATACTCTGAACACACACTTAGGGCAAGAACTCAAAGGAAACAGTTCAAATTATGTGCAGCTTCATGCATCGCGATGCTCTTAAATCTTTGGGAGGTTCTGAATTAAAAAAGTATCTGTGTTTAATTTTAACAGGATTTTCATCAGTAAGCCTCGGGTCATCTGAGCGATTGGTGTGGCGTTAATTTTGTGGAATAAGGTGAACATGTGATTCCTATAAAATGAGGTGAAACTGCGTTTGTGGTCGAGCTCTGCAAGAAATAAAAACCTGTGTTGTTGTCTTATCAAGTGCGTTTACAATCCAAATGATAACCGCAATTCTAGAAGAATATTTTCCCAAGTCTTCTTTGTTGTCAAACTACATATGAAAAATAGTCAGTTAGACACAATAGAGAGCCATGAGTCACTCTCCAACTGAACATAATACCATATAATAATGTCTGTTATTATGGGTGCTTGGCTTTCCTGGTGTATTGTACAGTGAGTGCTTTCACAAAGGTATACACGGCTAAAAGTGTTTTATCTTCCAAACCATGACATTTATAAAATCAAAACTATTTAGGCTCCAGGAGAATCAGGGTTTCTTGTAGTAAAAGCTTGTTGCTAAGCAATGCTAACCAGAGACATCAGTCAAAGGCTTAAAAACACATATTTAGTGAATTTGCTGAGAAAAGAAGAATCCTTATACCCTGCATGGACCCTGTGTTTTTTCAAGTGGAGTCACCCTGTGTGTGGGTGAGCTGTTATACAAGACTGCAGCACAGCAGAGTGCTTACCTGCCCTACGTAGACCAGCAGCCTGGCATTCAGAGGACTCTCATCGGGGCTCAACCAGAACTCAGAGTTATCATCAGATGATACTGAGAACTGGAAATCACCTGTGGGGAGAAGAACATGATCAAAGGGATTTAGTGGAAGAAAACTGTTTTGATTAGAGATAATTTTAGGTGGAAAAATGCATCAAAAATGTGAAGCTCATCAAATAATGTAAAAACTTTTACTGCAACTGATTTTCCAGTCCAATAAATGTGTTCTGTAAAATAAAAATAACATGCCAAAACCGATTTCAGAGAGTAAAAGCAAGAAATTGAATTCAGGAGACTCTGACTGATGGTTCAGTTTGGTTTAAAGGTGGAATCTTGAACATGTCAGTTGCAGTTTCACTGAACTAACTTGTTAAAGTAATAATATCGTTGTCATTTTGCATTAACTCAGTCTTTGCCACACCCCTGTTGTGGTTTTACAGAACTGTACTGAGTTACACATTTATACTACTTCCTCCAGAGCATCAAAGAAGGCTGTGCACTTTATTTAACTATTGCCATAGTGAACCTTTCTATCAGAGTCTCACTTGAGTTAACCTTTTCTATTCATCATTTGAGCAGTTACACACATTAAAGCACTTAAAGTTTATTGTGGAACTAAAAACAGTTTTGCTAAGTCCTGGTTATGCAGATTTAAAATGTCCAGAATAGGACCAGGCAAATGTAAAAGCATTTCTCAGATATTTGTAGAAAATTTGAGACAGCAAATGTGAGTTAAAGTGGCTTATAGCTTGGTTGATATTTGTTAACCAAAAGAAGCAATTTACATGTGTAATAAGTGGAAATATTATAAATTCTATACATAAAATGTATAAAGGAGCCACATTGTTGTGTAATAAAAATCTACTTAGCTATATTTTATATGCTCTTTTATTTGGCAGGATGGAGGCAAAGGGCACTTATTAGAGCTCCCACTGAGCCACCGAGGATAGTATGACCTTTATGCCATCAGCTCAAAAGAGCCATACTACTAGTAAAAGCCCTATGAAAGTCTAAAATGAATGGTAATCTAATTAATAGCTTCAATTCTGCAATTTGTGTAAGAGCACTTGGACATTAAGACTTTTTTTTTGTTCCCATGGTAACCGAGATTCATGGTAGGACCATGAGGGGACAGCAATGAGATTTAGCTGTGAGATTCTGGCTCTGAGCCTTAATAAAAATGTGAATATTCACTACATGAGTGGCTCAAAGGCACTTGGATTGAAAGGGCTGTGGAAATTGTCTATTCCAATAAAAGACACATGCTCCAAGGTCTTCAGTCTCCTGTCAGTTCTGACTAGTAAAATGAACTAGTTACCATCTCTGTAAGGGTGAAGAAAACCAAATATTCTCAAGCCGTAGTTTTTCCACTTTGGAGCCACTGCAAGCTTCTTCACTGTCGTTCTTGTCTACAAAAAATTCCAAACAAAGGACAGTTTATCATACAGTATTATGTCTAAAATGTGCAAAATAGATGTACTACTACTTTTTTCAACAATGCTTGTAAAACTTTTAGCTAATTTGGTGACATTACAGGGATATAATGAAAAATGAGCAAACTGGTGTATCATATCTTAAATTTGGGAAGACATTTAAATATTAACCCTGGGTGAAATACTCATTTAGATGTATCTACACTGCAGATGCCTTGCACTTAATATAAAACAATTTGCTGTATTTACTTATTATTTTATAACTAAATATAAAATATCTGACCTTTTTAACTACCACAAAAAGAAAACCTAACATTGTAAATAGCTGGACCTGATGATTTGAGATCTGATAACTCATGTCTAACAAAAGGAGTAGAATCATGGCCTGGGAAGTGTATTTAAGGTTGGAAGTAAATCTCAGTGACTGATCACAGAGCATTAGAACACATTGGCATAAATCCACCAAGGCTTTACTAGGCTTTTGCTGGTGCAAATTAGGGTTTCGTGCATCGTCTAATTCTTAAAGCCCTGGCAAAGGGAGATATGTGCCTCAAACTGAGTTGCCAACCAGCCACTGCCTTACTGAGCTGGCACAGTTTGCTCACAATTAAATGAAGTATGTGTGCATGTATATAAAGAAGAACTGTCTGTGTTTACATTCATTACTGTCAGGGCAAAAAGGGCTTGATTCCCAAAGCTATGTTTGCAACAGGCATTTAATGTGCAATATTTACCACCACCTGAGACCTGGTGGGATTTGTATCTTGAGAGAAGAAACAAAGGAAGAGGATCAATATGCTGCACTGCTGCCTTCTTAAAAAGGGGGCAGGCATGCCAGGAAAAATCAAATTTATTCAAGCCGGCATTTCATTACTGCCATTTACTTTGTGAATACAACATTTGTAAGGAGGAGATAGTGAGTGGAAATGATGCACAAAAAAAAATAGAGCAAAAACTATGGGCTGCATTTTCATAACTGTAACTCCAGAGGTAAACCAAGATCTTAAAGCACTACTCATTGTTAATACTTACATGAGGGTACAGGGGAAAGTGTAGGTTCTTCCTGAGTTGAGCTATTGAGGAGCCACACCAGTCCTCAAACACATGAAGGTTGGCCTGGCCCTTATACTGCCAACACACATACATGTCACAGGTTAGCAGATTAAATAGGAAACATATAGTACTTCAGCTATTGAAGCTAAAATTACACCTGAGAGAATTCAGTTTGTCTTTGCTTTGGCAGTTTTATTTCGCAATAAACACTCAGGAGAAACAATGGTATAAATGTAGTGTGAAGTTTCAAATGTTGTCACTATCTCAGTTAACAGAAGACGGTGACAGAGGGCTCGCCATGTGTATCGAGGGGAGAGTGACGTGAAAGTGTCTGGAGCAGTTTGTCAGAGCCCATCCTTTGCTCATAGTTTGACATTTGTCTGAATTACACAGGGAAATTGCAGGACACTGCAAGGACAGATGGTGAAATCACTCTGCTTTCGGGTGCAGTTTCCTCTTATGTATTCATGCACACGAGGTCGGCTCGTCTACAAGGAGATCACGATGTCATGCAATAGACTTGCATTGCTTTGACATTAATGTTTTTAAACTGGAGGTGAGGTCTAGGATTTTTCCCACTATCATACCTTCACACTTACATTTATTAATTTACAACCAAAGCTTTACCTCTTTGTTTCTTAATGTCAAATCTTAAGACAAAGATATTCAACAACCTGAAAACTATAACTTTTCTTACTGGATGATCGACGAACAGTGCCAGCACACTTCTGCACAATGTCCACACATATGGCACCCTTTAATGCATGACAACAGTCCCAGCAGGCTCCCACTGTAATGCTGCCACAGACATTTAGAACATCACACAGAGCTTGAACACAAAGCTGGCTCTCAGTGAAATTACTATGAACAGACACAGTGGATCAAAGCAAAAGCTGGCTTCACCACTTTGGCCCTATTTCAATTGCGGGGAGTAGCCTGTCTGCGCTTTAGGTAGCTGCTAGCTTTGGAGTCAACAAGTGTGAACTGTCAAACCAATCAGCCAGGAGACTGAGAGTGACCTCCTGGCACACACGTTAACACAAACACATACAGACTTAGGTCTCACATTAAGGAGAACGAGGGATACAGGTTAATAGTTAAGGGTCAAAGGCTTTCTGCCATACCGAGTCCATCTCTACGTTTTAAGAACAAAGATGCTGACAGAGGGTGTCACTCTCCTTTAAGAGCCATACAGGCATTCTAACAGATGGCCTGACAAGGTTGATGCTACATGGTCAAATAAGTGCCCTGCACACTGACAGCAGACAGACAATTACAGCACATGAATTAAGCATCTGATACTTTTGTTTCGAAAACATGTCACTTGAAAGCGTTGGGGCTCTTGGCTTTCCATCACTCAGTGTAAATATATGTCAACTAATTCAAATTTAAAACAAGAAGGCAATGAGACAGGGATTTGGAAAGTCTGTTGAATCCAAACAGAGAAAGTCAGGAAGTTAGAAAGCTGAAAAAGAATGGTTGGTGACTAAAAACAGGATAGGCGATGGGAAACAGGTTGGGATGGAGAGGTTAGAAGGACTCAGCAGACAGGATTAGTCCTTGTGTAAATTTGCTTTATGTGAAGCTTTTAATAGATTTCCTGTGGGTTCTTAAAGCAAACCTTTTCACCTTGGCCTCTTTACTTGTCAAACAGTAATAGGGGGGCAGTTTTAGATTATTCTACTTGTGTCACAGCTTTGGCAAAGGTACAGGCCGTCTGCTGGTGAGCACTTGTTTATGATTTGATCAGCTTTGTGTGAAACAGCAGATTTACAACATTGTCTTTGCATCTGGTGTAAATAGGCAATTCTTTCTGTTTCTTCACCCTCGGGGATGTTAGATAACCCTCCTTCTTCTTGGATTTAGTTAAATTGTCTTTGCCTAGATCGTTTTTGTTTGTGATTATTGCTTCCTTCTCATCTCTCTCAAAGCTTCAGTGTCCCTCTGTGTTGCCAAGTCTTCACTCTAACCTCTCTATTCCTGCTTCTATCTCTCCATCTCTGTCTGTTTTCTGCCAAATGCTCTCCATTACTCAACCTTCTACCTTTGGTTTCCCTGAGCTCAGCTGTCAGCTGTCACAATGCTATGCTGTTTTTATCACGTTTTTCCTCTTCATTCCCTTAGCTCAAACCAAGAAATGAGAGACGTTACACTTTTTGGGTGAATTTCCTTATTTTTATTGTTTTGGTTTGTCTTGATTACCTAGGCAACATATTGCTGCTTTCTTTGTTTCTTTAAAAAACTTTTTTAAGAACTGTTCAAGCAGTCGACAAATGGGTAAAAGACTGGTACAAGACAGACTGTCTGCTGTTCCTTCTCTTAACTCTCATTAATTATACACATATACTTCTTCCATTGGAATTTACTTTAATGATCACCAAATAATGGCACTAGCACATGATAAAAAATGTGACAATGTTCATAATTTAAGAAGACATACTTGTGTGGATGTAATATTTTCTCGTAGAATCATTCTTCAGAGCACATTAGATACATAATTTGAGATCCTATTAAATTAAAACCTTAAATCAAATGTTGGAGGATGAAAACATGCATTAAAAATACTTTGACTTTACTTGACTTTGACCTGATGGCTGATAAAGCAAAATGCCCAATGACTAAAAACACTAAACTCTCAGATTAAAATAGGCTTAAAAATATGAGACTTTTACCAAGAGAGCGAGAGAATGGAAAGACTGTACAACTTGTCATCATTTAAATTATAATAACATCTTTCAGGAGAATCAGTCTGGATATTTTTTGAACAGCTGAAGTTTGGCAGTATTTAATTTATTAGCAAATCAATAATCACTAAGCATAATAAGGAATGTGTGACCAACTGGATTATGAACTATTACAGTCTGCATCTTACAGCAGCCTAATTAAAACCCAAACATCGGCCCAAAACATGCCTCATAAAAGTGTGACAATAATCATTAGAACATACTTTTCAACCAGAATCTGCAAAATCTGGGTCATTCCAGACATGAAATATTGAACTTCAAATTAGCTGCAGAAACTCCTCTACGGCTGATGAGATACGACAGGAGGGAGAACGACTTGACCAAATAATTCCATCTGCTAAATACTCAGGAACAGAAACGGAGCGAAGACAAGAGAGTGAAGTAGAAGCTATGAAGCAAAGAGGATAATTACAATCTAAAGGATAAATAATGAGGGTGCTTCATATTTGTGACCATCATCATCACCACCTTGCTCCTCGGTTACATGTTTGTGTGAAATCGTCTTTTCACATCTTTGTTAAAGCGGTTCTCCAGTATCCCCTCCATCATCCATCTGGTTGCACCGTCAATCAGAGTGCAAATTGTTCCCCTTTTTTATATATTTGTATTTTTTTTTTTGTTTTTCTACAGGAGACTATCATTCCATTTTGAAAATCTGGAGCAGCCTTCTGCGCTCCTGCTGGCACCAAGGCGCCGACAAATGGCTGCTCGGTTCACCCACCGATGAGCTATCACAGCAGCTGACATGGTTAATCCAGACTGGATAAGAAAAGTGAGACAGGATGTTCCTGGGAAAAGCTGCTGGAGTCTATACAAAACCAGTTTGATTTTTCCCACATACAGTTTTATCACTGCTGATACACACTGTCCTGCACATTGTCTGATTTGTGGCACTTAAAAGTAAAAACTATATATACTTGAACATTCCATGAGATATGACTGTATTTACATGGCGTCTATGTATATCTCACCTTTTTATAATCTGCGAATATGCATATAGATTGAAGATAGATAAGTGCAAATGAGCTTTTCAAATTTATAGAAAACAGAATCTGGAACTCATTTAATTTAGAGGAAATAGCAAAAACTGAAAAAATCAGGTTCATAATATAATCTAAATTACAGCTTTATCAACTACTGTAATGAGGGCTTTGTATAATCTGCCATCTGTCCCATGAGCTCATATCGTCTGTAATGCCAAAAATAGAACATGAACAGGCTGAAAATGGTGGCAGAAGAGATGTCCAACTGTGGATCATAAAACAAAAGTACAGACCTCTTTTTGCAACAAGACGTCAATCATTTATCCACTGAACCAGTAAGAAAAATGACTGTTCAGCATTTTAGATAGACAGCGTCTATAAAAAAATCAGACTCTTGGCCCTGTGTCTGAACCTCACATTATCTTGGCATGAGGAGAGAATCAGAAACAGAAAAAAAAAAGATCTAATTCCTCCTTCTGTCTTGTCACTGCATGGATTTTTTGAGGGGAGACAACAGTGATGCTTGCTCCCGTATGAGTCATGTGTCTGTTGAGCCACAAGACTTCCCTCACTTCCCTCTTGAGTGGTAAATAACAGGCTGTCCAAAAATCTACCTCAGGCAACTTACTCACACAAGACACCAAGATCTTTCATCTCCAGAAAGGGCCAGAGGACAGAAAATTTGGGTTGGTGACCCTGTCGACTAAAACTCATCCCCAAGCTGGTTGAAACACATTGATGAGAAACAGCCTAATAGAAGCATTACATAAGACCATCAATTCATCTTAAGATCTCATTTTTCCTCCTTTGTGTTTAATAAAATACCCTAATAGGTATAACTCTTGTCTGAATCCAACAGCTTTGACTGTTCATCCCTCCATGCCTGGCTATTTTCTTCAGTCATAAAAGGTCAGCCAACAGCTTGCACTCTAACCTCCATCTCTTGTAAGTGTCCACGACATGCTGGTGTCCTTGACAGACTATAAACTGCAGTATGTCAGCTCTAGTCCTCTGTTACCTCTGGATGAGCTCGCTGGCTTATTAGATCACCACTATTTGCTGAAAGCAACATGTTGTAACAAACACAAGTGACAACGCAGAAAAAGAATTCTTCCTCAATTGGTATAAAAGCTTGTGAAGATATTGAGCCCACCCTCGTTCCTTAAGTTGTGCACGATAACTGTGTTTGACTGAGAGAATCTCTGATGGCCAAGTATCCTCTTCGAGTCAATCTTTGAAAGCAGACATCCAGAACTTCAGCCAGACTGAGTCTTTGACAGTGCCAGCTGAGTGATCTCTTAGTCCTCTACCATTCTGGCTCCTCCCTCCCCCCAAAAAAACAAATTGATGTCAGTAATTAGGATGAATATCAACTGATTTCAAAGGAATAGTTGAAATGTTATTAGACAAATTTGGCTTAGGCTTAACATGGCAGCAGTATGGGATAAAAGAGGATTTATAGGTAGATTTTAATAAAATATTTAATGGAACTGTGTATGTTTTGAAAATATTCACAAGAAAGAAACTGTCATGGATAAAAAGAAAGTACCCATCACCATATCTAAGTTTGTATATCACCTAGTCTATACTAGGTCTTAAATTATCATAAATCCAATTACAGATAAACAACATATGGTATATTACACAATCTATATCTTTATATTTTTTTAATCCAAAAAACTGAAAAACCAACATTCAGTTCAAAAGTTTATCAAACCAACTTTAGACAAACCAACTTAAAATATTCATCTGTATGACTTTATCAGTCAGTCAGTCAGTCAGTCAGTCATCATCTCACTTATTCCTGTTCAAGGCTGCGGTGCTACCAACTGCACCACCGTGCAGCCATTCACATCATCACAGAAGAACTTTGGTCCATTGTTCTTTACAGTGTTGTTTCAGTAAAACACGTTTGAGAATCTCTCTCTCGCGAGCTCCAACCACATCCTGTCAATCAGGTTTGGGTTTGTAATATACAACATTTTAGTTGTTCATCTTTTAGCTAATTTAGATCATTGTCATGTTGTATGACTAGACAGACGGCCTCCCGTTTGACTCTAGAAAACCTTCATTTAGCGATGAGCAAATGATTGACTTAATAACTGTAATGTGCCCCTGCCCTGTAAACTAAGCCCAAATCACCCCCCCCCCACCCTCACACTCCACAGTTAATATGAATTTGTGCTAATATGTTGAATTTGGGTTTTTCCAAAATGTTCAAACCTCTTATGACCAAACATCTCCATGTTGGTGCCATTCATCTAAATGGTAATGTATCAGAAGTGTTGTTGTCTGTTTAAATGGAACTTTACAAACCTAATTAATGCTGCCATGTTCTTTTTAGAGAAAAACGACTTTGTCTTGCAATCCTTCCTAACAAGATACACATGCACATTCTTTTCTCCACAAACTTCAACACTTAACAAGCTAACTGAAACCTTTAGAGTCTGAGATATTTCTCTTAGTTTACAGGTGAATGTTTTGTTTTATTGTCATCTTTCCATTTGAGAATCATCTTTAACATTTATGAATAAGTGGCTCACCTTTGCTGATAATATAGTTCTTTGCACCTTGTCTCTGCACTTTGGATTAGACTTGTAATTAGTAATTAGTAACAAGTAATTATGACATAATGCAATATGTTGTGTTGTTTGTTTAAGGTTGTATTTTTAATTGGTTTTTGTTTTTCTTTGTATCCTGTAATGTAAAACCTTTGATTTAGATTAAGGTGTCATTTATTTTCATTATCATTATAAAGACTGGACATCAATAAAAAAAAAATTAAAAAAAACACGGTGCAGACTATAAAATGAAACTGCTTTGGATTGTTGTCAAGCCTGATGTAAAATGTAGTGAGTGTAAAAAAAATCTCGTTTCAAAGATTGTTTTCCATTCCAACCCACACCATAGATTAGAAAATATGTTTGGTCAATGAAATCTTATACAAATCCTTTATTCCAAAAGTATGCAGAGTTTTTATAATTTTTCCACAAACACAAACAGAAAAATAAAGAATAAAAGGGATTGTAATAAAGTGGCTTGCTGGGATTCAGCCCTGAAATCCTGTTACATTTGTGCAATTACTACAGTCAACATGTTCAATACTCAGAAAGCTATTTGGCTTTCATCCTAGCTTGGCTGTTTCAAATCAATGTGACTTCTCATTTTGTTAGTGGCTTTAATTTAGATGATTTTAAATGCATCATGCATATTCTGATGCAAGCCTTTTTAGATTAACTTCACTGGTGTTTATTAGGCATTTTAAACAAAAATATATGAATGTTCAAAGTAAAATTATAGTTTCCATTGTAAAGTGATGTAACCGAGTAAAAATTACAAGATGGATAAATAAGTAGATATGATAGTTGTTAGTGTTGTTATTTTGGGGTTATTCAAAATAAAACTAAGCATAATTTGATGTTTTGCAGAGATCACATGAAGGTAAGAACATCTGAGACAAGCTCTTTCAAGGTTTGCTGTAATAAAACCACAGGTGTAGTAAAATTATCAGCTCCATTCTGTGTTCAGACACTCTGAGAAGCACATATAAAAGCAAAGAAAGTTACATTTTAGTGTGAGTAGGGAGTGATTATTAAACCAAATTTTGCAGATCTGATTTGGAGACACACGTACGTGCTCAAACCTTTAATTAACCTCCACTGAACATGTGACAAATCCAAAAGCTGATTACTTTATCACTAATCCACTGCTTCATTGCCCTGTCTGCTCTGCCGCTCCTTTACTTGCAGCAGATGTGAAGACTACAACAGCAAGTGAGCTGAAAAATATGCATGAATTACATCAGTTAATAATATTCAGTCAAGTGCTTTGAGAATATCCACTCTATGCTTATAGATTTAATATGAACATCCTCATACAACCATTTATCATAATATTTTAAGGAACGTGTCTTTTTGTTTAACTTTGGTGCCAGAAAATGGCTGAATATCAGATTGTCTTCAAATATTATCACATCTTACAAGAAAAACTGAAAGAACTGGGACATTAAATTCAATATGAGACCAACTGATTCTATGATTAATACAAAATGTATCACTACCCCTCCCCTCATAATAAAATAATGGGGGGGGTTCAAACAGGTGGGGAAATGTAAAATTCTGCATTACTGTCATGTTTGTGCTACCTCTGGGTTCCATGGTAATTTCTTGTGGCGCTGGCTGAGGAACTTCCTGATGCGTGTGTGGTCTCGGTTCTCACGGCCTCCCATGATTGGCTCATCCTCCTGGAGACGAGACAAGAGAAATAAAGCATTTAAACCTCAAGAAATCTAAAAGACTGAAGAACTTTTCTCCCAGGTTTCAGGCTGAAATTACCCTCTAACTTTCCACACAGTCATGAAGCTGTCTATCCATTTTTTCTGTAATTTGACTCAAAAGCAACATGTAACAATATAAGCTGAAACTACAGCGGTTTTCATTTCAATCCAAGCAGCATAGAGAAATAAACCCACTCCCACACACACATATTAGAAAAGAGCAGGCCAAGAAAACACAGGATTACAACCCCAGAAGGCAACTATTAACACCCTGTGGATTTTGCTATTCATCATTCACTCCTAATCCTGCATTAGATTTGCCAAAGAGCTAATGTCTGGCATTCTTCAACCATCCAGCCAAGAACCCTCTCATCAAGGAGGCTGAACTCTCCTCCTGATCCAGGATTTAGTCTGATTCTCCATTCAGAGTGCTGAACTCTCATGTCTGTGGTCTGCTCAGCAGTATGCGCATATTGGTGCTGTGATGCTACAGGTGGGACAAATAAGTGAGGAGGGCAAATTATTGGGCAGCAATGAGGACATAAAAGGCAGCTGGGGTCTCAAAGGAGGAATGAACTCACAATGCTGTTAAATGAATAGCAGAGCATCCTCCATTTAGCAGAAATGTCAAAAGCAGCACAAGCACACCTCCACTGAGACGAGCAGCAGAGATTTTCTGCACCTCTGAAATTAAGGGGTTTTTGTAGAGAAGGCACCGGTGTTTGCGATATTTTCAGGGGAGGAAAAGGAAAATTTTACATTGAAGCAGCAAAGAGCTGTCAGATGCCAAGCCTTTGATTACTTTTTTAACTTCCAAGGGAGAAAGATGAAAGAGGGCAGGGAAGGTAATGATGAAAAAATGTGACAACAGGCTCCCTTGGCGTGTGCCACCGGAGGAGCCTAAAGTGCCTGATGTTTGTGAGCACCAAAAGCCTCACAAACAGTCCAGCTTTGCAACACACACACACAAATACCTCAATAGATAAAGACCAAAACATTCATATTGCATCAGCTGGTGTAAAGACAGCAAACACAGTCCGTGGTCAGTGCACAACAAAGCTGAGATGAATCATGAAGTGTTTTAATGCTGTGAGACAAGATGTCAACGCCTCCAGCTAAATTCTATTTTTTGACACATTTGTAGAAATTTTCCAGTTTTCTTCATCAGATTACTCTTAACTCATGAAAATTAAGATAATTAACATATTTTTAATGCAAAGTCTTAAATAACATTACCACGGCCGCAAATTTGTTTTGCTTTATAATCACTTTTCAAAGTCGTC
The DNA here is from genome assembly GCA_006937955.1 of Pachypanchax playfairii. Classification (NCBI taxonomy): domain Eukaryota; kingdom Metazoa; phylum Chordata; class Actinopteri; order Cyprinodontiformes; family Aplocheilidae; genus Pachypanchax; species Pachypanchax playfairii. Next base: position 6,869,617 of record SSNP01000005.1, on the reverse strand, counting down.
ATAATTTTGCTGACTGTTAATTATAGATAATTAATAAATTTACAGTAGATTTTAGACAAACTACTGTCATTAACTTACAGAGCTTGTTGTTGTAATAGTCCCTTTACTGTATAGACCTTGATTTGTTCCTGTACATTGAGTGCAGATCTTCAAGGCGGTATTTCGTCTTGCTAGATATTCAATTTTTACTATTAGAACCGCTGCGATGTCAGTTTGAATGATGATTACACATTAGCTACAAAGACTTTTCAGTCTGTAGTTACCGATTTCAATTTAAAGAGGAAAATCTTTCTAAAAATAATCTCTCACCCTGTGAGAATGACCTTTCATTTATTAATAATGACCGTTTTAAGATGCCGTGTCAGTCTGATCTAAACTAGCTCTGTTGATCAATGCAGTTTTAAAAGCTACAGCTAACTCATTGACCCGAGGTTGCGATTCATTCTTTATCAGCTGTATTTCTTTTGCAGCTGTAATGTGTATTGACTCCAAACTTCGACAAGATTAAACACTGCACAAACATAAATACTTCAAACTTTTTTAAAGCTCTCGTCAAAGTTACAAACTCTAATTCAAAATGAAATTCGTCTGACACACGGTGAGGTAGTTTGTTTCACTGATATGAAAGCTGGTGCTAACTGAGGCCTGTCAGATGCTATTAAACATTGCACCAGTGCAAAGGAGGAGACATCAGTCACACTGATGAGATAGCTTATTTATCATTTGTTTACCTTTTTGATTTCTACTCAAGCAGAATGACAAATTATCTGTTGCCCAGTGCACATTTATCTGCTGTGCGAGCAGTGCATCATAGGCATGAAAGAGATTTTTAAAAATGAGGGACAGAGACAATTAAGTCAAAATAAGTTGTCTCAGTTTGGGCAAGTTGTTGGGCTAAATAAAAAAGGCCGTGTGATGGATTCACTGTCCAGTCAGTGACTTTCTGTCTGTAAAATCTATCCGTCAAACACCTCACAATAAAGAGTTCTCCCTGCCCATTAGTTTTCCTCCAGACTCCCCATGTTTACAGTTCAAATTTATGACCTTGCTGATCCTGGCAGTGAGAAACAGCTTGAAGACGCGTCCTAGAATATCAATGAAACTAATTAATCTGTTTTTTTAAACAGACAGCAAAGTGTACAAGCAGGAGGTGTCAGTGAGAGAGAAAAAGGGTAAGCAAAAGGACAGGGTTTATTTAATTATGATGCACGTTCTTCATTGTGTGTGTGTGCGTGTGTGTGTGTGTGTGTGTGTGTGTGTGTGTGTGTGTGTCTGCAGTGTTTTCATGTCATTCACTGTTTTGTTTGTTCAGTAATTTCCTTCAGTTGCTCTACATCTCTACTAGGAAGTGATGAAGAAGAGTTGCTTTAGACTATTTTTTTTAACTCTACATTAAATTATATTGTCTAGAGATCAATAACTTTATTATCAGTGATATTTATCTGAAATTGTTGAAAAAAGTTTTATTCCACTTACAGAAAGACAAAAAAAGTTGAAAGTTGTCCATCTCCATTCTGCAGCACTTTGCTTTAGAGTTGTAAAGGAACATTTTAAAACCTTAAATCTGGCAGGTGACCAAAGAATTTTTCATTGGGGCGAATTTGACTTTCGAGTATTACTGAAAGAATTCTTGGATAAAATCTCTCTAAGCTTTATTGTTCCAATTCTTCTCATTTAACAATCAAACGCATCATTTATGACCCTACTGGGATGGTGCAACACCTTAAAACAGACCCTATTGTGCATCAGACTTTCTTTTGGCTGATAATGAAACATTTGCAGTCCATTTGACAAGACGGCACTCGTTGAAATCAATTGTTCAGAAGATTTCGCAATCTGTTCATGTAACAAAGCAGCAACGTTAGAGAAAATAGTGAAATGGAGACGGAAATTGAAAGAGACAACGAACGGATAAAAAAGCAGAAAAGATACATAACAGAGAACAAATGAGCCGTGACTAGTTAAAAGGAGAGAAAATAAGATCAATGATGGATTAAAGTAAAAAACAGTGTGTCTGAGGGGAAATTTGATGGCAGTGCATGGTGCGCTGTAACAGTGTAGTACTCAGAAATCCCTCTGGCACCATGAATGTCTGAAGTGACAGTGGAGTGCTAGAATCTTTTTTCTTTTTTTTTTTTACAACCTCCCTTTGCTGAAAAGACCAGACGGACCACAGTCTGTTTCATTTCTGAGCACTGCAAAGCTCTTTGAAGTATTACACGCTCACCAGCACAGTAAACTTATACTGTATGTGATGTAACTAAAACTGAAAAGACGAATCTTCATTTTAAGGATCTTGAAAATGAACCAAGATCTCATAAGTGTGTCATTCCTTCACACCGCAGCCACCAAACAGGGAAACAGCAACAATGATTTGTTTTATTAAAATAAATGTGACTTAAAAAAAGTTCATTGAAATAAGCTTTTAATCCTCAATCCTAATTTAGTCCTCCGTCCTTCTCCTCTCAGAGAGAGACAATTGATTAGGTTGAGGATTTGTTAGATCTTAAAGTAAATAGAGACCCACTCCAACCATATTTTGAGCTATAACATTCTCTGTGGTCATTTAATTGAGCACTTTTACCCCAAATCACAAAACCTGTGCCATTTTCTATGAAATAGTTTCTCCATACTGGCAGTAGCTCATTAGCAATTTGCGTCCGAGTGGGTTGAACCACTGGTGCGGAGGGTAACCCCGCCCCTTTCCCCTTTGCTAAGAGATCTCTGTTTATGCTAGCGCTATAAGCCTCCCCTCTGCATTTCATACATCACTAAAACATTCTTTTTCAAACAGCATTTTTCAAATTACTAATGAGTAAATGCAATTTAAAAGGGAAAATACTCCAAAATGCAATTTTTGGCTTAATTTTCTAAAGATACGTTCACTATTATCAAAAAAATTCCACAAGAACATGTTAACAACACGAAAAGCATGATTTTCATTGGAGTAGGTCTTTACATGGTGCTTTCACATAATGTATGTGTTTCAAATTGACATTGTGATTAAGAATTAATTTAATAGACTGAATGAACTTATGAGGATTGCATGATTAAATAAAAAGCTCAAATATTTGCCAGGAATTATAAAATATATGCAGCAGAACACAGAAAACACTGGCAGATGGTACTTTAGGTTTCCAAGTTCATCCTTTTGCAGTACTGTTCCTTACAGACAGCATAGGATCGATTGTTTGCTTTTATTCTCACACAAACACAATTTCATACAACCAGTAGCTGGAACTATTCAGTCTGTGTTGACACTTATCTTACTGGGGGAGTTTTTCATGCTGAACATTTTGAATTTGATGTCAGCAACCCAATCAAAATCTGGAATGGGGTCATGTTGTACTGCTCTGCTGCTTCACCTTTTCTGTTGTTGCAAATTGAAAGTATTTCCATTTCTTACCTGATGAAAGATTTTAGCAACTTTTATGTGTTTTTTTTATTTCTAACTGCACCAGCTGTGTTAGTGAGTAACAAGTCAGTGTTCAGCACATTCATATGTGGTTCAGCATTATTGATGCCTTTAAAAGTCACACAACAAATATTCCATGTCACCTGTGTACTTGTAAAACACAAGGTCCCTTGTCCAAAAACCCGGTTTCCTGATAGATATTTTGACTTGAAAGAGAAGGGAAGGCGCAGGTGAATTAACGAAGGGCTGCATTCCATTTATAGGAATGCTCTGCTTGTAAACATATTTTATATAACAAACCAGCAGCTGCAGAAGTGGAATACAGACCTCGTTAATACACCTGTGCCTTTTCTGCTCGTTCAAGTCAAAATGCCCTGCTGCATGACAAGGTCTATTTGAATTGAGGATAAAATGTCCCTATTTCTCAATTAGAGTTTTAAAATTGTGTCTTATTAGCAGTTCTTAAATAATCCCAGACATGATGGACCTATTTCTAGATCCTGTTTATATTTTTTTTCTCTCCATTTTTTGGGATATTAGAGTTTTGATGTGCAATTATGGATGAAGTGATTAATTGTGCTCACTCAAAGATTTTTAGGAGTTTTCCTGAACCCAACCAAAGATTTTCTGTTTAATTTTATTGTGCTGCTCTTATGAGGTCCTAAGATAACAGATACATAATGTGGCACTTCATTTGGTTCTTTGTTTTAAACTTTATATGTTCTCCCAGTCTAATCTCTAATTAAATACAATTAAATATATAATCTAAATAGTCTGTTTATTTACATTCAAAACATGATCTTTTGCTATTTTCTTTCATTAGAACCAAAAATCTTTTGTATTTTTTTTAAGGTATTTGGAAAAAACGTTGCCACAATTACTGAGAAAATCAAAATCTAACAGTTTTTATGAGACGCGTTGACATTTTGATCATGACTGTAAATTATGTTGCTCACCTCTATTTCTACCCTCCTTAGAGAACAATTGGGTGACCTTAACAGAGTGAGAACTGGTAGAAAATTACTCAAGGGCTGTCTCAAGAGTCTTGTAAGAATTCAAAAACACATTTATGCAAGTTCTACTTCAAACATAGAACAGTTGGTTGATTCATTTAGTTTTGACTATATTTTTTTCAAGGTTATAAATCCATGTTTCCAAACCCTTTGCATTTTTTTATATCAGACCATATATTTGATTTTGCCACGAGTCCCTTTGTTTTCTCAGTTTGGGAAAGCTGTCTAACAAAACCTGAACACTGTATTCTAATTTTTGCTAGCAGACTGCCATATGTTAGTGCAGCTGCTCTGAGTTTTAGCTAATGAACAGGAATGTCCTGGGAACCACCTCAGAGATCCTGAATCAGTACTCGTGAGCACTGAGAGGTTGAATAAATCTGCACCCTGGTCTCAATATCAGCCGCACCAGTCTTTTTCAGTAAGAATCCATCTTTGGAAAATCCCGCTACAACCATTTAACAAAGTAGCTGCTGAATAGAAAGCAACACAAGCACATTCAGTTAAACTACTGCAGAACAAATCCTAGTCAAGGGAACGAAGAGGGTGGCACTATTTTTGTCTGGCGGCTTGCATTATTCATGTAAGAAATTACATGCCGGTCAATGGAATATCAGTGGAAAAGCCGAGTAAGGAAGAGAGGAAGAAAATGGGACATAAATAAGAAACGGCTGCAGTCGATAATAGGAGTGATAGAGTCAGGAGCTTCAATTCATTGGTTGGAAGATTAATGGTGCAGAGATGAGTACAGCCAGGAGACAATAAGAAAGAAAGGAGAAGAGGAAGAACAGAGGGAGACAAAGGGATGGACAGATGGTGAAAAGAAACTGCAGACACTTCCTCTTAAGTTAATATTATCCAATGTGGACATTTATAGAGTGCTGGTATAAATACGGTGATGATAGGGATGATGTTTGTGCATGTATTGTTTTATTTTACTGAAAATACACAACAGTTCTGTGTAGATCGTTGTGGCAAAAAAAAATTACAAATAAATCCATGGTGTCATAATTAATAATAGTCTGGTTTATTAGGTCACACTGTCCAAGAGAAGCTCTGCAGAACATGCTCGACTATAATGGTTTTGTTGTATCAACTGCATCAATAGATTTATCAGGGAGTTTGATGCAACTCTCATGGAAAGATCCAGTCTGCAGGACTGTCTGAAATACATTAAACTTTACAATGATTATCCAAAATAAATCTCCCAGCTGCCGATGTTTGAGTTCCTTGTTTAATTATGAAGTAAAATACCGACTAAACTTTGTGTGCAGCCCTTTGTTTTTCTGTATTTATTCACTTGTTTTTCAGATCCTCCAATATAAAACATGAGTCTGCTGCTTCAAGTTGTGCTTTGCACACAAAAAATGCATTTACCTCAAAGATCAATCTGAAAAGTCCAAGTAAGAAATTTAAAACCCAGGAAAAGACAAACACTTTATGATTATTTTTACATGTGCAAGGGGAAAAAGACTTTTAAGACAAAGGTTTAATTATTCAATATACATTTACAGGGGAGACTTATGGGTCACAAAAAGAAATGGGTCAGTGGTTAAACCATTACTGCTTCCTGCAGTACAGAATTATATGATAATATAGATGAATTAAAGGCAGAGTTTGGATTTGTAATGGAGAGAGAGAGAAAACTTTAAGCCCTAAAATAGATCCAGTAGCTTATGCTTGCATTGTAATTAAAACTGTTGGAGTTTAGCAGTAAAACAAATACTCCGTGAAAGTAACACTATCTGTACTTTTGATCCCTGTAAATTCAGTGTCAGTGGAGTTTAATTAAGATGCATGTGAGATTACTGAAGACGCAAGAATATTTGGACTGAGACGATCCAGCATCTGAGCTGGAATCGAATCAAAGCTGTTTGAAACAGTTTATCTGTTACACCATAAACACTGTGTGTTTAGAAATAAATAAATAGCGGTATAGTTTAGTGGTAAAGTAATCCTTTATTAGGCTCTGCTTTCCTCATGAGCTGGCTGCTGCTGATTGGCTGTGACATGAGGCAGCTGGTAAACAGTAAAGTGCCAATCATCCTGACCTGGTGGCTCTCAGAGTGACCTAATCACCACAGAACCAGCCTTTAGAAAAAAAAAACCAAGATCTCAGACGAGAACGCACACAGAATTACAAACCTTCAAACTGTCTGACATTAAAGGAAAGATAAAAGAATGTTCATAATGCCGGAATTGAGCAAAAATTAAATATATATTAAATGATGTATTACCATATTTAATCTGTTAATATTTAATCATATTACTGAAATCAGGTGCCACAAGCAAAATCACTTTGGAATTTCTTCAGATGATTTTTAACAAGGTTTAAGATTTTTGCTGGAAAATTTTCTGACTCTACTGGGTATGTATTGAAATTAATATTTACAATATAGTGAAATTGTTCCCTGTGAAGAGTTAATTTTAATGGTATAATAAAAAAAGGATGAGCATGATGTAAGGAGCAGAAAGAGGTCCAGTCTCCGAAGAGCACATTACCTGGATTTTCACTCAATTATTCACACCGAATAATTAAGAGATCTGCTTGTTTGTGACCTCACACCAATTTGTTCTGATCTTTGCAGACAGGCATTGTGATTTCATTAAAAAAATCAAAATGATATAAAAATTATATAAAGCTGATTGTTTCTATGGGTGTTTCTTTCAGGATTGCAGGTTCATACTAATTTGCCTTTGTATTTGTACAGCTAAATGTCACAAGAAACGTGATAGTGTCTGAGAGCTGGTGGGTTGTATTTCCTCTCAAAGACTTAATTGGACAATCCAATTAGGACTTAAAGCTGGAGTGCGTAACTTTTACATGTCCGTGGATGTCCGTTTCAGCCAAGCCACTATCAGAGGAGATGACACAATGCAGATTAAGCCGATCGGCTCCTCAAACATCTCACGGTATTTTTCAATATACATCATTTTTACTTTGCGTGTCGGGTGCGACATTCCCGCGCTGTCGCACATGAAATTACGTCTTTTATGTCACAACAAGAAAAATAATAAGAAATAGAACGCAGCGTCTCGTAGCAGCCGGCAGAACGTGAAGGTCGACATGGCGGAGAATCCAAATAAACAGCCGAGAGACACTTATCGGGAAGTGGATCCTACCACGAAAAAAAAAAAAATTCCTGGACGTTCGGCAGAGGGACTATTGGCTAAGAAGGAAAGTGACCGAAGGAGAAGGCAAATGCGAATTTGTATCGGCGTCGCTTTTCCTCGGTGGAGAGAAGAGATCTGGCTGATGTTCACGGGTGCACACAGTGATCCGCAGGTCCGCACACACTGTCAAAATATAAAATGCGCACCAGATGAAACCCAGAGCGCCGAAATTCCAGCTGATCAGCTGATTCTGTCTCTATCTGTGTCAGTTTGTGTCTGTCAGTTTACCAGTGTAATGGTTTTTCAGTCAGTCAGATCAGAGCAGCTCACTGCAGGATTCTGTATCGTGTCAAAACTGAAAAAATTCACTGAATAAGACAAATAGATCATTGTGGCCCCAACAGCTGACTAATAAATTTCAACACCAAACTGTTAAATGTAGATTAAAATGAACAATCAAACCTGTAAACAATCCAACCTGAACTCTGAAGGTTTTTTTACCAGTATTTTTATATTTTACTGGTTTCTCTTGATTTTTTCAACAATGAAATGATATTTATTGAAACAAATATAGAGCCAGGTAAAGTAAACAGACTGAATTTGAAGCTTGATTAATACAGATACCGGTTGGAATAACAACGGCAGAGATAAAGCGGTGGCAGCTGGGCTTACGTCATATGGAAGCGCCAGCTTTATTGTTGTAATGACGCAAAAATTCCGCTAGGGGGCGACAGAAGTTACAGAAGTTACGCACTCCAGCTTTAATAATTAAAATCTGCATGAGGTGAAAGAAATAAAGAAATGAAGGTTCTGAGTTATAGAATTTCTAGTTCTGGCATTTACTGCCTTTTGTGTACAAGTATGAAGTTATAATTTATTCATGTCTAAAAACTGTGCATCATTATTTCCATCCGACAGGATAAAGTTCAGCTGGTGTGACAAGATTTTCATACAAGGGGTAAAATGTGATGGAAATAGACCTGCTCTGGCAGCCGTTCCAGAGGTGCAGAACATCTAAGAATATACTGACTAAACTCACTTTAAGGTTTTATTGCTTTCGCTCTGTTGAAAATTTTGGAATTTTTGAGCTGTGTGCAAGCAGGACATCAAAGCATAAAGATACTAAAATACTCTCTAATCCCACTTCACAGGGAACAACTCCCGCAACCTAAAACCAGGGATGTAACATGAAGTAATTTTCCATCATGCTCTATCCAACACAGCTATTGAGTTATAGGAAACATAAAAATTCTTAAGTGAATTAGGAATTACAGGGCATGTGCATAGCTCAGAAACTAGAGACACTACAAAACGTTTCAGGATCATTATTGTAGATGATCTTCCTCATAACCACTAGAACAATCACAACTACATTCTCAAACATAAACACAAGCAGATACACTATTTTAACACACATATGGGAAATAAAGGGGATATTGAAAAATTGCAAAGCAATAATAACTCACCTAATTTGAAAACGGTTTTATCACTCGCGAATTCCACGAAATTGGACTCATAAGTTGCATAAGTCATTAGAAAGCAAGAATTGCGATAGGGAGTAAAAGCTGAAATTAAAAGGATGGGGATGTCTGGGAGATTGCTGCTAGATTTCAAATGACGTCTACTGTTCATAACAAATCTTATTATAAGATTATATATTGATATGAAAGTGAATCAGCCGAGATTTACAGACAACAGTCAAAAAAGTAATATTTCAGTACCGACTGCTATGAGTCGGTAACAGGATTTACAACCAAATTATCAATAACTGAATCAAAATATGTATTTTTTTTACATCAACATAAACAGTCATGTCAGTTGGTTTAATAGTGGATGTACAAGAAGCTCAGCTGTAACTATTAACACTAACAATAGCTGTTTCTGTGTCAAAAGGATCCAATAAACCAGGTGAGTGCATCCGCATGCACAGGACCTAGTTTACATGACTAGATACCTAACAGCTTCTTAATCAAATGAAGCCATCCATATGTAGATCCACTAACAATTATCAGGACACATAGTTGTATGAACACATACTGGCCGACTGATGTCAGCTGTGTGGATCTTTATCTGCAGAAAAATAGAATTTTATGGCTCGATGCAACTATTTCAACTCTCATCAACTACAGTTCATTGCTTGTCTTCCGTTTTCTTTCATTTCTAGTGAGCAACATGTAAAAAAACAAAAAAATGAGGGATGTATCAAAATCAAGGAACCTAAACTCAACCCTAAAATACATGAAAATTAAAAGTAATTTTCACTCAAACTAAGATAAAAGACTGAAATTTTTGACGAAAAATGTGTAAATAACTAAATGCTGGGGAAGTTATTGTAGTAAAATACTGTAGGTTGTAGTATGTGATTTGATTTCTGCTGTTGACATTTCTGCTCAGCAGCACCCAACTCTGTCCTCCTTTAATCTGTTTACTCTGTCTTTTGTGGGTAGATCTTCTCCTTTTTTATATCATCAGTTTAAAAAAATGTGTTCTGTGATTAAGAGACTATTATTTTTAAATTAGCAAAAAAATTAAATGAACCATAACTAACTGGTCTACTTTTTTGTTTGCAATGGATCAAATTAAGGTTCCATAAAAATGTAGATTAAAGAAAAGAAAGAAAAAGAGCAGACTTAACTGACAGAACTACAAATATTTTATTTTAAGCATTTCCAATGTAGAGAGTTTTAAAAAATGTAAAATCTATCAGGAAATTAGGAGAACAAAAAAGGAGCAAAAAAAAGGTTCATTCTATGTGACTATTTGTTTTTGTAATTTTTGTTTACCAGTCTAGAAAACAGGAGGAAGAGGGAAACAGGAAGTTGTATTTTTAATCACATATAAATCAGCACAGACATGTGTCAACAAAGCCTGTGGAAGCAGAGGACTTCTACTTTACCTTTTAATACCTTGTTTTTTACTGTTCCTTTTTTTAAATCTTGCCACCACCAACCAGCAAGAGACATTTTTAAACTCTGTCTTTAACCTAAAAAAGACCTGGACCTATTACAGCATCTGCATCTAACAACAATAACATGCATATGTAGTGCTGCATGCCCATTTTTATCTATCTTGCAAAAAATACCACACGTCACTTAACACTGACATGAATTAGTCAGACATGAAAAGGTATTTAAACCCAGAGGACGAACTAGTGTTGTACCTCCACATGACAGACAATTAAAAAATTTTAACTACATTTTTGGCCACTTTTATCACAAAGACACAATTTTGCTAAATTTGCTTCCATTTTTTGGGGGGGGAGGGGGGTTGAATTAATGAAAAATTGATTTTAATAAAATGCAAGTTTTTGTCCTCTGCTTGTCCAAGCTTTTGTCCAATGGCATGATATGCTGTTATTTTAAGTACAAAGATGGAACAGAAAATGAGTTTAAAAGTAGCCAAATTTAATCAAAAATATCTAGAAATGGCTTCAGAAAGATTGAGGAAGTATTAATAAAGATCTTTTGAAAAGACTGCAAGAAAATCTGTCTTATTGGAAGCAGCATAAAGAAACGGGGTGGCAGCACTGTAGCCTATATAAGCGTTTGCTTTACATGTTTTTGACCTTGGAGACATCAGAATTGTTCAAAACCTGTCTGACTTTTTGAACCACTGTCACACCAGATCTTTTACTGAACTCTCTTTCTCTCTGTAGTCTTATCTGTGAAGCTCCAGCTGACAGAACAGACACGGGCATCTTTGAGGAAGAGGCCTTCGGGTAATAAACTTTGTCAAAACTAATATCTGCTTAACACTCTCCTCCACTGCACACTTCGTCAACTCCACACCTGTTTGGAAATCTCACGCCCACCTGTTGATCCTGTCTCAACACCTCTGTCAAAAGCAAAACAAGTAAACAACTCTCATTCCCTTTACTTCCCTATATGTTGGATAATCACCTGCAAATATGTCATATTCCACTTTGTCAAGACCACAAGACAAGAAACAGTAATTAAATTTAATTCTCAACTGTAGCCTCTGAGCCATGTGTCATAGCTAAAAGAAACTATCCTCTGGCCCTGAAGCATATTAAGTTTAGATCATTCTCCAAACTGCTAAAAAATTGGGTCACATTTTCAAACAATGACACACAAAAAGTAGTTTAAAGAGACCCTTTCATTAAAAACAGTTTTTCTGAGGGTTCTGTTGAATACTTTAGCTCGACAGGTGTTCTTACCTTCATAGTGGGTGTGAAAACAGGTCAACAACTTCTCTTTCAGTTTTTATCTCTCAAACTACGCAGGTGGCGATAACAGTCCGAGCGGCCTGTATCTGTTTCGTCACAACTCCTTTTTTTGTTAGTATTCATCAGCTCCTACAGTTGAAACCATGCCTAGCATGCTGCTAGCTAAAATGCTGTAGCATAACGTAGCAAACAGTATTATTTGCTCTCATAGGCTAGTTTGTTAGCCAATCTGAGTCCAGCAAATCTGAATAATGAATATGAACGAGCTGCTGCCAAAGAGGCCAAATCTGCCTGACGGAAGGAGCCGGAACCAATTTTAGTGCAGACAGATTAAAAGGTCTGTTAATAAGTGTTTCCTGATGTTTTTTAGATATAAAATGTTTCATATTACTGGTTAATACTTAAAAAATAACCACAAAGTCCTGAAATTTGTATGAAATGGCCTCTTTAAAACAAACCCCCCTCCTGTTTTTATGTATTCTGCACATATATTTGTCTTCAGTGCATTCTTTTATTACCTGAGCACTAGTTTGACTTGGATTATTTGTCCTTCCCCATTTTCATTTTTCATTGTTGATCGTCTCTGACGTTGGCTCTGTATCAGCACCCAAACAACACACTCCAAACCAACTTGGTGCTTTCACTGGTGTGTTTGTGCATTTTAGTAAAGATTGATAGCAGAAGTAAAAAAAAAATTCCAATGAATCTTCATCATTGGCCGTCATTGCTTTTCTTTCGCCCATACACACCCACAGTCTCAAGCTGCTCATTTGTCTTTAGGCTTTTTTTGTACATCTCAAACCTCACACTCACTTGGTATTTTCCCCATCTTCAATTATGCTTTTCATTCATTTATCTAGAGCCATCCATCCTTATGTCCAGCTGTCCAAACTGTGGACACCTGCAGGGTAGTGAGACAATAATTCATAGCTCATCCGCCTCTTTCTACCACACGCCCACATTGTTCTGGAGCTCCCATCAAAATGAACCAGGTGTGTGGGCTGTAATTTCATCTACCTGCAAGCACCTCATCAAATGAGAGGTGGTAAAAAGCAACATCTATCATCTTCTACAAAAAATGTCAGAGAATCCACATACTATGGGATCCCACTCACTTATAGTACATAGAAAAACTGAACATTTGAGCTGTATAGGATTTTTGTTGTCACTGCCGATCAATTTCTGTTACTGAAAGAAGAAAATGAGAACAAATGTAGCTGGTCAAGCTATTACATTATTGTGTCTTGAACTTTTATTGAATTATCACAAAGCTTCCTGTTCTGGAAGGGGACAATCATTGGATGTCACAAAGAAGCTGCTCAAGGTCAAGTCTTTCAACCAGACTCTGTGTTTGTAACATCAGCACGTCTTTTGCTCCCATTTCGATCACATCTGGAACCTCCGCCCATCACATCTGCATTAGGTTTTCTCACTCTGCCTCCTTACAGCTGCAGAATTCTAGGGAATCATGGATCATTTACCATGCATTCTACAATCACTTATTTGTAGCTGCAGGTGGAGGACAAATTTTTTTAAATCAAATTTCCTTTAGGAAAAGCTAGTTTTTTCCACATGAAACGTTTAGTTTTATATGGTACATTTCACACATCAGATGCATGTGATGATTCCATGAGAAAACACTTCAACATGGCTTTTTTGATGTTCATGTTTTCTGCCACATTTACAGACTCCATTATGCAGCTTGAGAGGGGTGTGGAAAAAATGGAAAGACTAAAACCTGACATGTACACATTTGTTGACCTTTGTGTTATTGTTTTTAATTAGATGTGTTAAAAACCCTCTTTTTCCCTCAACTCATCATGTTTTCCTGAAAAGAAAAAAATCCTCAAACAAACCTCAGAAATCAGATGCTTGAAATTGCTTTAAAGGGACTTAAGGCAGCTTTACAAAATCTGACTCAGTGCTGCCGCGACAGGCGCTGTGGCTAACTGCAGCCACCAGCCAAGCCGGCACGGGAGCGCGCACAGACACTTTACAGACTGTTCGTCTTCACAGCACTGCACCGGGGAGGCTAACATACTTCACGTCAGGTCTCTCCACTCTGTTATTTGATTTGATCTCATCATTTTCATACTGTATCAGGCTCTAAACACGACCTATAATGTTTTCTCACCTGGTCACAAGGAAATGAGCCATGTCAGCATCCGCTTTCACTCCCAAATGCAGCTGAAGTTCCCTCCATGAACCGAACGCATATCCAATATTTATGCGGGTGCCTGCCCGGCTTCGGTCATATTTTTTTTTAGACTCACGAGATGCCGCTGTTAAAGTCTTTTTTTTCTTCGTGGTGCCACTTTTTTGGGGGGTGAGAGTGGATGCAGGTCGTTTGCTGGCTGCAGAAACATCCATAAGTATACCTTCAGTGTTTGAATCCAAGTCCACGTCGGCCATGTACTTCCTGTTCAAGAGCTGTCGGCAACGCGCATGCAGCATCAATTTACGTCACATCCCTACAACTGCGCGGGAAATTCGGACGTCGAACTGCAGCGCATTATGTAGCACACAGCGTTTCCAAGGCAACAGACATATATGCGGATGGCCTCGTTATTTTGGGTTTTTAATGCTTCATGACCCATTAGCATTGAATAAATTGGAAATGCATGTGTAGTTTTTCACAAATCTTGCCTTAAGTCCCTTTAATTACTTTTTCTTTTTGATGAATTTCACTGACTTTGAGATGGACTTTTTGCTCTTAGAACTTTAGGAACAGAGACAGAAAGAAGTGAGAAAAACAATTAAAATGTAAATACGCAAAAAACTGTTTGATATGACCTGATCATAGCACACACTGGCACCTACTGTACAGTATGTGTTCCTAGAAATGTCATTTAAAGATACTGTTTCTCAATAAAAACCACAAGAAGAAAACACTTTTTGAGTATCAAGACATGAGAGTACACTTTAACATGAAAAGAGTAAATTAGCATATTTTAGCTGCTCATCTTCTAGTGAAACTGTTTAACAACAGAGCAAAAAAATAAGCAGAAAAAAATGAGAGATTATGGAGTTAATCTGAGAAAATTGTGCTGTGGTTAACTCTTAACCCACAACCTTCTAATAAAAATTCCTGTCTGTAGACTGACCTTTTTTAAAGAGCTAAAAAAATCCCTGCTTTTAATTTGTGTGTGTGTGAGAGAGTGTGTTGTGTTGTGTTGCTAAATTTACAGCCTGACACATAGGAACATTACTTTTTCAAGGGGGGCTGTAGGTCAGTACAGCAGTATAATCTATCAGGACACATATTGACTGTACATGTCACATTTATTCCAATAGCCATATGCAGTTAGATTAAGCTTTTGACACATTTGCTCATACTGCAAACGCTGGCTGAATATCAGGGAATAGCAAGGGATTTGTGATCACGGTGGCAAGTAATTGCCAGTAGCAACTCCAACACTAAAACTACAAAAAGACAATTGCATTGGTTGTAACAAGGAAAAAACAGATCCTTACCAATTCAATAAATCATTGCTTTACTTCAGAAGCAATGGCTCATGGGAGTTTTTAACAGCTACGTTTGAGACTACTTTTAGCGACTAGCGGTGCTGCAAGGCTAATGCTAAAAAACACAGAAATTCTGTTTGTTTCTTTGCTTTTCTTTTTACCTCTATATCAGAGCTAAAGCAAAAATCATTGTTGTTATTATATTCACTTATACATATACACTTGGGTATATTGCAGGGAGCTAGTGTCTATCTACAGCAGTCATTGTGGGAGAGGCGGGGTCACACCTGGACAGGTCACCAGACCGTCACAGGAGAGTCACTTAAAACTAAGTTGCTGAAACTGGAGCATTATATCATAATAAACAAATACTTTGCTCTTTTATGAATACTTTAAATGTAATGTCAATAATTTCAGAAATAGGCATAAATTAAGTTTTATCTTATGGATCAATAATACAGACCTCCTATCCAGGAAGAGTAATCTGGTTTTGAAACACGTGATAGAGAAGATGTGGACACTCATTCAAATTACACCATTGATTCACTGGTTGCAATTAACACATTGTTGATCTTTTCTGGGTTAGGTAGAAGTGCAAAAAGCCAATAAGAATTGGTTTTCTCTGGCCCTCTGCCATCTCACAAGAGTCCAAAATGCCCACTTTGAATTCAGCGTTGCCTCCTAGCCAACTGCATTGACCGTCGTGTCAATATACCTGAAAACTTCTACTCACTCAAGTGAGAAAAATCCAGGCAGAGTCCATTGTTTAATGACAGAATAATTCCAGGCGGACATTTAAAGGAATTGATACGCTGACAACAACAACAGAACCAACCTGTCCACTGGAGTGGGCAGATTTATAGACTGCTCTGTCGGCCCATTTAAGCTATTAACTCAGGATAAGAATAATTACCTTCTCCCCATTATCTCAGCAGTTTCATAGTCAATGTTTAATCTAAATGTAGCTTATCATTGTAATGTATATGGTGCAATATACTATCTGATGTGGGACATTCCTGGAAAACCTCTTAAATGAAACCTGATTATTAAATATCCCTACAACAGCTTCTAAAGGTCAAGCTCAGACTGTTTTCCTTGTTATCAGAACAATGTAATCTGAAACTGTGCAGGTGGTTATGAACAAGATACTACAGCATTATGATTTCATTAAAAAGGATCAACATCAGCCTTTTTTTAACAGAGGAGATACGATGAGGAACTGGGAATGAGAATGAGAGAAGACGGTTAGTGAAGAAATGCTGGAGCTGAGACATTATTAGAGATTCTATAGAGTTAAATGGTAAATACAGCGATGGATAGAGCTGTTGCAGACTTTACATAATATATTTTATCTGAAACCATTAATAATAAAGGGAGAGCAGGTGTATTGCCATATAGAAACTATAATGTTCAGTATTCAAAATGTACCTACTTTATACTGAGTATATGTGCCTGATTTCCTGAAGGCAATAAAGAGGTACGTTTTGATTCTATACCTTAAGGTTGATTGGGTGCCATCTTATCAGCATAGAATTGCTTATGTTTTATTATCTCGTTTGTATTTTTAAGATTTTATCTTGGGTAGCTCCTCTCTCCCCTACAGCATTTGCTCTGATCACTGGCCAATCATGAAGGTTTGCAAATGTAATAAAACTGAAACCTGTCTGTGTTTTCATAGTTTATATAATCCAGAGCAGTTCTGTTATAACATTTGAAGTTATTTTATGAGGCTAATGAATTAACTACTGAATGTTGGGATTTGCTTAAATGCTGGTCATGGCTCAGCCAAGTAAAGTAGTGATTAATATGGGACACGGTAGACGTCACTGCTGCTACACAACAACTATCAGAAGACATACAGGAAGTACATTTTTCATAAACAATCATCTTTATCTCTCGAGAGTCACAAGTATCTCTCTTGATCTACTTCACTGTGTGATTTTAATGTTTATGAACTGAAAACACAAACTTTATTGCTGAGTTTTTGTTGATGTCATTTAAAATTATTTCATTGTTGGGTTTTTGTTTTTATCCCATTTGTGTAGTTTTATTCCCCACTTTATTGACCAATATGGGTCAGTCTTTCACTGTTACTTATCTTAAGGATTAAGGACCTTGTCCAGGGTTCACCTTCAAGCCAAATGTCAGCTGGGACTAGTTCCAGCGTCCTGCAGTTCTAAACACAACAAAGCAGAAACTAACGGTGGACAGATTGTCTACTGAAATGGTTTTGCTGCAGTCAGTAACGTTGGTAAAAGTCCTTTAAATTATGTTTAAGCTCAGGGTCATTGTTCTGTAAGATCCTCAGGTTGTTTTGCATGCAGCAATTTTTGAAGTGGCTGAACAGTTTTGATAATGTTTAGGTTGGTCAACGGCATGTGAAACCTTCACCTTGTGTATGTGTTTAGGAAGATAATGCAGTTGTAAGACCACCCTCTTATCTTATAGTGAATGTGAGGCATTTAAAAACCTGCTGAGGCATTTACCAAAGATAAAGTCTGTTCTGATGACATATGAGTGCAAGTGTGATCAAACAAAAGTGCAAAAATAGTAGAATCACCATCATTATGACAAAAGCTTTTAGTGTACAAGTTATAAACGATACAATAGAGAGACGGGTGACGGATGCTGACTGGGCGAATAAAAACTCAAAAGACACCAACAAGAGTGTGAGCGGTGTTAGCGCATCGGTTAAAGATCCTGAGAGATCAATCAGTTAGCATCACATCGCTGCTTCTTTGAACAGCATGAAGACTTCAGGGATCAATGAGGAGGACAACCAACAGGTTGCTTCACCACAAGAGACATTTCATTGAAGCACATACTCATGGTGAATGAGCAAAAGGTAGAAATACAATGACAAACTGTATTTTCTTTGCTGTAGTTCACTGAATACATCCGAGTTAACACAATTCCTCCATATACTGCTTAATATTTTGGATTATTATTAAAGCATTATAAATTTTAAATATTGGGGATTAAAAAACATAACCCTGCTAGAGCTGGATTTTTTTTATTTTTATTTTTTTTATTCCAAGGAAATAAGAAAACACCTCTGACCATTCTGAGGTATGATGCTTGCCCTAATTTTAACAGAGCACTGATGACAGCAAGAAACGATTCTACAAATAAATTGTCTTTATCTCTTCCTGAGAAGCTGCTGAGACAATATAACCACACTGCACATTCACATTCGATTACTTACACATCAGCCATCAATCCATCCACTGTGCCACTTCCCTATTTGCTTCTGCTCATGTAAATTCATTGGTGTTAGAAGACTTGGTGGAAAAAAAAGCATTGTTTTTTATTATTCAGTCTTTTCCATCATGGCGCTTATCTCCTCCTTTGTTCTGTTGTTAATCAGGCCTTGGTGTTTGTATGGAACATGAGAAAACGAAGGTGTGCATGATTTTTATTTCCCTTCTAGAAGCAACCTTACTTGTCTGAACTGGCAAACGCAGACGCCCTCTGAGTGTTCACACGTCTAGAGTGTTAACTTTCCCAGCCACATTATTTTCCATGAGTCTGTAAGCTAAAAGCACTCAGACAATTAAACACTTAAATGAGTTTTTCCCTATAGAACATGATGCATTTTCCATCCAGTGCTTTAGACTGTCAGCTTCACTTCAGGATCCTATGGCTGCTGTTATACTGGAAGATCTGGAAAACACACATTATAACGTAATCATATTTCAATGTACCTAATTATGGTTTCAGAATCAGAACTCGGTGGTAGAAGCAATGCAATGCCTAGACATGTTCTAAGCTGAATGAAGAGAAACTTTCATGTCTTTAACACAAAGGCATTATAGTACATTAATTGATCAAACAAGATTAGCAGGTAGGACTCTTAATAGCTGCTGTGGTCTGCACCTATTTCCACCAGCAACCAACACCACGCTGATTAAGAAGCTGAGAGGTGACATGATAATGAATGAAAGCACTGTAACACCCAGAGAAAAAATGATCTGGGCTGAATCTTTAAATAGTCCAGTATAACTAAGCTGTCAACGCCCGGAAGCTTGAAAAAAAGAGCAGCGAATTAGTCACTGTGGGCGGGGTTGTAGCTGCTTTTCAAATGCTTATGGCAGAAACACGTTATTTGAAGTTAAATTCTGTAAACTCAAGGGAATGTGTTATTTATCAAAGGGATTTGCACCACTGCTTAAGAATTACTTTCAAAAGTTTGTTAACATGAATCACAAGATTTATCCACATCATATCTCCCATTCCTGCACGCTGGAAAGATAAACTAATCAACTTCTTATGTCAACTACGGCAAAGATTGTCAAGATAATCAAGAAATTATTAGTTGATTTCATCTTTTTATATTGACTAAAAGTGCAACTATATGACATTAAGCATTAAGGCATTGAAACGAAGAATAAGAATTTCTTTCTTTCATTGCTCGGAAACATCTCACTTGTCTAACAACATTTTATAAGGCTAAATGAACAAACAAGTGCTATTTTTTCCCATACAGGTTACAGCAATGCTTCATTGCTAACTAACAAACAAATGTCAAGTTACATTCAAGGAAAACGTTGCTGTTGACCTGAAAGTAAAAGTAGTGACGTAGCGTGAAGACAAACAAAACAAGAAGACAATTAAACTGGTTAGATTTCTTTTGCCAGAAACGACCTGTGCTTGTTCTTTAAATGTGTAAAAATACAGCTAACTTTAGCATCTTGATCAAGTTGCTATGTATCAAGAAGCAAGTGACCCATGTCCTTTAGACATAGTTCAATATTTTATAGCTTATTTTGTTGTTTAAATAGCAAAAGATGGAGTTCAGATTAATATCTCTGTTATATTCTATTATGTTTTACTTTATTCAATCTAAAGTCTGCATTGTGAATCTGTGGCAGTTTTTGTCTACAGACTCTAACCACTGATCAAATACTTGTCACAAGTATCAAATGTCCAAGTTAAAGTCACTGGGTTATCATGAATTATTCAACAAAAATCCTTTTAAATCGCTGGATCATTTTGAAATGCAAAACCTTGAAGGATTAGACACGAGTTACTGCTTAATCTAGATGTGAAACTGAGCAGTCATGCTGTGACGCTTATCTCAGTGGGTCCATTTACAGATTAAGAGATGAAGCCTAATACCCTGCTTGCACAAAAAGTCCTCAGTCATCCTCATCAAGTGCAGTCTGGAGTGCTTGATGAGCAAACACGTGTTTATTTACAAGTAAGACCATGCTCTATGCTCCTCATTACTTTCGGGGAAGTCTCCCATCAACACATCCGTCCTTTCCCTCCATAAACTATCACAAGGCCGAAGCAGCAGTATTTACAGCCCTGAAAGCAATTGGAGGTTAACAATGAGGCCTGGCTGCTGCAGTTTATGGGGTGTTGTAAAATTGCCACGATGATTAAAATCTCTGTCAGGTGAAAGACAATGGTGCAGCCCTTTCTCTCAAGAATCTTGTGAAATATCTTCACGTTCACGTCCTTCTCTTCCTACCTCTCATCTCTGTGACCTCATTTTCAGGCTTTTACTTTCGCTAACTGGCCTTTTACTTTCCACAGTCTGAGGTCTGATAAAGAAAACTACAGGTCAAGCCTTCCTGCTGGTGTGATGTGTGTAAGTTAGGTACTTTATAAAATAAAACATTTTTATTCCGCAAAACCTACCTGAAAAAATGACAATGGATTCAGTGTTTGAACTCTAAAATATTAGTGTGTTTAACATGATTACATAAAAATTACTTAAAGAGTGATCAGTTAAAGATTTTTTTTTTTTCCAATAAAATTACTGTTCCTTCAGTGATGGATTATTGACCTGTCAATGGTTTACTTAAAACAAGCCCAAATAATAATACATCTAACACCATGCTTGACAGATGGAATGATATTTTGGGGCTAGAAACATTTATTTTTTTCCTTCAACAGTTAAATGTGTGCTGCCCCTTTGAGTGTTGGTACCAAATTACATATTTATGTGTTTGTAGGCTCAGCATCCAAGTCAGTGTCTGCTAAAACTGAGTCTTAAATCAGCAATTTAATTAATATTGAGCAGTACAGATGTCAGAGGCTAATGCAAACAGTTCCATCTTTAATAAGGACAAGTGTTGGGAGCACTTTAGATTAGACAATATTCTAGTGAAGAAGCTGAACTGTCAACTAAGGTTTCCAAAAGCCTGCTCGCAAAACAGTTATATAACATGGTTAAATACATAATTTAATGTATTTTGATCTAGTTTTACATTAGAATGGTCAAATTTAAACACAGTAATAAAATGTAAATTACTACCTAAAGACAATAAAATTCTGGGTTATGTCATCTGTATCAAATATTAATGAATAAAAAGCAAAACAAACTCTGACAAGTTAAATGTTTCTTTTTTAATTATTGTTAATACTTCCAAGTTATATTCAGGAAGCTTTTTTTATCCTTGATTCATACATTTATCTTTGGCTCTTTTCTGTTTCCTCTATTGTGGATTTTGGACATTAGGAGCTGAAGGGTTAGACTGTGAAAGCAATCTGCAGCTGACAGGGATGGTGGTGCAAAGAATATTCCTTATCTCATCCATATTAACATGCACATACAAACTTACACACTCATGTATACATATGAATATGTATGAACCAAATGGCATAAGGACAAAAACACATCCTGCATTAAATAACTTAAATGCCAAGCTGTCAGCTTGTTTGAAAAAAAAAAGGGTCTAATAGATGCAACATGCACACAAATAAAAAAACAACCAAACATACACACCCACTTTATGACAAAATGCAACTCTATGGCAAATTTTATCTCAGAGAAAACACAGTAAATTTCCCATGTATTTTTTATTTTATTTTTTTTTACACACAAAATGGGGAAAAATACACCCTATACTAGTTTATAATTGCCAACTGCGACAAACACTGTCAACTGCTTAAACTGTAATTTTAGCAATTTGCCAGGGAAGTACGAAAGGTGCCGAGCCAAACATTTGCTACTCTATCACAGCGGCTGAATAGAGCACGGTAATCTCTACAAAAACAAGGATCTGTTCCTCATCTTCTCACCTGTCGCTACCTCTGATTTTCTCTTGTTTCCTTCTATCAAATCATATTTTTCTCTTGTTTGTCCTCCTCTTTACCCTCTTCCATCTCAGTTTATGACACTCTAAACATTCACTGTGATTCTTCTCTGCTGCAGCGCTATTGTTTTTTTCTATCCATTTCACAGCGAACAAAAGAGTTGCAGGATACACTTGCTGTGTTTATATCAGACACCAGCAGCCGTTTCAGGCTGAATCAAAACAAGGTGTTGCAGGTTTTATTATTGTGTTCATTTAATTAATTAAAACACAACTGAAGTCAGACTGGTCAATGTTGTCAAATTGCAAGAAGAAAATGAAGGTTTTACAATTATCTTTTGTTAACAAAAAAAAAAGTA
Source organism: Pachypanchax playfairii (assembly GCA_006937955.1). NCBI lineage: Eukaryota > Metazoa > Chordata > Actinopteri > Cyprinodontiformes > Aplocheilidae > Pachypanchax > Pachypanchax playfairii. Next base: position 6,847,019 of record SSNP01000005.1, on the reverse strand, counting down.
CAAATAATTTGGGCTGTTTTTGGTTTGTTTATTTTTGTCAATTTTTTATCATCTGATCTCAAATGAGAGATTAGGCTTTTGAGTAGTTAGCACTTTTGTACAGCTTAACAAAAACCTCAATCCTGATCATCCATCCATCCATCCATCCATCCATCCATCCCTCCATCCCTCCATCCATTCCCCTGTATATCAAAGTTCAGGTCACAGAACTAACTGATCTAGTAGGAAAACAGTCATCCCTCTCTTCAGCCACACTCTCCAGTTCTCCTAAGACCCAAAGCCTTGGACTTAAAGAAGCTGACTCTTATCTTAGCTGCAAACCACCCCAGTGCATGATGAGTGTTTTTGCTTTAGGATACCAACAGAACCACATCATCTGCAAAAAACCAGAGCAGAGGTCCTGAGTTGCCTAAACCAGACACCCTCTTCCTCACAACTAGGCCTTAAAATCCTGAGCATGAACAACACAAACAGAATGTGAAACAAACAAGGGATCAGCTTAGGTAGAGGCAACTCTGCTTTATAACCGGATGCCGTCTCTTATGCACACAAAAAAAAAACACTAAAATCCCTCCTTTGTTCTCTTATAAACACACAAACACACGTCATTTTTAACTTATTCTCAACAAACAGATTTTAAACCACTTTCATTTTTTGACAGTGATCTTTTGTAAGTTGGTACTCAAACAGCCTCGAGTCGGATGGAGTCACTTTTACTTTGCTTCCCTCTTGATACTGACATCTCCAGGAAATCCAAAGTCTAAAAGACATTAAACAAACACAAAATGACACACATGCACACAACTACACACACGCACACACTATCGGTAAGAGGTCAAGAATTGATGGAACATGGATACTCTAAATTGGAATGTAAATTATAGATGAAGAGAGATGCTGTTATAAACAGAGCAGAGGAATCTTAAGGGTATGCTGTGTTAACATGCACACACATAAAGACATGCGCACCTCTGAAATAAGACAACGCAGTGTGAATAAATGTGTCTTATAGATAACCATAAACGGAGCCCAGCCATAAACTCCACATGCCGTAAATCCTAATAAGTGCCTCCTGCAGCAGACCAGTTCTATTGTTTATCCTGTAACTGGAATGATTTAGTTAAAGTTTACGGTGGAACTACGAGCGCGGTTCAATTTAAGTAATCATCACTTCAAACTAACAAAATCTATCACCTGCCATTTAGGTAACGTGTGACAAAGTGGTGCAATTAAAACTCATAAAAGGAATGCTATAAACTTTCTGACACATTTTAGTGACTTCAGCAAAGTGCTTACAGTGCAGCAGAGTATTTGAGCCTAAAGGCATGAGCCTGATTCATCCTGAGAGCAGATTTCATTTGAGTTTTACAGAAATGCTTTAACACCATCAGGCAGGTTTAGAGTTTGGAGGCTGGATATTCAAAAAAAAAAAAAAAAAAAAAAGCAGCCAGCTTCCCCTCATGACTCTTATCTCTTCAAGCACATTTCCTAAAGCTTTTCCTTAAATCAATTTTGAAGAAGACTGCATTTTATGAAATGAGATATATGGTCTTCTTCTCTCAGCTGGTTCCCCTCAGCAACTCGACAGCTGCAGGGCGATATTGTGACAATTTGAGGATTATCTTGAACCTTCTTTGGGTCTTAAACTCCTTCAGCCACTACCTGTATACTCTGTCGTATATTTGGGTGACATTATGCTTCACATTTTTTGCTATAATGTTACATCTGTCAGAAACATGGAGGAGCAAAAACAATCTAAATCTATCAGGTTAAACTCCCTGTTGTTTAAGAAACTGAAGGAACTCTGATCTATTGTCAAATGTCCTGTATAAAAATAGATTTATTGAAATCATGACTGAAATAACTCAAATATTTTATTGCTTTTCAGAAACTCAACTTACAACAAATTACAACAGATCCGCTGGATGAAGTTTGTGCATTAACACTAGAAATGCTTTCAGGTGACTATAAGAGGCATTTCCTTATGGTTTCATTAATTTAGCAACACAAGGTCAAGTTTGGAGTACTGGATGTGATTAGTACTAACAATTACCTCAAGGTGTGTAGCCCTGAGCAAACTGACTGCAACCAGCCAACCTGCTTCTTATTTATCATCACAGAAAATGCTGCGAACACAGAAAAGCTTCATGCTATATCCCAAAAAACAGCTTCAAATAATTTAGGATATAAACAAAGTTTCCAAGTAAACTTTACTTTTAACATTTCAGCATTTTGCATGCTTCATTTGGATCACATACACTTATACAGTTAATTGCAAGTCAGATGCACGTCAAACATTTAATTGCATCTTTTTGCATTCTTTGCTTTTCGATGTCTTTCTGACTTTTTAGACCAAATACGTGGTGAAAAATTTAATCACTTCACACCGTCTGCGTTCATGGCCTAAATCTTCAGCGGGTAGTTTTAAAAGAGCCCTGGGCAAGATGCAACTTTGAGATAGAATCCGTGTCAAAACGAGTGGCAAGTGATCTGATCAATTCAGCTTTAGGAAGAAGACGTCAGTAATGAATTCTCCACCTGAAGGCCAAAGGATGAATACTGAATCTGGAGAGAAATATATTTAATCAATAATCACACTTTGCTAAAACCGGGAGAAATCAGTTGTGTAAAATTGGTTTAATATAAAAGTAAATAATAAAAACAAAAAGAAGTCAGGTAATTAAATAAGACACCTGTACTAAAAATCAGTTCTTCTTGAATGAAGCTTATTTTTTTTTAAACAAGTTTAAGTTTATTTCAAGTTTATTTATTTATAAAGCGCCAGTTCATGACAAAGTCATTTCAAGGCACTTCACAGAAAAATCAATGCAAACATCTTCATGTAAATCAATGTGCTTATTTGGAGAACTGGGTTATAAAAAATAGAGTCTGTGTTGCAGTTAAGTTGTTTATAATCTCTGCCTGGTGGAAATATTAGCTTTTCATTTCAACACATTGCAGGTGATAATATGTTTGAATATTCTAAAGAATTCAGAAAGATGAGAACCAAATGAAGAATAATCTAACAAAGACTAAAGAATAATAAATGACTGAGTCTAAAATAACGTTTTATAGTGGTAGAATATGTATGAAATACTAAATAAATACAAGGAAAAAAGGTCACATTGTGCGGCGTGTTTACATAGTAATTTGAGATGTAACCTCTTGGAGCTGGGAACATTTAAATTCACAGCAGCGGGTGAGGTCGAGGAGTAAAGTATTTATTTATTTTTTTGTAAAATAAACATTTTAAGCGATAAAATCTGTAATTATTCCCCTTCTTTTTTCCAACATCTAAATTATTGATGACAAATTTTCAACAGCAAAAGTAAAGGTGTGTCATTTCAAAGACGGCAGGATGGAGAACTAAATAGAACAAAATAAATCAGAATATGAATATTTAGGACCAGAACTATAATCATTTATATGTCCTGATGTGGTGCTCTACATATTCATACAGTAAACCATGCTGCTGCTCAGTCACAGAGCTGTGGGTGGAGTGGTAAGGCTGATTTTAATCACTCTTTATCTTGTGAGACAGAAAAGATTAAATGCTGCAAGAAAGTGAAACTCACTGCAGCTTCGTCCTCCCTGCTGTCACTGGTGTCCTCGCTCTTATGGTGTCCGGCTGAGGAGCGAGTGTCCCTCCGTCGACTAGTGTCTGTCCCATCTGTCTGTCTCTCCCCATCTGAATAAAAAAAAAAAAAAAAGATTTCTGCTCAGATGGGAAACAAACACCAGAATCCTCACAGTCGTCTTCACTTTCATCATCATTAATAACATCATTGTTATTCTAATCTTGCTAACCTTCATCAATAGTAGTATGATTACACATGACCATAATTATGAATATCCTAATTTCTATCATCATGCAGTTGGAATAATAATAGCGTTCTTCATTCATTTTGTCTCTTTACTGACATCAAATCCATATACAAGTTTTCAGATGAAATAAGATCCAGAAGGGAAAAAAAAAATGTAATTGGAAAAGTAAAGGGAGACAGAAAGATGCATACAAATCATTCCATAGGGAAAATGTGAGGAAAGAAGGGAGAATAAAATGTAAAAAAAAAATAAGAAAGAAGTTATCAGTAAATGGTGGGACAGAAAGAATAGCTTTTCTTGCTGCAAAGCTGGAGTGCTGTCATGTCACAGATGGATTATGGGAGTTTTGAGGCACAGTGATGACAGTTGAATTGGCTGGGAGTGAATGACAAAAAACTTTAAGCCACTCACTACGCCTGTAGCACATGAAAGTGTGTGTGTTCTGTTAGGGGAAAAAAAAAGCCATCTTTCCATGCTGCTGGCAAAATACACAGACGTGCACACACACTGTCATGGATGATCAAATGGCAACACGATTCAATACAGAGCAGTCAGAGGATATTCAGCACTTGATGAGAGCCTGGTTATCTGGAGTTACAAGAACCAAATGGACACTCATAAGGGTTACTGTAAAGATTTCCACCTTATTTTAAAAGAAAAAAAAAAGAAAATCCATATCCAATTCACTCGAACCTTCTTTTTATTTGTATTGCAGGCAATTCGATCCCATTTGGCTGACATGGTCTATGAATGCACAACACTCCCGCAGCATGGATGGCATCCATAAAAGATGGCGCCTGTGCTATTGACTCCCTCATAAAAAGTGATTGTGACTGAGTGTGTGAGGGGTGGGGGTGACTTTGTGGTCTCCTGCAGCTGAATGCATTACAGTAAAATTGGTTCATTACTGTCTGCCTGACCATGGGGGCTGTAGTTTGCACACACACTAACCCACCAATACACACACATGCATACAGAAACACACAGATGTGCATGCACTCATACACACAGACACACCCACACACACACACACACAGAGAGAGAGAGAGAGAGAGAGAGAGAGACACCCACACACGCAGAGGACAGAATGTGATTAAAAGACAGAATGGAGAAGACTGGTGGGGATAAAGCATAATGAGCACTAATAGCTTTCCAATATGTCCCCTTAACAACAAGTCTGAGTGGGGTGAATTGGATGTGTGTGGTTGAGGGGTAGAGGGGCTTAGCTGTGGGGAGACTGATGAAGACTGAAGGACAACCATAGTGGCTGTGAGGGTTTCTTCTTGGCTCATCTTCAGAAACAGAGAGGTACAGCTAGAATACTGCAAAGAAATACCCAAAACCAAATCATGTGATCATGCCAATTCAAGCCAAACAACACAATAAATATTTTGCACAATAAACTTCTTTTTTTTAACACAAGCTGTAATCTTCTTGGATCTCACATTTTATGTTTCCTATCATTCACTATGTAATCATACCAGACAGCTGTAATGAAATACACTGTGATCTAAAAATACTGCAGAACAAAAGAAACACTGATGTTTTTTGTCATATATATTATGTATTCACACAAATTTACTCTCTAAACCATTTTCAAACCATTTCTGCTGTGTAAAAAAGGCTAAAAAAAAACTGATATCAGCAAATGGAAGAAGAGGAAGTTTTAATGGGTCCCATTTTGTATTTCAAACGAAGCAAGTAGCCACAGGAAGTACGCTGTGAAAGCCGTCAGCCTGCAGCTGCAGTTAGCATTGACAGAAGGTACAAACGACGACGTCTATCACAGACTCACGCGATCAAAGAGCAAACACTAGAGAGTACTCTGTCACTTGGTCTCATTTAAACTCCGGCTCACGAGGTGTCGAGGTGAGACGTGTCACATAGACAAAGTTCTAAATAACGTGATGGATTTTACAGGGTAGAAACTTTTTTTGCAGTGGGTGTTTATTGCAACCAGGTCTGCACTATATCAGCAATTTTGTTATCAACAGCAGAGGCTACAGACGCAGTATATTTGGTCATGTTTGTTTCATTGTGCAGCGATCTCCAGCAGACACTTAGTAGCTCAAACTAACTCAATCATCATTAGACATAACATCTTCAGGAACAAAGTTATCACTTAGTAAAAGGTAGAGGGCCATTTCTGGGTAGAGTACACTACTTCAAGTGGAGCTTAATTATTTTGGGTCTTGTTCAACTTGCAGAACAGACACTGACAGGTGAAGTGTGACTGGATTCTGTACTGCTATATATCAAGGTGAAGAGAGAGCTAAGCTGAAAGGTGAAGCTGAAAATTTATGCTGCAAATTTCCCATTTGGTCATGAGCGATCTGCAGTGACCAAAAGAAGAAAAAAAAGCCACAAATGCAAGTGAATAAAATGAGCTTCATTCAAAGAGTTGCTTAGAGATGGAAAAGAGTCTCAGCCGATTCAGGAAGGGATAGTCACTGCATCGAAAGGACCCAGATGGATCCTGCTGTGAGGAAATTTCTGGGTAGACACGGGACTCGGAGAAGATTTTGATACTAAAGCTAAACCAGAAAACACTTTCACTATATACAGAAGACCAAGATGGATGGATGGATTTGTATATTCCTAATTTGAGTTTATTTTTGATTCTCTTTCAGGTAAACACTGGATGAGTCACTGGATGAGTCATCTGGCAACACATTCTGCTTCATGTCTGTTAAAGAGAAAGTAATGCGCCATGGAGCAAGGTGAGACTCCCTCTGGTTTAACATCATTTATGTGAGTTATCACCTGAAACATGAAAGAGCACAAAAACCTCACGTCAAAAAATAAACTACACCTGTTTCAAATCTGGATCTTGCTTAAAAAAACGTTTTTAGTATTATTTGAGTCTCTGCACCCCTGACTTGTAGATTGCCATAAAAAAGTGTGATTAAAAATATGCTTCTATTTAGAGCATCAAGACATTTAAATAAAAAAGGTGAAATTAAAAATCTCCCCTCAAAAATCCTTGGTTAAATCATATTTATTGACATCCTGCTGCATGTCTTTATAAGTCAAAAGTCTTTTTTGTTAATGTGTATTATTGAGGAATCCTCTTGACTTAAATGAAAAATCAAGTGTGGAATAATTCCCATGTATAACTTTTCAGATGTGATTCTGCAAATGTTTGATTTTTACTTCCCTCTCGGATTGAGTTTCCTTTTCTGTTGTAACTGCCAGGAACTGCTTTTATCCTTTGTTCACATATATTAAATTTCAAAGACAAGGATACATAGAAGGCCTTCACACATGGAGTACTCTGCAATAAGTTAAAACTCAGAGCCTGAACTGTGGCAGGACTTCCTCAAGCCTCTGTGCTACCTTTTAATGAAGTAATGAAGAGCCGACTGGCAGGTTAATGGAAGCCAATTGACTACGAGCTCTGCCACCAGCAGGAAACCAAGCGGAATACTAATCATTAAAAAGTCCACCTCTCCTATGTTCTGCCTAATCAGTTCATGTCCCCCTCTTCTAAAGCAGCATCAATGTTTACTGTGCAGATAAAGTGACAAAGAGGAACTTCTTCAGCCTCCGTAGGACACAAATTGTCTGAGTTTTGGAGCCTTTTGCAGATTATATCAGTAGAGTATAATAAAAGCCAGTATTCAGGAGATTTATACAAAGGCATGTGTGGGTGAAGTCTGTTGACAGAGAAAATATTTAAGAGAAACTTTCTCCCAGTATCAGCTCTTTCTAAGAAATGAGTAATACGTTCATCTTGCCAAGCTGCCTTTAAAACTAATAATATTTAAAATTCTAAAGCGTTCAGACAACAGCAACTCTCATTAGAACTGAGGAAATACGAGGCTACATGCATGTACATCACTGCGTGAAAGGGTAAATTAGATATGTAGATATGTAGGCAGTTCAGATATAAACAAGATGATGATCCAGCAGAATGCTAATCACAACAACAGAGAAGGGATGATAAAGGGAGGGGAAAAAAGTAAAAGAAGAAAACTGATTTTTGTGAGGAGAAATAAAACCAAAAATTTGAATGAGAGAAATTTAACACATTTGAGAAAGTCTACACTTGAAATACTGACTTATACCAACTAATACGATTTTGAAGCCTTAAGGATTATTGCATAAGATTTTATGCAATAATCCTACTGATAGTGAAATATTAGCACACAGTCAAACATATAAGGTCACTAGTTGCAGAACACTGAAAATCCACTTTAAATAAGCTGCTTTCTTACTGTTGTTTTAAGATTGATTTATTTCTATATCTATCCCTCTTAAATACACAACTTTTACAAAAGATTTTTACCAAAGGCACACAAATGTTAAAAAAGCTAACTGAACACCCAGAAAGTCCTACATGTCCTGTTTAAAAAGTTGGAGATGATAATGTGTGGAACTTTTATTTAACTGACATTTTTCACTTTTTAATGACGTGACTTATACAAAAAGCATGTGGCATCCCATAATAAATTTTACATTCAAATTTCAGTTCGATATTTTAGCAAATGTGAAAAAGTATTGAAAAATAGCTATTAAAAGCAACAAAAAGCCCAATATTTTTTAAATAAAAACCTGTTTAAAATAAATGCAGACAAAACTGCCATCAGCAACTCTATGCATATTTTTCTCAGGCTGACTCAGTCGCATTTTGGGTGACTAGAAAATGTCTTATTGTGCAGAAATAAACCATTACACGTGGTTTCTTTTTCCATGAACAAAGACTCGCAGATCACTTTACAAGTCCTCATTTAAAGTCTATTTAATGCAGAAGTAAATCAAGCTCTAAAAGTAAAATCCTTTTACTTGACATTTGTTTGTCACATGATTGCTGGAGCTTGAACCTGTATAGTCTTTCGATGCTGCTATGATTTGCTGAAGGACATTCACTTTAATGAAGTGAACGTCCTTCTGCAAATCACTGTTGTGCTGAGCTGCTAGCTGACAAGCTAACCTTCCTCCCTTGTTAGCCTGAACAAGTTTAGTCATCTGCCTCTGACCTTCCTGGCTGTCAAGGTGGTTTTCCGTGCTTAACTACAACCAACAACATGTTTTGCTTTTCTCCACCGTGCTAATATCCAAAGAGATCAGCTGTTTCCACTATGCTGAAACAAGAACATCTGCATCAAGAAAAAAAACATCCCTCCCTCAAAGTATATTCTGTCACGTTGTGCCTATTTCTCTTGAGGGGTATAATCACCAATAATCCTCTTGGCTCTTTTTAAAGTAACATTCCTTTAATTTCCTGTTATGAATAAGATGTCTGTTTGCTTTCTGAGCAGGATTACCCACCAGTTAATATAAAGACTGTAAAAATGATGGTTATGAATTCACAATGAGGAAGGAACAAAGAAACATACAGACTTTTGGAGTAGGGAGGACAGAAATGGAGACCTGTCTAAAGAGAGTGGATAGCATGCTCTGTGTAAATAATAGACAGCTCTATCTTATCTGCTCAGTAAATACAGTATGACTCCATCTTAGTGACGTAGGCTGTGCTTCCTTTGAGCTCGCAGCATCATTGTGTGGGAGCGCTAAAAAAACCATCTTGCTTTCCAACAATCCTTTGGGAAAGAGGATTAAAAATGCATAGGAAGACAAAAAAAGAGGCTGCGGCTTTTAAGAATACAAGAGTGGGGGAAAGATGGAGAGGTTAGATGAGGAAGAGACGGATGCAAACAGAGAAGCTAAAAAGTATTGGGAAGGAGATGAAATTCAAAGTCAAAGGGGAAACTGGCACTCTGGGGACAGCTAGAGGAACTGAAACAGGAGACAAATGATCAACCAATCAACTATTGATTAATTTCCTTCTTAATTCCATCCCTGTCTGCTTTTCCTATCATGATAAGACATGGTTGAAACAAGGCGATGGAGGATATACAGCTTCTTCATGAGTCTTTTCCACTGAACACCCAGTTTTCTGCGCAAGCACAGACACAGGGTGGCAAGGCAGGGGGCAGCATAAGTGTAGCAGAGTTCATGAGGGCTACGCTGGCCAAATGGAGCTGGCTAATTATAACATATAAACTGTACAGATTTGTGCCATTAGCCAGTCAGTAACGAACGAGAGTGGAGAGCTGCTGCGACACTGATGAATAAACCCGGCTTTGAGTGCTGCTCTCCCTAGCCTTTAGTTTAACACTAACAACATGGTCTTCAGAGAAAAGTGAAAGTGCATTAAGACAAGAGGCATAACAAGGAGATGAGTGGAAATTAGATGAATAGAGACAAAGAGGCTACGGTCGAGACCAAGTAACAGCAAAGGAGAGATGAAAAAAAAACCTGCTGGTAGTAAAGATTAAAAAAAGAGAGAAGTGGTGGTTGAAGGCCTGTAGGCGTGTAGGGATGGGTAAAGGAAGATTGCATAGAGATGCATAATGTGTTGTAATTTGGGTCAGGGGCAAGAAGGTCCTGCTATCTCTTTTCTAAGCTCCTATATTGTTTTGCACTGCATTATTAGCTAGCTAAAGTGATTTGAGATCATTTAAATAACATAAAGCAACAAACTTGGATGGAAACAAACATCAAATCAAAGCTTCGTTGCCTGCACACACTCAGAATAATTGACAGCCTGAAAGAAAATGAGATGACCTTGCTGCAGTCAGAATAAAAACACATGCACACAGATGCACATACAAAAGGCACACAATGCATGTAAACAGTAACACTTGCGGGGTTTTGTTTGGAGGAAATATACTGAATTAAATTAATTTAGTATTCACATTTCGAAACAGACGAGTTCAACAGGATCTGTTGCATTCACAAAGAAATGAGGGAGAAGATGCTCATTTGAGCACATTTACAGTATATAAACAGATTTGATTGGTAATCTTTGTACAATTCAACCACATTGCATATTATATATTGGATTTCAGATTTTACTTAAAACAACAGATTTGAAATTTTCTCGGAGATTTTGAGGTTGCAGTGTTTTATATTGATTTTACAAGATAAACATGAATTTCTTATAAATAAATTATGCCCAAAACAATCTATCCCTGATATTCTCCATCATTGGTTAATGTTGCTTTTGTAACTCACTGAATATGGGATGCATCGAGACAGTCGGAAACTGACGTCATACTGAACAAACCATGAAAAGGGCAAGAAATTCTATCTAACCACCATGTAGTTTGGCAACAAGCTGGGCACCAAATCAGTTTGATCTCTTCACACTCTGCCAAACAGCCTCTCAGTTCATCTCCAGATGGCTTTCCTGAGTCTTTTCATCCCATTCTGCAACTTCTGCCCAGAGCTTTTGTGAACTCCGCTGGCTTGTCTTTCAGGCATGCTAGGTTTGTTTTGGCCCTTTGCTGAGTTGCCATAGTTACAAATTTTGAAATCTGCAACATTTTCATCAGATTTCTGGCACAGGATATATCAAAATAAGTTTCCAAAACACTAACGGCAAAGAAAAGATCAATAATAACAGATTTTTTAGTTAAAAATTGAAAATAAGCACAAGATGCCTGAATGTGTCTGTATTCAAATGTATGTATTTCTTTTAAAAAAGGGGGTAAATATGTTTAATATCAATCTTCTATTGAAAACATAAGTATTGGCATGCATACACAGTACAAACTGTTTGCACAGACTCGTGTATTTGCATGCCAGAGACACTCGATGTAGCTGATTCAATCATAGTAAAGATAAAAAGAAAGCACTGAGTTGCTGCAGAATCAAAACTCTAATGGCTTTATTTATCTCCAGGGAAGCAAATTAAAAGGGTCGCGTGCTTTCTTGATTCCCCCTTGCTCATTAGGTTGTATTTGTAAACAGAAATTGTGGCGACAAGGACCCTAATGTTGGCTAACACAGTGTCGCATTGTTAGCAAGAGTCAGAGCCAAACAGAGCATCTAAATGAGGTGAGAGCTTTGTGGGAGACCTCTCTGTGATCCTCCATCCATCTTCTGTGCTCCTGACAGCTGAGTTGCTATACTGCGAGACACTGAGAGAGGAGCCTGGGGTGTCTGCACCAAGTCTGCATCCAAAAAAGAAATGTACAAAAAATAAACTTGACACTCAAGGCCAAAGCTTCATCTCTCATGGCACCAAGATATGTGAGCCAGAAATACGTTTTCAAAAGGAAAGCAGCAGAAAGTGAGATTCACAGATGTTAGAAAAGGAAAGAAAGAACATTCGGATAATTTACTGTTACTCAGAGACCTTTGACACCCCCTTTGCGACCTCTAAATAACCTTCCTCTGTGCATCTTCACCTTCTTTTTGTCCCTTTTCCCTTCCTTCTTTACATTTCAGAGGATGCGCTCTGAGTATTTCTTCATTTTGTTCCAACCAGTCGCTCTCGTCAGCCACCTGATGTGCTGGCAGCAATTAATACCTGAATATGGTTTCTGTGTAGAATCATAGTGGGGTCATTATCCTCCACTGAGTATCTTATTATTATCATCATCTAAAGAAGTCATTACTTTCCAGATCATATCACCTCTGTGCTCAGACGGATAAGGAGGGGGTGGTGAAGGGACGGAGAACTGACATATGAGACTGAACAGGTGCCCAAGAAAATAAAGGTGTGACAGTGGGAGGAGGGTTGTGACATGAGAGTAAAAGATGAAAGCAGACAGGAAGAGGTGAAACAGGGCAGAGCAAGGAGGAACAAGACAGACGGAAAAACTCAAGTGAAAAGGAAGAGGTGATGTGTTACATATGAGAAGGAGGGATGAGGAGAGGGACATGGAAGAGGAGAAGTAGGAGGACAGAAACAATAATAGCCTTGTCTTATCACTGTACAGTGATAAATTCCCTTCTCGTCAGGGAGTCAGTGCCCAAGCTGGGGCCAGACCTGATGACAAACCTCCTCCACACTGCACTGCAGTCCTGGCTATTTATGATTCAGCAAACCCCTAGAAGCCAGCTGGGTCTCAATTCATCTTGGGTTGGTGTTGTCACTCTTGGGTTATGGTGACAAACTCAAATGAGGCTACTCTGTTGCGTTCTGTCTGCTCCCACTGTGCCCTCCACCCTGACAGATACTTGAGGACATCATCCTCCTGTTAAAGACTCTCTGCACTGAACAATTCAGTCAGCAAGCCACATGTGACACATCAGTCAAGGTATAGAAGGTCAGTAAATTACGACACATTTGATCACATTTTTCCAAGTACTTGAATAAAACAATAATCTAAAGAAATCTTGCCACACAGGAACTAAGTCTTGTCCCTTTTACACATTCTGATATTTGATCCTTTGAGGTCCAACACGTTAATTTAAAATAGCTGCTAAAGTGGAAAGTTTGAGATCCCTGATTCTATGATGCAGTTAAGTAAAAAAAAATAAATAAATAAAATTAAAATAAACAAATGCATGAATTATAATGCAATTCTGCTCCCATTTCAACAAGCCCAGCTCTGTTCTCTCAATAATCCCTCTGCAAAAGTCCCTCAAGCCCGTGAACCCTGAGTCAGTCATCAAGGACAGCAAGGCTCTAATAACCTGGACACAGAGCACTGCCAAGTAATTAATTCTTGCAAGCTGCTGCAATTGTTTGCATTTTGTTTCTCATGTCTGTTTACCCCTTTCCATATTCCTACTATGCGTAAATTATTCATGGGTGTTGCTTTTTGTATCCTCCAGCGACAGCAAAGGATGTTACACTGCATATGCAAAGGCAAAACTTCAACCCTCTGATCAACATTGTCAATGATGGTTTGGAGCTGAAAATGAAGGTGAGGATGACTCCAAGGGAAATGCACATTAAGAAAAAATACAATTTAAAAAGAAAAAAAAAGATGTTTTGGTATAAAAACACACTTGGGGGACAGAAGAAGGATGAAATTTTTATAAACTCAGTTTTAAGTTGTTCGTTTTGTTTAAAGGCCCAATTTATTCTAGCTTAAGCCTTTTACAGACATGAGATGTTCAGAAAAATATAGAAAAGACTTTTTCTACAGTTACTGTTCACATAAGCACTTCGCAGTGGGATATTTTATGCTCTCACAGCTGGAAACTCAAAGGATGGGCTGTGGAGGAACGTCTGTCTAAAGGCAAGATAGAAATCACTGTTTTCCTCACATCAGGAGTGGATGAGGCTTCCTGATGACCATGCTGATATCAATACAAGCATCTAAACATATCCACAACAGCACAAAGTAGGTGGAAAGCAACATAAAGGTCATTAGATAAAAGAATGAAGCTGCCACGGTTTTCTGCAGACACCCTTGCCCACATGTTCTCTCGCTGTAAATGCTTCGGAAGATTTGTTGCTATGTTTGTACCACTTTTCAACATTGATCTTTCATTTGAGCTGTGTGGACATAGTCTGCAAAACATTTGGACTGAAAATGGCAGAAATGTAAGTTTTCCACATAATTTATTTGAAACAGGAGTGATGGGATTTTTTTATGTATACTTATAAATATAAAAAGGTGTTACAGGACAGTCAGTACAAAATAGTTTAAAATGTGCTTAACTGACAAGATCAAAAGCCTGAACAAGAAAGACAAAGCTGGGTCAGTTCATCCACAAAGTTGCTGAGCCAGATCACTATGAGTCCGAACAGGATGTGAGGACACCGCATCACTCTGATCGGTAACAAACGAGTAGATTTACTAAAGAATAAATTGACTAAATGGAACAAGCATGAGTTTCTTTTTGCACTGACTTGGGTAATCTCAATATTTTACAATATATATGAATATATATGTTTAGGATTAAAGTTGAACTCTAACATTTTTGCTTTAAAAGTTGTGCTTTAATATAGAGTTTTATATTCAAATCCAGAATTTCAACTGAATATCTTTAATTACTATAAAGTTAAATATCCTGTCTTTGTAACAATTTACATATTTATTGTAGAGAGAATCAATTAATTCCGGCCAACAAAATACAAGCTACTTAAAGACTTTGAAAAAGTGCAGATGAAGGTCAGTAGGAACCCAAAAATATATCTACCTATAAAGAAAGAAAACTGTCCTAAACTGTCCTTTTATATTGCCTTGTATCAGCTGGTACAGGACAGGAGATGAGAATTCAGGAGCTGCTACATTTTCTTCACCTAGAACCAAAATGCAACACGTCTTGTCACCATGCTCACCACAACTCTCAAAGCAACGTGATGTATACTCAAATTTGACCTCTGTAAAGACAGACTCACACCACTTTATTTTATTTTTCATCTAATTGACAGAAACATAAAGCATCCTCCAATATCCCCGTGTTACAGAGCTGTCTGCAGACCCTCGCAGTTGTCTCCAAGGGCAACCAGTCATGCACCCTGTAGGAGGATTTAATGTTGAAAACCACTGCCTTGAGCAAACAGTTTTTGATGTGTTACTCTTAGCAACCATCTTACTTTCTGCATCCAGACTTACTGAAGAAACAAAAAAGACTTCCCTTGAGCCAACAGCTTGCAGTAGCCAGACAGAATTATTCAATTTTATTTCTTTCACTTGCTGTGATATTCTTTCCTATTCACTTTCTAGCAGCATTCTTCTTTTGTTTTAATATGCTTTAAATTTAAACTATAACCCTGAAGTTAAAAAAATAGAGATATGCTAAATTAAAAACGTAAAAAGAACTTTTGGCATCGTTTCAGAGTTAACTGATCGGTGACGTAAAGTCACAGGGATACACCCTCTTAAAGGATTAACAATCATTCCCTTGACTTGATTTAATGGGCATTACACTATCTTTAGAGCTCACTGTTATCCAATTAAACTATCAGCCTTGCTTCTATAGGTTCCTAAAAGACTGACTGGTGTATACTGTGCTGAAAATGTAAATTAAAAAAAGGAAGTTGATTAGATAGAAGAGAAGTGTAGAGAAGTTGGAAGAAGGACGTCACGAAAGACAAAAGCCCTCTCTGCTCAGTGTGGGCTCTCTAAGAAAGTGCTCTTTGAAACAATTTACACAGAGGCAGAAGACATTCAAGTGCCAGACAACACAGCAGTGTAGGAAACAAGAGGGTGCACAGACTGCTGCTCTGCTATTGTTGCTAAACACATATGCATGAGGAACAGTGGGGGGAAAAGTGGGCACAGGCCACGCTGCAGGGAATGACAGCAATGCAAAGACATGATGCACTTCATTACACAAACACAGTGAAATACGTTGGATTTTTTTCTTTTAATAAAACAAGTGTTGAGAGAGGTTTTAGACAGAATAATTAAAGCAACGGAAACAAAACGAGGCAGAGATGGAGACAAACGCAAGGAGACAGAAGGAAGGAGGAGACATAACTGGTAAAACGGCAAGAGTGGACAATGACAGAAATAATAAGGTTGAAAGGAGGGTGACCTTAATCAGCTACTCATCAGAATGTCCACATGCACACATATGCCACGAAAAAACCTTATATCCCTGGTGAGTGTGTGTGTTTGCACAGCCGTGCTCTCCGTTTCATTACAAGCCCATTTCCAACTACTAATACCCAGACAGGAGCTGGTGATAAGAACGTACACACTTTCCTTAGTACACAACACATCTCATTTTAGCAGGAGAAATTGGAAAAAGGAGGAGAAAGAAGGAGAGAGCCCAGAGAGGTGAGAAGGACAGCGTGTGAGGGGGTAAAGGGACTGGGTGGAGTAAAGGAGGACTGCAAGAGCACATGAGCGTTTGCCAGAGAGCAGATAAGCCCGCTTCAGAAACAGAGAAAGGTGCAAGTCTGAGATTGGAGGATGAGAAGAGAAGGAGGAGCACTCAAGGCAAGAAGAAAGAGGTGAGGAGCAGAGGGAGAGGGCAGAGAGTAGGAGGTAGAGGTACAGTAAACAAAGCTGCTGAAGGATGCAAACGAGATGCAGAAATGATGATGATGGAGTGGTAGACTGAAAAAACATTGATGTTTGTATTTAATCATTTAGGAACTTTATATTTTAATGCACACCAAAAGCACATTTAATCCAAAATATTATAACAACATTTATAAAAAGAAACATTATATAGGCAAAATCATTTGGCCACATATGAATATTTTACCAAGAGTCTAAAAATACTTTAAAATGAAGTTGGTCCTTCTTTGAAGCTTTAATATTTCTTCCACAAAGATTTTGGAGAGTTTCTTTCATGCCATAGAGTATTTAGTTCAGGCAGTGATGTTGGACAGGAAACTTGAAGTCATTGTTACAGTTCATTTCAGAAGCAGTTGATGGTTTGAGTCCAGTCAAGTTCTTTTAACACAGAACACATCAAACAATGTCTTGAAAGTTTTTTCTTTGTTTGCTGGTCAGTTTTGTTGGAACAGAAAAGGTCCTTTCATAAAGTGCTGCCACAAAGATGGAAGGCGTAACATCGTCCACAATGTCTCAGTGTGTGGAAGCATTAGGTTAACCCAAAAAATAAAACCCATAAAACCTAAACCCTGAAAAAGAGGCGTGCCCAAATACTTTTATTCATACAGTGTCGTGTCTCAGTGTAAATCTGAGGATTAGAATGATTTTACTCATAAACAGGTTTTTGCAAATCAACGAATAACTTAGAATTTGCATCTACTGAAGATTTATTCATTTTGTCAATGTTTAAGAGAAATAGATGTGTACGCAATGTTTATCCTCTCTGTAAATAACTGTCAGTGAAAGTCTAAGATATTTAAGTTTTATTCACCATTGTGACACAGATTAAAATAGCATAAATGGGATTAAACAGAAACACTAGAGGCTGAGAAGATCATTTTAGTTAATCACACATGTTGACCATGGAAGCAAAGAATGCAGATATAAGTAGTTGTTTCTCCTCATTTTCATTTTTGATGTAAAACTGAAGTTTTAATGTTGCAGATCAAAAACGATTCATAAATCAGTCAGTTCTTTTTCTTTACCAGCTTGTTCCTGTTCAGAGTTGCAGAGAGTTGGTGTCATCAGGTGAGAGGCGGGGTTACAAAGTGGACAGGTAACTTATCATGCATCTTTTTTGCATGCACAGGGAAAACATGCAAACTCCATTCCATGGTTTTAAACCCAGGACCTTCTTGCTGTAAGACAACATTGCTACCAACTGTGCCACCGTGCAGCCCCCTCCATAATCTATTGTATTCTGCACAATCTTTTTGCCTCAGAACAACCAGTTAGGAGAAGCGGTACGTACCCACTGAAAGGGATGTGACACCAACTGCAGCAAAAGTACTTAAGGCTGAACTGAGGGTCAAAGGCAATGAAAACAAGTAGGAAGGAAGCAAACAGAGCAGCAAAAATCCACATGATGATCATTGCTTGGGACAACAGGCCAGCAGCACTTACACTTCAGCCGGAGTTGGGGGGGTCACAATAAAACACTTCAGAGTGGTGCGACAATATTACATGTAACACAAACTAAAACGACTATTGGCTGTGTCAGGGGAAATGACTAATGCCAAAATCCTGCCGGGAGCAGGCTGATGTCTGCGTTAGAAGATCACAGAAATTACTCACTACTGCATATCTAGCCATAAGAAACTCAATTTGTATTCCTTTCTGTAAACGGGGTAAAACATAAATGCTCTGGGTCTGCAAACAAAAATCATGATACAGAAAAAAAATAAGGAAGCCAAGATGGTCAAACAGTAGTATGATGTGTGTTAATCAAATTAAAATGAGTTTTAATTTATTATAAAGTTTGCAAAGCCTCATCTATCATATTTTTCACTGCATATAAAAGTAAAATCTAAAATGAAACATGTGTTTTGTTGTAAATGGATGTGGTGTGGATGAATGAATTCCTGCAGTATATTTCAGAATACATTTTATTTCCATCCTAGCAGCCTTCACCCATCTGCTCCGACTCTGTAAAGCATCCATCACAGGGACTAACGGCGGACCCATACTGTCAAATTCTTACCTCTCAGGATGAATGGAGCACCTACTCACCACCCCTGAACATGCTAGTGTTTGACATCAGAAACCAGGTCAACTTCTCTAAAGATGAAGAGGGCTGCAGATCATGCATGCACACTGACAGCAACACATGTGAGAAAGCTGACATATGAGCAAATCTGTACACACATACACATATACTGTTCACATGTGCTGTAATTTATAACCCCAAAATATACTCGAGGTGCAAAATCAGAAATCAAACACGAGGAAAAAAGGGGATTTTCTTCCTGTAATTTTCTGTTCATGCACACGGGACCCTCTGGTGAGGCTCTGCATTTCTTTCCTGGTATAAATAAGAAAGACGGGAGAAAAAAAGATAACATCTTGCTGAAAGGCCTTTAGACAATCAGAGAGAGACGACATATGATTATTATCATGCAGTTTTAGGACATGATTACAGGCTGAGCCAGCCAATTACACTGAAGTCATGATTGGCACGATTTGCTGATTTCTTCTGCATTTCTTCAGTCAAACGGAAAAGATAACAATTGGTCAGATGCTTCTGGGCGACTGAAGGGGCTGATTAGAGCGGCAAAGAAAGGGGGATGGTTCAGAGACAAGAACAAGTCACTTGTCCGTTTTTTAAAATTATTATTACATAGTATCGAGAAGGAGGTTCAGTTCATGTATCTGCAGTGTAAGTTTCTGAAACACTAATGCTGCTCACCATAAATTAGACAGAGATCAACAGGAATAAGCAGGTATAGAAAATAGATGCACTGATGGATATTTCTCAGAGTAACAAGACTAAAACATTGATCAATTCAATTAGACCTACAGTCAAAAAATACCAACAAAATGAGGTAGAAGTAAAGACTGTACATTACCCAGAATCCAGCAGGTACTTATTCACAAACATGCACAAAAGGGTCTTTGACTTTGTCGAGAGCTTTCTGAGATTTGTTTTAATCCTGTTCACGACGCTTCTCAAACATTTTGTTTAGCCACAACAGCCCTGGTAATATACATAAAGTGATGTAAAAGAGTGTGAGGGTCAGCTCGGTATGTTAACTGTGGGGATATAAAAGTGATGTAAGAATGGCCCCGATTAGCACATTAATGTTTAGGTTAATTCATTCTACTTTCATGGTGTCAGGCACTTTGGGATTTCACATGTTGATGTCTAATATCTCTGACACGAAAAAGAAAATGTCTACACATACTTATGCATATTTGTTACTGTGTACTTTGTTACAAGCATGTGTTAAAACACAGCAGCAACTTCTCATTAATACAATGTTTGATAGTAGTACTATAAGACTTCATGTAAGAGTTACTGTAGCAGAAATAAATCTGATGACAACTGATGACTAACTTAGTTCATCCATCCATCCATCCATCCATCCATTGGTTTTTATTAAATTGGCCTCAGAGAGTTTAGATTTTTTTTAAACTGAATAAGAACATATTGTACTTTGTAAAGTACAAAGAGCCAATATTAAGACTTCATTAAATTAACTTTGTGAATCAGTATAAAGGTGGAGAAAAATGACAAAGAGATGGACTTAAGCCCCAGAGAACTTTAAAAAAAAACACCTCTGTTATCCGAGTTGTTCCTTCTGTCTCTTGATGTGCCACATCACAGAGTAAGTAAATAAACTTTACTTATAAAACACTTTTCAAGAAAAAAAATCAATAAGGACAAACATCCCATACAGACAATCAGTTGGAAAGGAAGAGCCACGAGTGTCTCCATGCAGTTGCCACACTTTAACTTGACTGATACTTTTTTTTTAAGATTAAAGCCAACCACTAACTCCCTGCCACACCAGGTCAGGGTTAAGTAATTGGCTTGGCACAGACTGTTCACCTACAAAGACCTGTAGGGCAGGACTCAATGGCAAACGCTTCAACAATCTAATACAACAGATCTTAGCATTTCAGCCTGTTCGAAGCAAATGTACTTAGCAAACAGGTATCAGGGAGATCTGTGGTTTGCTGGGTTTCATTAGATATAAAGCTGAAATGCTGCTCATGACCTAAAAGGCATTGATTTCCACACCACCTCCGCAGAAAATTAAGAATAAAAAAAAGTGTCACATGCAAAAACAAGTCCCTATTGATTCTAAAGTGGCGTGAAGGAAACCTTGGCACGTACTGTAGGGTCTGACAAAAGGACAGTTCTCTTCCTCTCATGATGAGGGTTAGTAATCTGCTTGACAAACCACGGAACTCACCAGAAGAATCCAACAGAGCGCTCTTCTCTACAGTAGTGTAAAAAATACTGACACAGCTCCATTACTAGAATTACATTCTTTAACTCATGCTTTATCTAAACATGGGAAAAGCAGATTATAATCTAGTATTTAGAATTAATCTAGATGTGCCCTAGTACGGCTGTGATTGCAAAAAAAGCTTGACAAATATAATGAAGTATTTAGTATACTATGATATACTGTGTATTTGAGAGCTCTTGAATGTTCTGATCCCTAATCTAACCTCTAATCCGTATGGACACAAACACTTTTAAAAATTAGAGAGCTCCTGTCTTAAAGGGTGACATCAGCACAGCAAACCAGTCTGCACAGTTTCCTTATCATGCTGTATGCTATAATTTTAGAATATTACAATCAAACACAGCAACATTTTTCTTTTAGCAAAAGTCAAAAATCCTTGGATTTTCCTGTTGAAATGTCAACAATGAAAGAGTGAATTTCTGAATATCTCAACCGTGGAAGCAGATAATCTGCTTCCAGGATTAACCTGGGGTCTGTAATCTATGCACGATTAACCCTTCAATATATAAAAATCTCCTGCAATCATAACTGTTCAATAATTAGAGGTTGTTGGTCATAACAGAGATCCTTGTAATCTACTAACAAATTAAAGGATTACATGCCTGGACAGAAATCTTCTTTTGTGCCCGTTTTCACAACAGGAATGTTCACAAAGCAAAACCTGAAGGAATTTCAAAGCTTGGCTGCAAACTTGGATTCAAAAGTAGGATTTATAGGTAAAGTTAAGGTAATAAAACTTGAGACTTTCTTGTAAACCCAAAGCTTCACTCAAAAATGTTTATTTCTCTCTTAGTTCACGTGAGCAGATTAAATTAGTTTATATGATTCAATGTCTGCGATGGACTGGCGACCTGTCCAGGTTGTCCCCTGCCTCTCGCCCAAAGACTGCTGGAGATAAACACCAGCTCCCTGCGACCCTGAACAGGAAGAAGCAGGTTCAGAAAATGGATGGATGATCCAATGTGGTCAGTTTGTGGTGCATGATTATCTTAAAGGGTCCTTTGTCCACAAAGGAGTACCAGATATCAATCAAGGTATTGTAATTATAATAAATTATAATTCCTATAAAAGGCCAGTCAATAAACATTAAGTCACTCCCACATCTAAGTCAAGCCTCCATAAATAAATAGAAAAAGTCCCAGTTTTTTGTAACATCAAAGCACTTCGAGGAACATGAAACTTGTCAATTCACTGTCCATAATCCTTTATAATGTCATCAGTTTCCTTCCACTGGTGCATCCTTTGCTTCTGTGTTGGGGGAGGGACAGCAGAAAGAGGCCAGAGAGGGCAAACCCACCAGGGAAAACTCAGAGCTCTCCGTCTTTGTGTGATTCAATATCATGCTTGTGTACCCATGAATGGATGCCAAGACATTTGAGTTAAGAGCCAAGTCAAAGCCACATAAGGCTTTAACGAGGACCAGCCTGATGGGGACAGCCATGCTGTGTATAAATGCACATGGCCGCAGACATTACGGAAAAATACTCACGAGAAAAATACATTAAAAAAGGAATTGTGTTGTAAAGTCAAAAGGAAATATATTCTGGTTCAGAAAATCACTGAGACTGGCTGTTAGAAATAATTAAATGGCACCAAGAGAGAAAACAAAGCCCTGGATGTGGCAGGTGCACAGAGATACAATAGAACTGTTTCTGTCATTGACAGAAGCTGAAAACCTGTTTAGAAAGTTGAAGACCTTGAACCAGTAACTTCAGAACTTTACGTGCAGACAGACTTGCAACTGCCAGAACATCCCGAGAATAGAAAGTTTTTCAATTCTTCTTTCTTCTACAATTCCAAACAGTCTGCTATAGAAAACCTCTAACCCTTCTGCTCGCTCTGGCTGACAGTCCACACATCAGTGCGCATATCCCTGCGTGCTCCTGCAGCTCTCAGCTTGGCAGGCGAATAGGAGAGGGGAATTGTGTATTATGAAATTGGATTATGAGTTCGGGAATTCACTGAGCCCCATATTGTCTGTCAGATGCTCTGGAGAATAGTGAAAACTGAGAATATATTTTAGGAAAAAGAAATGTTTTGTCTATTGACACGGTGGAGAATATAGCTGCAGTTTCTAACTGCATCATTTAGCTGATGCAGTTAGAAAACGGGGATGAATTTAAACAAGCAAAATGTAGATCCTCTGCAACAATAGCTTCGTAGACTTCACACAAAACAATAATCTAACGTACAAGCAGAGGATTAGGGTTTTTTATGATCCTATTTAAAAACGTTTGTTTTTCCTCATTTTATGTGAAACTGCACTTCATCATGTGTGAATCCTTCTGATTTGTTACTTACAGACATGTTGTAAAAGCAGCATCAAGGAATAAGGAGTTTTTACATGTTTAACTGACTAAGCAAGACAAATAAAAGTGCTTTGAACAGTCACTAGAAATAAAGAAATAAAATGTAATAAGCAAGATTTTAATGTGTCCTGATAAAGAAAGAGTGGTTAGCAGAAGATTGCATGTGTGAATATATAAAGAAGCATCACCCAAGAGCTGGAGGCAAGTGGAGTGTGACGCCTGAAGCTTTCCGACCATCCAATCAGAACAACGTTTTATTTAGCAAAAAGGGGCCATATAATTAAAAACAGCACACGGAATGCTGGGAGGGACAAAACAGCAACTGAAAGAAGATATAAAAAGAAAGTTCAGTGAGAACAGAGAGGAAAAAAACAACAAAAAGCATGTATTAAAGAGGCAGCTGATAGAAACAATGTTAAAAACTCTGCACACCATGTCCTACTCGATTCTTTTGATGAAAAAAAACAGTTCAGCTGTCAAAGTACCTCCTATAGAAGGAAAACGCAGTGCATGTGTGGCTATTTTTGAATGTGTACTTTACTTTTCCCCTCTCTGACAAATAAGTGGCCAAACAGCATGACAAGAAAATAACACAGGAGATCTTCTTGGTGTAAAGTTGTTAAAGTGTCACCACAGACACAGCTGCCTTTGTGGTCCGCAATGTTCTATTTTAGATGACTTCTGCGTTTCCATCCGACGGCAAAGCAAAAAAAGTGTAAAGCCTACAAAGTTCTCAATTTGAGGGAAAAACAGACATGTTAAAGAAAACCTTTCTAGAGCCTGAGATGCTTAAATATCTGAGATTTACGTTGTATACGGCCAGATTTCTGACATTTTTTAGAATTAAAATTCTACACTGAGTTTCAGCGATTGCTCATCTTGTTCCCCAAGAGCTGTTCAAGATTCAGGGAGAGTGGCAGGGTAACTATAACTTAAATAGTTACAGGCTGTTCCTGGTTCAGGTATTCTCCTCAAAAAGAAATGAGTGAAAAGGCGACTCTATGAAACCCTCATTCCTACAGACAGGATGCAGCTCCAGACAACATGCTGCCCTTCGGTGACTTCAGCACTGAAATGACACTGATTCAATTAGCGTCTAAAAATTCACCAACAGGATTCTGGATCAACAAAAACTTGTTTTGAGTTTTGATAATAATGGTGAACGTTAGTCTTCTTAAAAAGTGAATGTCACTGCAGCATAAACCAGATCCACAACATCAGCAGTGTCTCCTGGTGACACCAGCATCTGGGAAGTATGTAACCTCCAGTGAAACATAAAATACAAAACTGAAATGTTAAAATGATCTTAAAAATAAAATAAAATGGTTGTTGAAGCTGATTGTGTTTTCATTATGTCATTATGTCATTGTCTTTTTACTACATTTAGTATAATTCAACCAGTGACAGAGTATTTAGTGGGTAAATACAAAGTTTAGACCCTAAGGGTTTATTTATTTGCCACCAATCTGTAGTTTCACCTGTATGAGTAACATTCCATGCTGTATTCTTATTTGGCTTTAGCTCTTCTGAGTTCTGGGAAATATTTCCTCACACAGATAGAAGCTGGGTGTAACTGCTTCTAGAAAAGAGGCTGACTAGTAAAAACAAGGGTGAAAGTGTCTGGATAATAATAATATTTACAGTCTTATGGTCTATTTTCTTCTTGGCTGGACAAGCGATGGGAGATTCTTGTGTTCTGCTCTGACTGAAGCAGTGAAGCTGCTGAAGGCTGCAAGCTTGCCTGAGTTGACAGGAAAAGGTTGTGAGTCTAGATGTCCAGAGATGCTCAGTCAAGTACAAACAAGCACGATGGTGAACAGGGAGCGGAGCAATGTGGGCCATTTTTAGCTCGACTTTAATCTAATGTCCACTTCATTCATCCTCTGCAGGCAGCTGGGCTGCTGCTACTACTGTGTGTTGGTGCGTATTCACCACCGCGTGCGTGACTTTCTCTTTTACCAGAGATGAGGCGTCAAACTCGACTGACTCACATGTAGCTGTGTGAGTCAACCTGCTGACAGCAAAATAGCAGCAGCAGTACTTTCACTGTCATGTATATAAATGCTGGAGCGTACAGGTTCACTTACACAGCGTGCATAAAACAACACTTTCAACTAACGTGCAGCTTCTTGTGTCGTCAATATTTATTGTTCAAGACAATATTAACAGTTAAAATGAAAGTAGAAGTTCTTCTTTATGCTAAATAAAACATGTTTATTGTCTTTTAAAATGCAATAGAGCATCAATATGATGATTAAATGTTGCCTATCTTTTCTTAAAACACAGACTCTTCTTTAAGCTTCGATAAAGGCGGATTTCTCCTGGTTTGTCAAGGAGCTTCTACAACTCTCGCACCTATTTTCCTTGCAGCTGGAGCTGAGAGGGCAAATGTTAGTGTTCCCTGCAGCTAAAATGAAGGGCACACAAGCAAATCTAGGCCCACATATATGTATGTGTGAGTGTGCTGTGCCCCACAGGTGCAGAGCCCCACAACCCCAGAAGAAAAAAAGAATCAAGGCAGCAAAATAGGAATCCTAGTAGCATATGAATGAGTAGGGAGTGCTAGAATGAGGAGAATGGATAACGCTGGGGATCTGAATGTGATGAGGTTTGTCTCCACAGCAGCTGGACAGCAGAACCACATGTGTTACCTTCAGACACATCACATGCAGCAACCTTTTCTCACTAGCTACGTTTACACGCGCCAAATTTCCCCAATCTGATTAAAATCTTGGTCGATCGGAATTCCCAAATCCCTGTTTACATGGACACTAACTGAAATGATCTGATCATGCCATGAGTACACATGCACCAAGCACTCAATCAGGTTAAATGAGTTGAACATGCGCACAGCGAGTTGTCTTTCCGGGGGAAGAAAAAAAAGTAAATAAACTCCGTCCTTTCTGCACGTCTTTCCCGCCCCATCGTGTGCTCGAGCTGACTCACGTTATCCCCAATATGGACCTTCTGCAGGTGATTACCTTTATGTTTGGGTTTTTACTGGTCGCATTAACCAAGCTAGCGGCTGAATACATATTGCTACTGCTCCTCCACCACAGGAGAGGAGAGCAGGATGACAGGATGACTGCACCAGCAGACCACTTCTGTTTACCTCCCGCTATGTTTTCTACTTGAGTCTGCGAAAGTGGAAAGACGTCAGGCTGAAGTTGTACGCATGCGCAGTGGGCTTTTTTCACCCCTTCATTCCGAATGGGTGTACACATGCACGTCTATCTGAATGAGGGTCGGACAAAACCACCCCTCTCGATCGGAAGTAAATTTCATTCTGATCAGGCTGCATCGGTTCAAAACAATCTGATTGACATGTTTACATGACGTATTTTTGTTCTGATTGGGCGTTTATTCCGATTAAATGTGCCCATGTAAACGTACCTACTGTGGGACAGACAAAGGAAGTGGAAGTGTGGGGGGGTACGCACGTCGAAGGGTGAGCTGTCGATGCACCTTGGAATAATGGACAGACGCCACATGCAGAGAGATAGAAAAGCAGAACCAACAACTCAGAGGGAAAATATGACAAACAAAGCACTCAGTTAAATCAATTCAATAATAAAAACAAAATGATAATGATAAGAATACCTGCGATAGTCCCACATAACAACAAATGAAGTCCATAAAACAGAAATAAGTGAAATATTTATAAAGTAAATAGATATGAAAATTTAATCAGCAAATTCAATCACAATGGCAAATATGAGCTTTGGGATATTAAATAAAGTTGTGAGATCTTTATAAATATTACTTAATTGTTATTTGACATGTTCATCACACAAATTTACAATATTTAAAATTCTCCAGATCACGATTTCAAGATCATTTATTTCAGGTTTCAATCCATCCATATGTCACTCAAACAACAACATATTGAAGAATCTGCATGTGATGTCTTTGATGTGAATACCTTCCACACGGTGATTTTTACTTATGATAGGAGGATAAACACAGATGTATTAATCAGCGCCACATTTAAACTCTGCAATGCAGCCCAAGTTTAACGATATATATATACACCTTATTGGTATGCAGGGCATGACACATGAAACACAAGTCATTTTTTACAGTAATGATTTTGCAATTGTTGATACTCAAAAATGATAGATTTTTGCAAAATTCTGCAACTTTACAGAAAAGTATGGAGGACTCTAAGATAAGCATCTGAACATATTTCATTTAGACATTTGCCTCTACACAAAGTCCACTTGACCAGACATGATTAACTTTACTTCCTTTTGTTCCTTTCCCACAAAAACACACTAAATCACGACTACACAAGCTGCTCAACAGCAACGTTACAACAAACAACAACAAAAAAAAACACACTAAGATTTCAAATCCAGAGTCTAAACTGAATAAATCCTTCATTTAATTGTTCTGGTATGAACTGAATATTGTGATTGGATGAAATCACGACCAAAAACGTTTTAATCTGATCAAGGTGACGAGCTGAATCCACTTCAACCCGCCATGACTCAATTTTTAAAGAGGAAACTAAGGCTTTATGCTTTGCTGACTGATTGATTCTGTCCATCAGAGCAGTGACAGTTATTAAGAGCACATGTAGTAAAATAAATACATTGTTTATTCATTCATTTTCCATACGTGCATGTAAAAGTGTGTGTCTCAACCTGCAAACGTGTGGGCTGAAAGCAGATTAGAATGAAGAGGTTCTCTAATCAGGATTTCTTTAATGTTAAGTAGAACAGAGTGTCAGATAAAGAGGAGAAGACAAGGTCTACTCTGTGTTCTCACTCCACATTAACCACATTTACTGAAAACCATCTACTGAGTGAATTAGTTAAAAAAAAATAACATGTTGGGGTTAAATATTTTAGACATTGATGGAGGTGAAGAAATGCAAACATTGAAATCTGATTTTTTTTTTATCTGGTTTATCAGTTTAAACCATGTTCTATATTGCTGCCAAGTATACTGTTTACACTTGGTACCTGCAGCACACTATTAGCAGTAGAAAAGAAAAACTGATAAAAGTTTTTGTGCAATTTTTGACAAGTTGCTACAACTTTGAACAATCTCTTGGCAGGCAGTTTGTCTAAGCACTAATTAATTTAGCTCTTAAAATATTGAGAAATGTGCACCTTGCATCAGCATGATTTGACATGCCTCTTATTTGATTTGATTCTAACTGAATGCAACAGAAATTTTTAGTAACAGCAGGTATTATGGGGTAAATTAAAGCAACATGAAACCTATAATGACCTCTAATATTATACACTACAAACAGGAAGTGATATTTGAAGCCTCAGCGAAAGATCTGAGAGGAATCTGATCTATATTATTATCTATAGTGTTGCTTAGTTGTGCATGATGATCCTACAGCCCACACATTGCTGGTTACAGCTTTAATTTCGTTTGGCTCACAGAAGGTCTCTCTGTGTGTAGAGAGTAAAATATTTTGGTCGTTCAAAGGGCAGCAATGAAACATTTTATTTATAGACCTGGAACCGTAACATGTTCAAGTTTATTTTGAATTTTTTGTTACACTTGCCTTTATTTTACTGGTTCATTTAACAACTCATTTAATGCATTTTATTCAGCTTTCAGTTTTAGATTTAAAACATATTTTTTCCATGCAAAAACAGTAAAGTGCGACCTCTGGGTCAATATGGAGCAGTATGCCAAACTAAAACACATTTAAATTAGGAAATCATCTAAATTCCCTGCCCTTTCTTTCTGTAGACAAAAATGTTACTGTCTGCAGACGTTTTTTAAGAGCTATCTGATATTTTAATGCTGCATTAGCAACATTTAGCTTTAAGTTTCAGTCGGCGCCCTTTGTTGTTTTCTTCCTGAGCTCGACATAATGCATACATGTCCAGAGAAAGCGCTAGACCTTCAGATCAAGGCTAGGTTTATTGTCCTCCACAGCAAGGTAAAATTAAAAACCACTTCATTTCCACCAGCAGGCCAGGTAATGAGACGGAATGGAGAAAAATCACTCTAACAACAATGAAAATCCAAATTAAAAGCTTCTGTTTTCATCTGAAGAAGTAAAACTGGATCTA
Organism: Pachypanchax playfairii; assembly: GCA_006937955.1. Taxonomy (NCBI): domain Eukaryota; kingdom Metazoa; phylum Chordata; class Actinopteri; order Cyprinodontiformes; family Aplocheilidae; genus Pachypanchax; species Pachypanchax playfairii. The sequence goes on along the minus strand of SSNP01000005.1, from coordinate 6,817,821 downwards.
AAACCAGAAATTGGGATGGATGTGCTACAATGACAAGAAGAAAAGAAGAAAAAGCAGGATTTATAAAAATGGGGGCTCAAAACACAAAGTTCACTGTGCAATAATCTCAGTGTCAGATAAGCTACCAGAAGTGTCTGTGTGCCATTAAGTAAAGAAGACCAATAAGCAATAAAAACACAGATGAGATTCAGCAAACGGAGGAAAGTGGGAAATATTTTTCCACCTAATTAGCTTCATGTACTGGAGACGCCGACGTTCCTTTCTTGCTGGCCTTCTGCGTTCTTCACATCATTTACTGAATGTCAAAACATTTTTATCTGTTTGTCAAAATTTCATCCAGTGAGTCACTGAAGGAAAGAACTTGCAAGTCAAGGCAAACTTCCAGCACTGGCAATAAGAATTTAATTTATATTTAAGCCTTGGCATGACACATCCAGAAGAACCACACTAATGATCTGAGCAACTGACGGCAGCTGTTTTATATTATATATCAGAATAAACCAATGCTGAGATTTAGGAGGATCGCTCCAAATAAAAAATATACAAAAACATTTGACTTTACAACCAATCTGCTATACAGAGAATCTGATTCTGTTAAAAATTGCTTTTTCATACCAAGAATAGGTGGAAAGAAAATAGTTGGTGGTTAAAAATAGAAATTCTAATTTTGCTGTAGCATCCAAAAGGGCTTTTAGAGTTCAAAACATTAAAGAGAGACTATAAAATATTCCACATCACACTGATAAATGGATAATGAGATCATGTCCAGCCTTGTTTCACAACATTAAGCTAATCTACAGTATAAACAAAAAAATTAAATTAAGGGGAGGTCATTCCATTAAAAATGGTTTTTCTGAGGTTTCTGTTAAATATTTTAGCTCCACAGGTGTTCTTACCTTCATAGTGGGTGTGAAAACAGGTCAACAATTTTTGTTTTAATCTCTCAAACTACGCAGGTGGAGAAAACCCTCGAGTTCTCCCAAGTCCGAATGGCCTGTATCTGTTTCGTCACAACTCCTTTGTTCTTTAGTACTTGGCAGCTCCCGCAATTTAAACCACGCCTAGCATGCTGCTGGCTAAAAGCTGTAGCATAAGACGTAGCAAACAGGAAAACACGACGTGTGATGTTGCCATGCGCAGCGGGGCAGAAAACAGTACATCTTGCTCCATAGCTAGCTTGCTTATAGGCTAGTTTGTTAGCCAATCAGAGTCCAGCAAATTCGAATAATGAATATGAACGAGCTGCTGATGAAGCCTGACGGAAGGAGCCGGAACCACCCGAATTTTAATGCAGACAGATTGAAAAGTCTGTTAATCAGTGATTTCTGATGTTTTTTAGATATAAAATGTTTCATATTACTGGTTAGTACTTAAGAAATAACCACAAATTTGTATGAAATAGCCTCTTTAAAACAAAAAGGGCGCTCAGTATGTCACAAATACTAAAAACAAGCTGCAAGACTCTAATTCATCTGTTAAGCAAATACATTGAAATATGAATCCACAGCAAAAAAAAATATAAATTTTTTAACTTTATTGGTGGACATGATCATTTTCATGTGGAGCAGCGAGGAGCTGAAAACCATTTAATCAGCCAACATCTGGCCCCTCATCCCTCACCACTCTGTTAGAGGTGAACAACTGACTTTATAGAAAACAGATCTTGACAGAGTAGCAATTATCTTCAGTGTAATGCACTCACAATGACTTCTTATGACAAACCTCTCATGCTCGTAACTTACAAATAAAACTGAACAGTAGTCACAGAGTCAAGTTGTATAATGATCTCAGTTGAACAGAGTCACTTTCAACTCTTGTTGAAAATTTGGGAGAGAAAAAAAATCCAAAAGGATTGAATGTAATTATCATTACATAATTTGAAATTTGAACAATGGAGTGACTAAGTGAAAAGCGACGCTTGCTAAAAAGGAACAAAAAGAAAAGGAGGTAGTGAGAGAAAATAAAATTGTGTTGCAGCAAGTGAGAAGTCTGTCAAAATATTGTGCCGAGTCAGAAGTTCACACTGCTGCACCCACAGAGAAACGCAGCTAATTAACTGACCTGCAACAGCACAAGGCATGGCTATGAAAACAGAAAAATAATTAGAATCCTAACTGCAGATGTGATGAAGATGCAGCTCATGCCATATTTAAGGGCAGATTTTCAGTGTAAATCAATATTTCTGGTCATCTAAAAGGACGTTCTGTAGAAAGGTGATGAATATTAAATATAATACCTGTTGTAGATCTTTGTTTGGTGTCAGTTTGGAGAGATTGAGGTTAGTTCTGATAAGATAGACGTGCTAACAGCTAATAACAGCTGAGCCAAGACCAGTGTGGAGTACTGCCATCTTATAACTCTAATCACAAAAATAGTTAAGTCTCTGTCACAATGACCTGTACGAATGCATCGTTAGTACAAATCTCCTGTTTCCTACAACATCTGGAGTTCGTGAACCTTCATGGAGGCGGCGCTGGTTCTTACAGGTAGTTTTTACGGCTGCAGCGCCAATATCTTGATGAATCCTTGAGAATGAGGTGATTTTCTGTCGTGCACTGGCTGCAGAGTTCTCGCTCTCTTCATACGAGTGTTGGAACCTTCTTCTGGTCTGCTGATGATGTTACAAATAATTTTGTTGTAAGGTGCGTTAAAGGGACCCCCCCATCTACAACTCACGGCAGCTTCCAGCCGTCGTCGTGAATATTATGAAATTGCTCATTTTGCTTTTAAGTATTGTTTAAATTTCGACACTTTCTACCACCCATAAGAACTTTTCCAACAAAATAATAAAAAAAACAACAGCATCTAATTACAAACACTCACTGACTTCTTTCACACCCCTTAGTTATGACTGTTAAGCCCAACAGCTGAATCAGTGCTGGGAAAGAAAAAAAAAAAAAAAAGAGAATTACAAAATACAATTTACACCCAAAATTAAATTAGTGAAGAGCTGTTTAAAATTCAGTCCTTTCTGCCAAGACTTCACTCAAAACCAGCGTGGGCAGTTTTACAAACAAACAGACCTCCAGAGTAAAACTGGAAACTTTCCTCGTTCTTTGAATACCTTTCCTTCTGAGTGGCGACGGGGGGTGGGGGCGTGTTTAACAGCCCTCAGAGAACGATGCCACACTCCTTTACAAAGCAACTCACATGGTAACGTGAGACAAAAAGGAACAGCAAACCAGAGACCTTGTCCTCGCTTTCAAAAGCTATTGTCTCCAGCTCTTTGTGCAAGTAAATTAATAAATAAATACGAAGACATTCATCTGCAAAGAGAATAAAGAATCTATGAAAATAAGTCGGAATTAAATATACAGTTTCTGACGTTCGTTTTAACTCAACGAAATACAAAAAAAGAAAGTTTTGCATGTGGATGAACTTTTTGTTTTTATCATCTTATACAAATAATGTATAAAAAGTACGTTTTACCTGAAAATGTAGTAAAAACCTTTAAATGTCAGCGTGGAGAAAGCTTCTAACCCTCCCCCTCATTTTATTCAGCTCGCATTCATCAACCAGATGAATTCCTATTCCACCAAAAACTCCCACAAATGTGTAAATATTCATAAACGTATGATAAACAGTTGCTGTGTGCATCAGAGTGATTTCAAAAAGGAATACGTATGAAAACCACACGAGGGAATGTGCACAGGGACGGGCAAGTTTCAGTCAGTTTACTGTCTTATATCAAGTACTTTCTTCTTTTTTCGTGGCTCTTCAGTAAAGCTGTAAAAATCCACAAAGCTGATTACAATGCAACCAACACCTGTGTCCACAAAAAGTCAGGCTCTGGCATCTCTGAGGTTTACCCATCGCTGTCCTCTGATCCTTTCTCTTTCTTTGTTGCGGCGCAGTCTGAGAGAGGTGACCTTTTCCACTTACTACCACTACAAAAAAGCTCATTCTGAGCAGCAGGGAGCGCACAGACATCCACTCTTTGATGATTGATTGAAATCCCGCAAGGTCTGGATCACTTACAGTAAGGTAATACCAGAGCTGATACAGGCCCCCTCACTGTATAGAAACCCCTATGAAAGAAAATCCCTCTGCAGAGGTGGGGAGTAAAGAGCAAAATCGAGCCACAGTCTGGGGAAACTGACAAATCCCATCACGACGGGGATCACGGTCATCTTCAGTCAATACTGCTGCCTGACGTCTGTCTCTCTGCATCTCACTTCTTTTCCCTTCGTCTGTTTCCCACCTCATAAAACCACCGACGCATTCCTTCCGTTTCTCCTCTGTGTCTCCCAGCAGTGTCCTAATAAATTGTCCAAACTGTGAGGGTTTTTTATGACTCTCTGCTGAGGAAATTGGTCTTAATTAAATCTTAATGGCTTTGTTTAACAATGTGATTGCTACATTATTAGACATCCTGCTGTAGTTGCACCTGAACAGCTTTCTGCAATCAACTTCACCTGATCTGTGCAGAGTACAAACAGATGACACCGACTGATGACTGGTTGGAAGGCTGGGATTATCACGAGTCGCAGCCACATCCTCTTCTCATGCATCCTGCTGCATGTCCCACCTGTTGCGTGAGAAGAGTGTCCTTCTTTTGCCCCGTCACTCCTCCCCGAATGTTCATAGCAAGCGTGCCAGCCCGCAGACAGTGCCATCATTCAGCTGCTTCCTCTTCTGCTCGGCTAAACACTGGACCTAAAGTGCAGGAAGCAGCGAGAGCTGGAAGGTGTGTGTTCGCAAACACACAAACAAAACTGCATCACACTTACGCATTTGCCCTCATTCACACAAAATCTCTCTGTTTCACTCACTTACTCGTACACAAATCTCCTGCGGCGGCGGCGTGGCACTGGGCCAGAGCGCTCATCTGCACAAGGCCGAGTTGGTACCTTGATGGTTGCTCGTTAGGCAGGTCAACACAAATTTCATTAACCCCGAGGTTAACACACTCTGGACTTGTGATTTCTCCAACGCTTTTTACTGATGCATCCATCTCTCAATCCTCTTTCCACATGTGTTAATATTGCACACAGCACTTAAGAGTTGTGAAATGCACAGTGGGGATGTGAATGTAACAAATTCCGGGTGTGAGATGTTTCAGAGCAGTTTTAAATTATGTCCAGCAGCAGAGAGCAGTGGCTGTAGCAGCCATACAGGAAACAAATTACCAAAGGATCCACTACAGTTTTATGTAAAGTAAGGAGCAAATGCAAAAAATTCTGACAACAAAACGCAAGAACATGCAGAAGAAGAATCATCTCCCTCCTCTTAATCCATCCATTGTATCCAGCTCCACCGTGCGCTCCCCTCAGCATCCTGAGCAGGATGCTGTGCGAGTTGCCGTGGGGACATTGTTCATCCTCACTGTGGAATTACCAGCGAGATTTATTGTGTTGGTCAGATAAGCTGTAGGGCAGATTCATGGCTGAGTCTGTGACGGTGCCCAAACCAGATCCTGAGACACAAGCTAACAATAAACTGAGTACCATGTGCGTGCGCGTATATGACATAACCCGCTAAATGAAATAAGATGTCAGGCACTTCGAATGAATTATCCACAATGGGGGGGGGTTGTGATATTTAATTCTTTTTTAGTGATAGCAAAGACACATGCACAGAGTAGAAGATTCAATTTTACGATCACGGTGAACATCCAGGTCTCTGCAGCCGTAACATGGAACAGAATATACGATCTTGTTCATAAATAGAAATATTTCTCGATCCAGTCGAACAGCACGGCTCTAAAGAATATAAATGGTGGCGTTAGTTTAGCGGTAATTCACTCATTTCTGAATTTCCACTGACAAAATGAGATTTTTTTCTTTCAATTTTCATTTGATTACCAGAACTCCTCCACATATAAACCCTGGAATTCCTCAGTGGATGCAAAAAACACACCACCCAGCTGGATTCTCACAAATCCCTGCTTTAACACACCCAAACCAATTTGTTGACGCAGACTTGAAGATTGCACACTTGCTGGGCTCTGCTAAAAGTAACTCTGATAGAAACACACCTGGGATGTAATGCATGACTTCCTTGGAAACTACTTTTTACTATATATACGGTGTTTGAGTCTTTCTGTTCAGGACTTTCTTCTTCCAGAGGCAAGGATCAAGAGGCACAGAGAAGCTGTATTATTCACAAATATGAGAAACTAATTGACCATATTTACTGTTACATGAATAAATGATAAGATAAAAAAGGTTCTCTGTGTGTGTTTAAGCACTTACGAGTGTAAGAGTGTCTGTTTCCAGCCGGCTGCAAAACTGATTCTAGCTGAGTAAAGCAAATAAAAACACGTGAACCACAACAGCTAAAATTACAAAGCGTGGTATCGCAGGGCATGGTTGCCATGACAGCGAGTCCACTTGAGGGTGTTGCTGCCGAAAACGAGCAACAAGCTTTACCCAACTTTATGGAAAACAAACTACGTTCCATTTCAAATGAGGATGTGAGTGATGAGCGTCACCTTTCCTTTAAACGCAAAATAAAAATCTGCTTTTATCAGTTCTGTGTGTTTTATCTTTACATCCTAAGTGGATGTTCAATAAATTTATGTTTCATCAAAATCGACAAACGCTCTGCTGTTGACAAAATAAGCTCCAAGTCCCACATGCTCATCTCCCATATGTTGTCTCCATGGGCAACCGTGCAACCAATCTGTCAAGGGCCCTGAGACTTCCCCTTTCCAACTTCCTCCTCCTACTTCAAAGTGGTGATGACAGAAAGGTATTTTGTGTTATTGGACAAATAAAAGCAATGTGTATTTGTGTGTGTGTGTGTGTGTATGTGTGTGGGGGGGGGGGGGGGGGGGGGGGGGGGGGGGGTTGAGTGCATGCATGCATACGCCCACATGTGTGTAATCAGAGTTAATCAATAGAGGCTTGTATGCAGAGGCCAGACTTTTTCCCCTCAGTGAACCTGTTGATGCAGGAAAACAGGGGGGTCGCTGTAAAACTGGGTGGCCACATAAATGTGGCACTCATCTAAAATGCACCGAAGAGCCGCCTGCCAACACGCTTCCTCATTGAAATTCTGATTAAATAAGGCCAGTCTGGCCAGAGTGCAATCAGAAAACTGTTTAATTACCTCTTCCTGGCTCTCTCCACCATCATAGGTGCAACACCTACCTGCATTTTAAATAAATGATTCACTAATGGCCTAAAAAACAGCTTCTAATTATATAATTTCTTTTTTTATCTGACCTATTTATCGTCATTGATTCAGATAATAAAATATTGTTTGCACGTTCCCTGAGGATGAGCGAAAAAACATTTTCTTCTTCAGGCAGAAAAGCTTCTCTTCATGTGCACTGAGGCCAACTTCTAAAGTTTTAAAGAAAAAAAAAATGTTCCTTTTGTTGCCACAAATGTCCAGTTTTCAGCTACATCCCCTGCAGCTCTCTCTCTGCCCGCTATAAAAATCATAAAACGATGAGTTGTCTGCCCATCACTATTCTATCACCAATTTATCACACAGCTTCATCCTGTCCTGAATTATTTAGTGGCAGAAAGTGATGGCCCTTTTCCACACAGCTGCGGCCGGCTCGATGCTTTGAGTGATGACAAATCGGAACCAAAACGATCAGATGTGACTCCTTTGTGACCGACTCCTCTGCATATCAACCACAGCACGAAAAATTTGCCCACGTGACCGTGAATAATGACACTTCTGACGGCCTTTTCAACCAAGTATGTAAAGTGATGTTAATCACACGATTTCCAGTGTATGTGAGTAAGTAAATCCTAATCTGAGCAGGCGCTGTCATAGCTGATTTACAATTAGTAAAAGGTCATTTGTCAGGAAAAGTCCAGAACACTTAATTTTGAAGCAGTACCACCAATTAAAAGCTCACTTTTCATTTGCTCCTGCATCCAGATCCATATAAGAAAACACTGGGTTCAACGTGAGATCGTTTGAAGACTGGATTTCCTTTTTTTTCTGTCTCTTTATAAGGATGAACAGTTCACACATTAATATTTCCATTAAGACATTTGCAGCAGTTAGACAGCTGATGCCAAAATGTTAAGATTTCCCACTGGCCTTCTGTTCAAATGCCAGTAACACATTATCACACAGAAAAACTAGCAGCAATTTATTTGATGAATGTGCATGCTCGATGAGAAAATGTTGCTGTAATTTCTTCTTAAATTGAAGTAAATGGAAGAGAAATTTGACAAATTCTCATTTAATACTCAAATAATTGAAGACTCTGGCCCAAAGGGAAATAACATTATGTTTTAAGCAACAAAGATTACTGTGCAGCAGAAAAAAAAAAAAAAAAAACAGCCTGATGTGAATATTTTCTCATTTCGTTTTTCAGCGACGGCCACAACTCTCTCCGAAATCCTTTTTCTAAGAGACGACATGTTATTCATAAGGGGTTAAGTGATCTGACCTGCTCGAGTTTCCGCCAAAAGGACGACAGTCAATTAGAAACACCGGCCTGAAAAGTCCAACATAACAGCTTCCTTCCTCGGCAGATGAGTCAGAAAGACAAGCTATCAGAGGAATCCTCAAACACAAGGTGCTGTCAAAAGCATCAGCACGCTTTCAAAGAGCAACATCACACGTTTGTATGTGTAAGTCACCGGAACAATGCAAAAAAAAAAACACATGCAAATAAGAACTGTAATGCAACAATACGAGAAGTCTAATCTAAAGGGAGGCTTTTATTTTATAGTCTTGTTACTTTTCTGCCCTTTACTTCCTGAATAAGAATCTCCCAAATCCTGTCACAAGCTGGCAGCTGCCTTCACACGTAAATATCATTCAAGACACTAGTCATCTGAATACTATATCTAGTCTGTTGCTAGGAAAACCCCAGAGTTGAGACCAGAGACAATGATATGATCCCTATGTGTCAGTCAGAGTGTGTGTTTGGGTGTGTGTGTGTGGGTGGGTGAGGTAAACGCTCTTCAAGGACATCATAATCATTAGGTATCACCTTACACTGACAGCTGCGGGAGAAAGAAGTACACCAGTTAAAACTGCACTGAGTGGTGCTTTAACAGATCCAACACTTTATGACAGTCATCTCTGTGATTCTCTGCACCATCCATGTGCACATAGGGGTAAAGCGGTCAGGCTTTGACAATGTGGCAAGAAGTTTAAAAAAAAGCAGCAGGTGGAAATTACCTTTTGTGTGCTGCCCCCGCCCCTCCCTTTAAGACTGAGATCTCTGATGTCACTTTCAAGAACAAACCCTTTGATTATTAATGTGCAAAGCAACGGCCTGGCTTTCGACCTGCCCCCAGGCGAGGATGCTTTTTACTTCGTCTGGAGGAGGATCCATTGTTAATTTATAACATGCAAGTCTTTGTTACTTCTTCTAATTTCAGGTCTAACGCCATCACACATGACAATAATAAGAAAACATCTGTAGGAAAGATTTGCAATAAAATCCAGACAATAAAACAAGTGCACAGAGGTTTTAACTGACCTCTTTGCATCTTAAGATATCTGATAAGGGCTCCATGTAGATTTCTTCTCTGCTTAACTGCAGCAGCATTATTGATGGCTTTATAAAACAGATTTTTCAGCTCATTGCATCCTTAACAATCCCTCGCGAGCTCTCTGGACGTGTTGGTGACTTTTGCAAACTCGTGCAAAATTGCATTAGAACTTTATTACTGGAGAAAATAAAAGCCTCTTTAAACGTCGTAAAAGTTAGTTCAAGACCCCAAATAAAAAACTTTACATCGAGGACAGACAAGGATTCTCTTAAGGAAATTTGTACCTTTTCCGTAGTTGAAGTGTAGTTTGATGGTTTTGCCCTGATTGATGTGCAGGTAAGTGAACCACACGGCCGAGGTGAGCAGCACCAGCAGCAGCAGGAGCTTAAACTGCTTTCGGATCTTCTTCACGGGGAAGCGCAGCATCCTTGCTGAAACATCCTCCGGTAGCCGCCCGGTAGATAGTCAGATCAAGTCCGGGAACGCGGTCGTGGTGGGAGCTGCTGAGTTGTCCTCTCTGGCTCTGCGCACGGAACAGCTCTCCTATTCACTGCGACGGCATCCCGAGAGGCAGCCTGCGCGTAAACAGGGAGCGGTGACTACAGCCCCGAGGCGCGTCTCATTCCCGCGCCGCACATCCACGGCGTGACAGCAGCGTCAGACTCGTCATGTCCTCAGATCCAAACACCTCTGTGCAAGGCATTCCTCACGAATGCGACCCTTTTCACCCCCCTGCCCCCGTTTCTATTAAACAGACTTGAGCTGCTGGAGTTCACAGACGGCTGGCAAAGCAGAAAGGCTGCAGTTCAAAAGCCGCTAAGTTCTGTTAGGAGTGTGACCGGCAGGGGGGACAAAATAGCACTCTAGTGATAATCTACATAAATCCCTGCAGCTCAAGCTCTTGCTGACACCGCGACGCTGATTATTTCATCGGCTACTCAAGGATCATCCCCTCCGGTCAGGGGTTTAGAGCAAAGCATCACAGAGGAGCGAGAAGAGAAGTGAAGGCTTCCATTAATTAATGATTTAATGTTTCCAAATTAGGAGAAATGAGTCAGTGGGACAGTCTGATGCAGGTGAAACATTTGCCAGAGATGAGAGAGGTTACAGATCCGTCAGCTCCATCTATTGTTAAACACAACAGTGAAAAGACTTCCAGCGGGAGGCGGCTCATTCAGATGGAGCGCGTTTTTATCCGAGTCCAGGGAGAGGAGGAGCGATCAGCTGTCATCCTTCCACTCGGGTGGGTTTCAAGCCCCGCGACGATTAAATAATAAACGATGCAGATTGAAACTGTTAGTGCTCCATGACGAGGAGAGGCAGCTTCTTCAGATCCGACTGTCCGATTTGAGGTCCAGGGAACAGATCCCCATCCATGTGTTTCGGTTGGTGCGTTTTCCTCATGGCAGGTGCGATTCTCCCAAAGTACCTGCACTGTCCGAGTCCGCCATGCGCGCGAGGAAGACCACAATAAAATACAATTTTGAAAAAGCTAAGCAGAAATTCAACTAATAAACAGTGATGTGCGCTGCTAGCCGCGATGCGCTGCCTTGTGTTGTTCTGTCATGAGCTTTGTTTTTTAACCCTTTTTATGGCCGCAGTCTTCTCGGTGTTCCCGCTTGTCAAGCAGCGGGCAGAAGCGAGAAAACAGCTGATCTCCGGGAGGTTTGTCGCAGAGAAACCGGCAACAAGCAGAAAACAACATGCTTTTGTTGTGCCACAATGAAAGGGTTATCTCCTTCAACGCTCAGCTCAGTACGCCCATGAATTGAGCATCTTAACGGTGCAGAGCAACCTAACCTGGAGAGCACGAGGAATGACAAGCGAGCCGTCCAATTAAAAGTCTGTAAAAGGGTCACAGGAGGCGGGATAACGACGCTTGCCCTCATCACTTCTTGGTAGGCTGCTAGTAGGATCCATCATCCAATAAATGAACTCAGTGTGAAACTTGTCCCGTTTAACTCAGTTTTTCTTCACAGTTTAACACAATATGTTAATTGTGTGTTTTAAGGTCAGAAAACAAGAAGAGGGGGATAGTTGATGGTATCTGAAAGCAAATGTATTTAAAAGTTGCTTATTAATTTTAAAATGATCCCTGGTGTGCTTATATGTCTAAACTAAATTGACTTTTTTTTCCCAGAAAGAAATAAAATGAAATTTAAAGGGTGAAGAAGAGTTCATCTGTTTGAAAATGAAAACTGTGGAGAGATTATTTCATCATTTTTAAAAACTGTTTAACTTTTTATGTAACGTCAGCTCCATTTTGCACTTGAGCTCATCCTTCACAGAACTCCTAACCAAATATTCAGAACCAGTATGAAGCCTGTTTGTGGGCTGTTCGGCAGAACTTGGCACCCATCAGAATGCGCATTAGACCGCCGCCTTGTGGTCTAAATGAAAAGTTTTAAATTACTCCATGATCACATCCTGTTTGCCTGTTTCATTCTTACTGATGTGAAGAATCTAAAAATGAAGGACAATAATGAAATGTATGTGTCCATCAAATAATCTAAAAACTTATGTTGTGTCATTTTGAGAGAGCATATCTTTGTGACTAGATTAATTTCAATGTTAATTGATTTGAATGTTAATTAATTTCAGTTTACTCTCACTGCATGGCATTGTAATGGTACACACTCCATCTATATGTCATATGTCCTTTAAAACAAAATCATAATTCAAAAATTTAAAGCCATTTTGATCTCAACCAAATATGTAACATATCATCTGAACAACACAAAACATATCAATTATAGGTCAGTTATGGGGAAAAAAATCTAAATACTATAAGAAAAAATAAATAAGGAGGATGTAAAAGAGAGAGTATGCCACCTTCAAAATAATTGGCAGTTTTTATGTGCGTTGAGGTGTTGCAAAAGAAAAAGTGATGCAACGCTGTGGTAAACCTGTTCCAGCTCTAACTTTTTGGGAGTCTTCCTGACACGACAGTCACAGTTTGCACATATATTTTTTTAATTTACATGTCTAATGTTGTTCCAATTAAATATGTTTTTGCCTTTATCTATATTTTGCAGAGCATCACATTTTTGGGGGGGATTTGTGAATTTTAAGTAAATTGCTAACAGTCAATATATAGTATTACAAAGTAACAGTAAGTTTTGCTTAAAACGATAAGAGTTCAGCCCAGTCTTAGGGTCTTCACATTCTCACAGTCTAAAAAGGATGTCACATCTGGGAAAAGACATAAATGTACATTTTTGTGAAAAGTATTTGCTCCCCTCACAGATTTCCACTCTTTGTTGTTACTTAAATGTTTCAAATCAGCAAACAGATTTGAATAACAGAAAAAATAACCTAAAGCTTTTGCACAAGGGTCAGCCATGGTACTCTACATTACATTACATTACATACATAATGTATATATACACTCACCGGCCACTTTATTAGGTACACCATGCTAGTAACGGGTTGGACCCCCTTTTGCCTTCAGAACTGCCTCAATTCTTCGTGGCATAGATTCAACAAGGTGCTGGAAGCATTCCTCAGAGAGTTTGGTCCATATTGACATGATGGCATCACACAGTTGGCGCAGATTTGTCGGCTGCACATCCATACTATATTACATCTGGTACACTGGAACTCTGCCACATGACATTTTGTCAACATCTCCTTCTTTAGACTTTACATGTTGCACTGGATTCTCCTGGATGACTATCGATGTGCTTCTTGGAGGAAATTTGGTGGGTAGACCACTCCAGTGAAGGTTCACCAAGGCTCCATGTTTTCTCCATTTGCAGATAATGACCCTCTATGTGGTTCACTGGCGACCCAAAGCCTCAAAAATGGCTTTTAAATCCTCTCCAGACTGATAAATGTGAGTGACTTTGTTTCACCTCTGTTGTTCGATAGAGGGCAGTTACTTACACAAAGTCAGGTTGGTTTAGATAGCATTTTCTTTAATAAAAGGAAATCATTATTTAAAACTAAATTTTATGGTTATTTAATAAAGTTATTGTTCTTTTTTAATGTAAATATTTTTGTGTGTATTTTTTGCTGAGTTGAGACTTTTATTAAAACTGTATTCGTGCCTTTAACCATCAAAGACGTGGTTTATCTCTGGATAAATCCACAGTCACCTCATGCAGATGTGGTGAGTCATTAGAAATCTCCTAAAGATCGAAGAAAATCTGATCTGTAAGAACAAAACCTTAGTTTAACTTGACAGGGCGGCAGGTTTTGAATCTTTTCTAGAAATAAACAAAATATTCAGTGGATAATTTCAATATTTCCCTTTGTCTTCAGTGTGGGATCAAATACTTTCTTTTCCAGTTTAATTTTCTTTTCATTGGCTATCAGAAAATATGAAGCGCATTGTGAGAGTCTGGTTGTATTTTATTTTATTCTATTTTATTTTTGTTTATATTGTATTGTTTGTTCCTATTTATTTTCATAAAGCTGAAAATACTCAGAATCTTATTGTGTTAGGTTTCCAAATGAATGTTTTATCTAAGGCAGACAAATATTCACATGAAGGGCTCTATTAAGACTTTTAGCTCTAATTCTTTAAGTTTAATTAAACTTTACCTGACATTATATTTATTGACTACAGGAAAAAGAAGATATGTTTGAAAAATAAATTCTTTTTTATCAAACATTTTTACATTTTCAGGTAAGCATGTTTTCTCTCCACTTTTAAATGAAATGTATATGTTTTTCTACCAATCCCACAGATATATTTGCTGCTCTACCAGACCCTCCAGGGATCTCTATGCTCGAATGAAGCAAGGAGGAGGAGGTGAGGATCAAAATGATATGGACAGACAAGGTGGGGGCTGAGAGGTGAGTGAACTGCTGGCTTCACAGGGTGTTACAGAGCCCACAGGGGGGGGAACGTATGCCCAGTTGGTTGTGACGGGTGCAGGAGCTGAAGTTATGATACTACTGCAGATAGCCAAAGGGTGAAACATCTCCAGAGACTCTGTATGCGCATGACATCATCTCACAGGAGGGTGATGATTGCATTTTCAGCAGAGAAGATGTGAAGCAGTCAAACGAGAGCAAATACACTTTGCCTCCTGTATTTATTCATCATTTAATACGACTAAGCTTTTTTTAAAAAAAAAATCCCCCCTCATATTCATAAAACATCTGCCTGTCTGTCCTTGTTTACATCTCATTGTGTCCTTCAGCCTTTCCCACACAAACAGCATTCCTCACCCTCCTTTTTTTTTCCTGGACAGCACAGAGGCTCAGATACTTTGATGACAGGTCTGAGCTGAAATGTCACCAGGATTAAAAGGTTTCAACTCCTGCATCCCTCCAGATCAGCTCCAGCTGCTCTGAGTCACTGAGCTTCCTTCTCCACAAACAAGTGCAGAGTGACATGACTTTCCGCTACACTGTCCTTTACAACTTCTCACGATGGAAAACATCCTTCCTCAATATTTACAGAGGAATGAGGGAGAAACAGAAAATAAATTCATATTTTTTTGCCTTCAAAATCCTAATTATGTTAACAGAGCATAAAGTCGTCAATCTTGGAATATTTTGGAAGGTTGATTTTTATAATTTCCTTCAAAAACAGACACTTCTCTACAGATTTATCTTCTATCATCTCTCAGAACACTCACTGAGACACCTTAAGTTGCAGAAATCCAGATCTGCCACAAGTGTAAACTGTTTCTCCCTCAAATATTTTCTCCGTATTGTTGTTGTGCATCTACATAGTGAATTACAGAGCAAACTCCCATTTGGGAAGACATAAAAATAGCTCTGCTGACACTGTTGTATCAGCTGTAAACATGCAAAATGATGAATTCATCAGCTATCTTAATCAAGACGTCCTTGTTCTGAACATTCTGTTACAATTAAAGCAAGAAAATATCAAAGGACATCATCGGTGCGACATTTCTCGACAGCTGTCGAGCTTCTTTGTGGAAGAGCAGATTGAGTTTGCTCACTGAGGTAATCCACACAACTGAAACGCCAACTTAATCGGTTTTGTTGAAAGAAATAGTCACGCAACATCAAATTCAACCGGCTCATTCATTACAGTTTGTGTTTTTGTGGGAGTGAAAGTAGAAGAGAGAGAAATCTAGGTCATTCCTGCATCATTAATATGCCAGCCAGGTGTAGCACAAAGAGGATTAGAGAGAAGTAATACCACTGGGGCTCACTGCGTGTATCTCCACTTCTGTTTCTGTCTCTCTTAAAGCAAACAATAGCATGTAAATGTTCCCTCATGTCTCCTCTAAAAGAATATTAATGGTAGAAAGTCTATACTTGTTATGAATCGTCCTTGTATTAATCAGTGACAAGCTTTGTTTTTTTTTTTTAAACTTCTACAGGGATTTTCCCTGGGTAATAAAAATAACTGTTGCTGAATAGGAAGAAGTGAAATATGAGACAAGTGTGGTGTCTTTTTTTGTTCCAACTTCTCTTCTCTTAGGGGAGTATTTCTGTCTCAAACTTGAAATTTCACTGCACAATTTCAAGAGTTAGTTGCATTCAGTTGCTTCATTTCACTGCTTCAGGTTGCAAAAGTCAAGATGACATGAAGTCATGGCGTAATGATGGAGTCACCTCCTCTGTTTCCTGCTGCAGCAGTTTTCAGGGGTAAAACATTATAAATAACTTGAAATATTTGTTTCCATGTTTTAGTTTTAGAGATATTTGTGTGCGTCTATTTATAGTATAATAGTCTGTGTTTATTGTGTGTTTGAAATTTTCAGCTAGATCACAAGAGAACTGATTGTCCCTGACCAACAAAACGCCACCCTGAAGCTACTAATGTCAGATGAGAATCAACATTATCCATCCATCTTCTGCCACATATCCACGGTGTTCCCAGGTTATCTGTGATAATCTCTCCTGTAACTCTAGAGTCTGTCTCCAGGTCTCCACTCCATGTCTGAAATATCTCTCAGAAAGCATCTTTACCAAATGCCCAAACCATCTCAACTAGCTCTTTTCAGGAGGAGCACAGGGAGCTCTGCCCAAATAAACCGAGCTCATCATTCTTCCCTGAGGGTGCGTCCAGCCACTCAGCTGAGGAAACTCTCTTTAGCCTCTTGTAATCAAAATCTCATTCTTTCTGGTATCACACACAGCTCAAGTCTAGAGAAGTGGGTCAGAACAAAGATCAATTGGTGTGTTTAACTCAGCTCTCTCTTCACCATGACACACCAGTACAGAGTCTCAGGGCAGATTCGGCCCCAATCCTCCTGGAGATACTTGAATTGCTCCACCTAAAGCAGAAGTTCTTTATGATTATAAATAAATAAATAATAATAAATAATAAATAAATAATAAATAAATAATAAATAAATAATAAATAAATAATAAATAAATAATAAATAAATAATAAATAAATGATTATTGGTATTGCTCCACCTAAAGCAGAAGCTCATTTACAGTTGGTAATATATTATTTCCCACTTCAGGAATAAGACCTTGGAGATTCTGGTCTTCTTCCAAGCTGCTTCACACTGTGCTGCACATTGTTCCAGTTCCTGGAGGAGATCCTTGTTGGATGAAGCCAACATGACCACATCATCCAGCCAAACAACCACAGACTCCAGAAAAGTTATGAACACTAAATTATGTTAATTCACAGAACCTCCAGTTACTAAATCACCTCTAGGAGGACCTTAATTTACTGACATACAGAGACACCCTTCAGTAGAAACTGATACAAACTGACCCCCACAGGATATTTTAGTATTAAGTCTAATTCAGAACTTACTGGGCTCACAAACCTGGCACAGATCAGAGCCTTATTAATCCAAAAACAGAACTCAGTAGGTGTTCAAGCTGAATACTTTGTCATCCAACCAAAAAAAAAAAACTTATAAAGTTTTGCAGCCCAAACTGCCTGGTTTCCCGCTGAGAGGGGAGCAGCAACTGGAGCGAAAATATCTTAAGAGGAGAAATTTGGGCTGGAAGCAGCTGGATCAAAAAACCCAGAGCATGGCCCGAAACTGTGTGGAAGTAAAACCTTTTCTGTGTCAAGTTTTGATGTTTGAACGTTTCAGTTTTCCAGAAATAATAGAGTCAAGAGAGGAGTAAAAAAAAAAAAAATCCTTTTTCAATTTACCACGCCTAGCACTGTGCAAGAGAGAGAGAGAGCGAGATCAAGGACTGAACAGAGAGGAGGAAAAGTAAGCAGGAAAAAGAGATGTGGTAGTGTGGCAATTGCAGTTAAGCATAAACCTGTTCAGCACTTTGTAGCTTCCAGTCACTTTCTACTCATTTAGACCGCTGGGTTAAACCATCAAAGGATTTTCTCTGGCTGCAGAAAAATAACTTCCTATGGTGGATATGAAAACCTACCAAACTAATTAGCTGTCTAACCTCAACATGTGCCTTTGCTGCAGGAGGTGGAACTCACAAGAATACTTTGTGGATTTACATGTTTTATTTGCTGAGGAATTGTTCACTATTTTAGGCTGTGCACACAATTTCACACAATGAAAAGTAGCTTCTATGATCTGGTTCATATGATCAGACAAACTTTTTGTAGTTTGTTCCAAAAACTAAATCAAGAAAACATGTCGAGATAGTTAAGCAATTTGAAATGGGACCCTGTGATGGATTTAAAGACTGACATCAGTTCTCTTCTGCCCTGAACCAGATGAAACGGGTGTGGAAAATGAATAAACAGACTGAGATGGATAATAATCACATTGTAAAGGTGTGTAATAATTAGAGTTAGGAGTCTGTGCAGCTGAATTTGAAAAACAAACAATATTTCTGGGTAAAAATAAAAAAAAAGAAGGATCCTTCTTGTCAGTGTTATGAGCTGGTCTGTGATCAGCCTTTTTGCAACAGAGAATTCAAACCAACATTTTCAAGATTCAGTAAAAAGCAGAACCTGGTTGCTGATGAGAGCTATGAAACATGTCTGCACAACACGAGTAAATGGGCATGAACTTTTTGAAGGTTTAAAATATTTACAATTTTTACTTTAAGACAACAGATTGTTGTTTTAAACATTTATTATTACATTTCTATATTTTTGCTTGTAAATTATTGGAGTCAAAATATACAAGAGACCTTCATCTTAATGCGTTTTTAACCATCATCTACACTGAACATGAGACAGGAAGTAAAGCTGTAAAAACATCACATTTTGAATCGAAAATAATTCATACCCCAGTTTTTAATATAGAATTACATTTCAAAATGCATTATCTCTGTGTGAGGTCGAAACATTTCACAGAAGCAGATAAACCAGACAAACCTTTGCATTCCACAACGTTATGTGCATGTAAAGATTCAAACACACTAAGTCAGAGCTCAGGCATGAGGACAGGAGAGTGGGGGGTGAAATCCAAATTCAAAGTTAGAGACGAGCGCCACAGTTTCTCATTATTACAAACACAAAGCTTTATCTCAAGCAGCAGGTGTGTGAATTAGCTTTCTAATTTTATTTGTCTGAGTCTGGCAAAGGCAAAGGGCTTTTGTAGTCACTGTTCAAAGGGGCTGATAAGACAGGGACAAGCAGAGGAAGGGAAGTTACAATAATTGCTGCTCCTGGAAAGTCCAACTCAATTACCACAAGACAAGTGCAAGACAAACACTCAAGCATCTACCAACTAAATGCATAGTCCTTCACATTAACTCCAGTTTAAATCATGTTTTGCCAAAGGATATTAGTTGTCTTTTTGAGACAATGTGAGATCAATTTCACATCTTATACACAAGAAAACATTAACATTTGAATCAAATAAAAATCGTCCGCTGCTTCTTAAATCTCAGTTTCATCTCTGTATTTATGTCTGTAAACAAGCAGAGATCAGCGATGTTAACAACAAAACATGGGGACAGAACGGATCATGTGATGCAGATCTCCATTCTTCCTTCTGCAAAATGTGTCTAGAGCCACAGATAAGAATAACCGACAACTTATTTTAACTCACAGGACAAAGAATGTGAGACGGGCTGTCAAAGGAAGCTGTCTCACTGTGCAGAACATCTCATTCTGCTTGTTCTTTGACTACACTGAAAAACCAAATTATCAGGCTGCCATTTTCATCTCCTGACCTATAAATTTGAAATGTTACTTAAAACAGAGTAAAACAATAAATCCAGCATCAATCATGTGAGGCTTCTTTGTTTTGATGTTACAGATGATCGTTCAACTTCATTGAAAATTAAATTCCAGATGTGATGGAATTACTTCACCGGGTGCAGAAATCCTCAAAGATCTAAAAGAGGAGGTGCTGATCTGAGCTGCTTTTTTAACCCTAACCCTATTTTTTTTTTCCTCCTTCTAACATCTTGCTTCACATAGATAAAGTTATGCACAAACTAAATTTAGATACCTCCTTTTTTTGCCAAGAAGCTCAGAGTGATGAAAAACAAATCTCAGAGAGAGACTCAAGTTATCTGCTGTGTGCAAACTATAGTGTTTTTCCATTGAGAAAGAAAATCTCCAAAAATACCAGATGAGAGTATTTGTGACATTTGTCAGCACAGTGGAAGAAAGTCTTCACTGTTTTACGCCCAGATGTGTAAAAAGGAAGTGTTTGAATCTGATTCATGATGCTGTTCCCTTTGAATTAGAAAACTTATAGAAGATAACCTCTTACGATGAGAAAAATCTAAAAAATAGATGTATAATTAGAATTTTTTTCCAATCACCTCAAACCTAATCATTAAAATATTAATAATAATAAATATGAAAGGGTTAATAGTGCTAATTAATTGTATTAAGAAACTTGTAAACCAGCGTGATATGAAAAAATTAAAGATCATTTTTAACCCATTATTTACTTACTTTTTATTTTGAATCCTAATTGAATTCAAGCTTTCAAACTGAACCTAAAAAATAATCAGAGAGTAATGTTGCTAAATGAAGTTTGTGCAGATTCAGACTTGCTGCTGTTTGAGTCAGGAACAAAATGTAAAGCTGGACTGTTATAATAAATGTCTGTTTCTAAATCTGCCACATTCAGTTTTTCAATTCTACTAACAAATAACTTGAATATTGTGCACAGATTTGTGTGCTCCAATGTCACTTAACATATCCACAGAGAGATAACAATGTATTTAAATATAAGTGTTATAAAATCCAGAAACTGTGTGTTATTTAATTAATTCTACCTGGATTCAAAAATGGAAGATAGTAAAAGTGCTTTGATATAAGAAAGTGCTGAAGTTATATGTGTGGATGATCATTAATCTGAGAGGTTCTGCCGTCAGCTGAGATAGCACACTATGCATCATGGGTAAAAGGAGACAGAAAGACCAAAAAAAAAACTCTTCATTCTGATTCTTTTATCTATAAACACTCTGGAGTAGATTTAGCACTTTCTCTGTACCAGCAGGGAAGCTTAAGTAGAGCTTAAATAGCTATTATAAAGCAATTAACTTGTGGGTGCTGACATATGCATCTCCTTTTGCCATCTGTTTCTTTGGTAAGGGATGACTGTTAAATTCCAGCACTAAATCTTGACCTGGTTTTCCCGTGTGCCACTGCCTCCTACTGCTTGGATTCAGTATTGCGGTGGGAATTCAAATTATCAGCCAACACGGTGACAGTATGACAGTCTAAATTAGTCTCACAGTAAACACAAGGAGCCGTTTTAATTCCCTTCATTGAAACTGTGATGCATATCTTCTGCAATAGATTAACAACTTGGTTCTGGAAGATGCTGATGTTTACAAGTGCGTGGCCTCCAGCAAACATGGAGAAGCCTCGCCCTCCTCCAGAACTCTCATCGTTGCAGAAAGCGAGTCTGAATCGTTCGTATTCTGCAGGTTGTGCTGTGTGAATTGATTTGTTGTTGTGATATTAAGAAGTTTCAAGTGAGTGCATCTGTTGTTTTCGCACAGTGCCTCAGGTAAAAGTTATTCTCTTTGTTTCCAGATCCAGCGCTGCACTTCAAAAAGATTCAGAAGAAACAGCAGAAGCATAAGCTTGTTGTCTAATACTAGCCATGAAGTTCCCAGAATCTGTCAAGGTGTGATCAGGCTCTCTCCAATCCAGCCCTCAAACTTCTTTTTTTTTTCCTTGTTTTATTTATGCATCCAGAAATATCTATGGGAAAAGATCTAAAGAGCTCCTCTCAGTGCCAGTTTTGCCACTGGGACAGAGGAAAAAGCTTTGGTGCTACTTTTTCATACACATAGACATGCACACAGGCATAAGTTAAAGTTAAACACACATGCACAGCTTGTTTCCTGTTTGAATTTTGTCTCTCTTTGCAGCAGTGAGGCGATAAGACAGCAGAAGAAGCCACCTACAGAGGCGGAGTTGTTAAAGATCCTGGCGGGAGCTGACAATAAAGACTACAGCGTCACCGACTTCAGAGAATTTCCCAAAAATCTAAAAAAAAAAAAAAAGAATATGGAAGTGAGGATAGGCCTGTCATTTAGAGAGCTTGTTTACATGCCACAAACTTTGTGATGTGGCATGACGAACAGCTTAAAAATAGGGCAAGAGAGGGAAAATGTTTACAGATACACAACATAAAGTAAAGATGCGTATAGCAACACTGATGTCAAGCTACTGTACAAAAAAATACCCATTTTATGATTTATTTTAAACCTACATGTCGTTTGGAAACCTTTGATATTTTAATAGATGGTGTTCATGTAAAAAACTCTTAAAACTGACCATAATTTTAAACTCCTCTGACGGTCCTGTGTCAGATTTTAATGAATCTATCTTGAATCTTTTCCTCATCAAGACATTTGAGTTATGATTCGGAGCACAGAGCCGTTGCAGGTCTGGGACTCTCACAGGAAATGCAAAGTCAAACAAACGGGGAATCAAGCACATGTTGTGCATTTCTAATACGGGCCTCAAAGACATGAGCTCCTCCGCTCTGCATGTTGGAGTCAAGAGGCTTTATGTCTTGTGCAAATGCAGAATGGGACTCATGTTTAGTCATAATTCAGATGTCAGTGTCATTACAAACTCCATTAACATATTCAGTGTCACTTTCACTGTTTGTTTATGCATCATCTGCATTCTCTCCAACACTCGAGCCATGTGGTGCGCTGACAGTACCGTCGTTTATTCTTTTTTTTTCTCTTCCAGTCAGACTTATTGACCTAATTATTTGTCCAGCTCTGTTATCTCAGTCATCCATTTTGACAACTGTGTGTTGGACTTGTCTAACGTTGAGTAATCTGCTCTTTTTCTTCAAATTAAGGGTGAAATCATTCAGTTGTAAGAAAAGTGCTGCATAACAAATATCTGTGGATCTCAGAAAAAAGTAAATTACGTTCATTGATCAAGGAACCGTTCATCTCGTTTAGGTTTCAGCTGCATCAGAGTATCATTGAGAACCCAATGACAGCAGCACTTACTGAGAACAGAAGGAGTTTTTATCCAAATAAAAGGTGTGAGAGAGCTGCACGATGGTGCACATGGTTAGCACTGTCACCTCACAGTAAGAAGGTTGCAAATTTAACTCCTGATGGATCTTTCTGCATGGATTTTGTATTTTCTCCTCATACACACCTGAGTTTTCTCTGACCACTCCAGTTCTTCAGAACTTTGCAGAAGTAAAATACTACAAAAAACTACACATTCTCAAGAACATGAAAACTAAATCTGGACACAAAACAATTCAATGGTCTCAGGAGGGACGGGAGTTTCTGGGATCCTTGTGACTTTAACAACCTTATTTTATCCCAAAACAACTCACAAACCCAGAACTCCCAAAATACAGTCAGAACTGCTGAAGCCTTTCAGGTTAAAGAGGAAAAGTAAAAAGTAATCCAGAATGTCTAATAGAATCGTCACGTTCTAGGTGACGGAGAACCTACACAAACTTACATAGTCTGTTAATGACAATCAGGAACGAGAAGAATCAGTCGACTGAAAGATGTGTAAACATCTGCAGGGTCTCAAGGAAACCCTCGATAACTGGGTTTATATGTTGGAGTAAATTTACAATATAAAACTGAACATTGATAGTATAAATGACCATCCAGCTGGTAGGTCACTGTTGTTCTCTAAAGAAACATAACAGTAATACAAGTTACATTTAAAGAGGCCATTTCATACAAATTTCAGGACTTTGTGGTTATTTCTTAAGTATTAACCAGTAATATGAAACAATTTATATCTAAAAAACGTCAGGAAACACTGATTAACAGACCTTCAATCTGTCTGCGTTAAAATTCGGGTGGATCCAGCTCCTTCCGTCAGGCCTCGAGCAGCAGTTCGTTCATATTCATTATTCAAATTTGCTGGACTCTGATTGGCTAAAAAACTAGCCTATGAGAGCAAGGCATACTGTTTCCTGCCCCGCTGCGCATGGCAACGTCAGACGTTATGTCTTCCTGTTTGCTACGTCTTATGCTACAGCTTTTAGCTAGCAGCATGCTAGGCGTGGTTTCAACTGCGGGAGAGGCCGAATACTAACGAGCAAAGGAGTTGTGACGAAACAGATACAGGCCGTTCAGACTCGGATTTTATCGCCACCTGGGTAGTTTGAGAGATTAAAACTGAAAGAGAAGTTGTTGACCTGTTTTCACACCCACTATGAAGGTAAGAACACCTGTGGAGCTAAAATATTTAACAGAAACCTCATAAAAAACGTTTTTAATGGAAGGGCCTCTTTAAATCAGGTTTGAAGATCCTAATTAAAGAACATTGTCCCATCTGCAACCAGTGATGGTGGCATCATGAGAGATAGAACGATCTACACAACAAAACCCAGCCGAGTGATGTAGAAAAAGGTATTTGAACTTCAGGTCCACATTTTTTTTACCATTATGTTATTTTCACATCTCTTCTTTTGACTTTTTTTGGTTTCTGAGACTCGTTTTCTTACCTCAACACCTCTTCCCTCCTTGGGGATTGAAAGCTTTGTTCTTTCTCTGCAACATTAAACAGCATCATCTCTCCTCTCTTCCAAATGAAGGCATGTGTTTGCATAATATTTCCTTCCTCCCAGAGCTGAGTTGAAAGTAATCCAACCAAATCCCTCCTCACAACAAGCTCATTTATTGCAGCTCTGTCTAACAAGATGTTTGGTTGCCCAAGGTACAAGCAGTTACGGCTTGTAAATATCTTCACAAGAACACGCGTCTTTGTGGATTCCAGAAACAGAAGTTTATTAACTGTGGTTGTGTTAAACATATATGGTTATTCGTGACAACGTTTTCTTGAGTTTCTATCTATAAACTGAGTTTGAGAACATGTGAGACTAGAAAACAAATCCACAGAGAGAGTCTGTAAAGTCTCACGTTGACAAATAACTAATTATCGTTACCTTAATCAAATGATTTTACTTTTTTTGCTTAAGAATTGTAAGTTTTTTGAGAAGGAACATGCCTAAAATTCATTTTGCTAAAAGTTCCTCTACAGAACTCAAAGATGTTGTCAGTTATAAGAAAATGCATCGTAAATTATAAGAAAGATCTGAGACGCTACTGTAGTTCTTTTCTTCCCCTTCTTCTGTTGAGGAAACATTTAACATGGACCGAACTACTAGGAGACTGGAAGGAAAATGTAAATGTTTTTAATAAAGAAAACGGACTAAAATAAACTTACAGTACTGGTGGTGGCATCAGATGAGTTACAGAGGAATATCAAGGAAAACCAGATCTGGCAAAGGCAGGATGATGATTACTGACTGAGAACAGCCAGGCTGATTAACAAATGGAAAACAGGTGAGCTGAAGGACAAGAAAAATTGAGGGAGACAAAAAATAAATAACTCAAGAAACTAATAAACTTAGAACACAACAAATCCAGAAACTGCAACATCTGATAACAATAAAATAACTAAGAAGGTTAAAAAGAAGATCCTGAATGAGAACACTAACAACAAAAACAACAGAAATTCAAACTGCTAAACAGAACACAAAACCCTATAAAGCTATATAGAGAATATATATATAGATATAATATATAGATAATATATAATAGATATATAATATACAGAGCTATATTTTTCAAAGTTGGTAGAAAATACTGATGCTATGACGAAGAAGCTTTCTGGGTCTCCAGAGATGTTAAAGCAGGCTGCAGTTTTAACAGAAATAACAGGGTTTATTGTTTTCCAGCAATTAGCCAGGCCCCCTTTTCTATTAATTCATGACCCACTTCTGAACCTTTTGATTCTTTGTAGTTATAATTTCCTGGCAGATCATTGTTTAACTTTAATTTATTTTTTAATTTTCATGTAAAATAAGACTTAAATAATTCCAATGAAATGTGGCACACACTGTATAACCATACAGTGCAGCACCAAATGAGCCCTGATGACCTCATCCATCCCCTGACCTTTCCTTAAATGTCACAGTTGGCTTGACATTTATAGTTCAGAGTTAAAGCTTCATTAACTGTTTAAAGTATTCATGTAAAATGTTGTTTACACATTCAAGTTGACCTCAAGTTGACTTTTAATTCACTTTCCATGTAACATCATCACCTGGTTTGAAATGTAATTTAGTCTAAGTCTTACCTTAAAATAAAAAAGAATGCTGTTTGTTGCATTTGGTGTTCATTTTTAATTGTTACATAAAATCATGTAAAACTTATTAGAAATGCTATAACTGCAGCCCTGATAACGTTGGGTATGAGTGTCAATTAATCTATTTTTTTAAGATTTAATTGTTTTTTATTCAGTTTATGGTACAAGAAGAGAAGCACAGATTGAGGTTGTGGTCTCAACACATTTCCAAAGTTTTTAATTACAACACCAAGTTGTTAGAATCCCTCCAAAAACAAACCCCCTCCCTGGATCGTCTGCTCCAAGGACGATGTGGAAGTTCTGGAGGTTAAGAGACGGACAGCTGATGGTAACACGTTGGAGCTCAGCGGGTGGCAGGTGGGTGACCTGAGATGAGTGTCGTCCTCTAATGTCCAAAGTCACAAACAAATTAAAATGCATTTGCAGTGTTTTTCAACTTATTTCCCCTGTTTTCTTGAAGCATGAAAGAAGATGCTGGTGCAAATAATTTGCTTCATCTGAAGATGATTTTAATGTCATTGGCAATCTGCACTGGATTATTGTAAGGATTCTTGATTTTCTTTCATCACTAATGTAATTTTGATCAGGTTTAGAACTTCCTACCTCACACTGGTGTAGAAAAAAGTGTAGCAGGTTCAACAGAATTTCCATCCTGATCATTGAAATTGAGAACAGTGAAAACAGCATTGTGGTGTCAGAGAACTCTCTGGATATATGATGCAAAGTTCCAGGAGCCTGATGGTTTATCACAAACAAAATTATATTTTATTTCAAAAATATACAATCAAAAGTTGGGTGTTATTTAAAAAATGTCTCTTGAAACATAAAAACATTTAAAAATAAAATGGATAAACAGTTTTGCAACCCGAAGCAGAAAACGTGGAAGAAGATGGTGTATATCCAGATCTTTTAAACAAGTTCTCATCACAAGACTCTTTTAGATTTCAGAGAAATGTTTGTGTAGAAAGAGAAATGGCTGAAAACAATACTAAATAAAAAAAACACTCGCCAGCTCGCACAAACTTTAAAAACACACAAATCATCGCACAAGCTCAGTCAAACATGAATGAGATAATTTGTTATAAAATCAAAATCTTCTTACTTTCTTAGACTCGTTTAAAGCGCATGTGATGCCAGTTAGCTTAACATACACACATTTACTGGGAACTTTTTATATAGACATGGAGTTAAACATATTTGGGGATCACCCAGGCTCAACTTACTTGGAAAAAAGAAAAAAAAACTGAAATGATGCTTTACTTCTCTAATTGATGATAATTGTGTAAATATTCTTTACATATATTTTTTTTACTTTGTTTGCTGCTTTTTTAAAACTTTAAATAGTGTTTTTACTTGTAATAGTTTCAGAAACAGATGTAAGACTGATTTTTATTTCTTGTAATACAACAAATAACCACTAGAGGTCAGTGTCTAATATTTGCTTGAGCTTCAATGTTGAGTGTTTTGAGGGATGTTTAGTCTATTCTTAAAAGATTTCTGTTAAAGTCACCAACACTTTTACCTCCATAAAAGAGAAGATTAGATTTTTTTAATGAGTTTACCATTTTACTTTCATGATTCCCAACATGCTACAGCACATGCAACAAAAATTAAACAAAACAAGTCTGTAAAAAAAGATTCCTTTCTATGACAGAGTCACATCTTCCCAGTATTTAATCCTGTGTTTCAAAAATAAACATTTCTTTTCAGTGTGTTGGACGTGGTGATTCTTTTGAAAGTCTAAAATTGGCAGACTTCCTGTTGGTGTCTAGAAAAAGCGTTCTTCATATGTTTTCACTTCTTGTTTTTTAGGGGTTTAGATTTTGTCTGCTGACCCATATGGTCAGCTGGAATGAGGTCAGGTGACCACTTGAAACATGTTCTGCATGAGTAATTTTCAATCTAGTGAGCTGAAACACAATCCAGCTGTCCTTTTCCTCTCTGGCTGCAGTGTATGAAGGCTTTCCTTTAGTTAAAGACGTGTGACAGCGTCTTTAAAAGGTATTGCCTTGGAGTTGCACTCTGCTGCTTTAGACTGAGTGTGGTCTAGTAGGAAGCTGCCAAACCAACAGAAAGAGGTTACGATCCTTCTCCATCCTGACGTCACTGCTGGTCCCGGCTCCCACAACTCTATTTGTTTGGACCCACCACACCGCCAGAGTCAGGCTGCCAAGTTCAAATCAATTGAGCACCAGTAGATGTGACTCGTACCTTCCGCCTTTCTGTGCAGAACAAAGAGCCAAGAAAGGAGAAGCAGTCTGGAGTGAAACCCTGAATACTTATTTTGTAGTTTTATAATGTAACTTGATTCGACTTTATTGTTTTGGAGGAAGTGTTTTCTACCAAGCTTGTTCTACAATAAAGCTGCAAGAGATAAAAGATTGGATTTCATTCATTATGAGACTTTTCCTGCACATGAAAGACACATTTGGACATAAAAAAGCTGATAGAACAAGAGGTGGACAGAAAAAGAGGGAGGGAACCTTGTTGTACGGGTTAATAGCAGATGAAAGCAAAATTTCCACCTCGATGAGACAACAAAGCAGTTATGAGAACAGAGCTGTCTGTTGTCCTCCAGCATTTTCTGTCATAGCGGCACTTCAGCAGCTGAGGACCAGCAGCTTCAGATGAAACCCTAAACACCACATAGTTATAAATATCAGCTGACATTAATTCTGGGAAGAAACACAGGCCAAGAGACATTCTGTTGCAGTTGCATTGTATTTGCATTTATTTCTCCAATACATGTTCACATTCAGAGCAGTTCCACTACAGCAAATAAATCATGTCATTTCCACAGTCATGGAAGAAACCAATCACAAAGTGAAAATCAAGGACAACAAGTGTACTCCAAACATTTTCTCATAAAAAACAAGTCCAATGATGCGTTGTAGTGGGCATTCAAAAACAAAAAAATCCTGTTTGGATAAACTTTTCTTTACCCACATTTAAACATCAAACGAAACAATTTGAGCTTTCTTTTTTTTTGTTTTGTTGAAAATCAAAGGATAATACTTCTCAAGAAATATGCATACATAGAGGTTCATAACACTTCAAAAGAAATCCATCCCTTTTATTTTGAAAAATGATTGATTTGTCATTATCTAACCAGCAACTGTAGTTTTCTCATGAAGAGCAAAGAAAAAGGTAAGATATACATCAGAAGGTGTACGACGGGATTGTTTTTTATTAAACACATGTTTATATTAGAGACTCACTGGCCTTACAGTCGGGGTAGAAAAGTGCAGCACACAGCAGGATAAACTTATACTGATGTTAAAGGACTGTGACTTAATAAACATCTGGATGTTTAGTGGTTAATCAGCTTCTCATGCATGAGTACGGATGTACAAACTTTACAGCTGTATCTTGAATGACACCTGCTGATGATCCTGAGCACAGTGCAACAACAGCAAAGGTTTCTCATATTTAAAAAAAAATCACCAAAAAAATCTTAAAAAAAGGAAAGTGCCATCTTCTTTAGAGGACCAAGTGAAACCACAGGCACTTTCTAGATCACAGCTGCTGAATCCAACTTGTTTCAAGCGTTGGAGGCTGAACAATCCAGGCCCCCCAAAAGCTCTCCCAGGTCCCTTTTGTCTACTTACACAAAGCTGAGAACAACAGGGCTGTTGACAGGCTGAGGTAAAGTGATGCGCCTGCTGGTGTACCACCTGCAGGCGCGGGGGTGGGGGTGAGGGTGGGGGACAGGATGGTAGCAAACCTGCTGGGTGGAAAGAAAGTTTTATCCTTGTGTGTCATATTTCACCTACTAATCTGATTCCAGCTGCGATATTGCTGAACAAAGTTGCCTTTATAAAAGGAAAACTTGATGCAACATAGCACCAGAAGGTGTGTGTGTGTGTGTGTGGGGGGGGGGGGCTGCTAAACAAAAGGTTGTCTGAAACATGACGATGACATGTTTCACTTTACCGAAGGAGTTCAGTTTAAGTTTACAACATTTGCTCTATTTAAACCTAAAAAATATAAATGTGTTGGCTCTGCCTGCTTCTTAAAAAAAAAAAACACGTTTTACTTTAAATTAAAACATACTACAATAAAAGTAAAGTTCATCATGTTAGAACCCCAGAAACTGAAGGAATAAACATCAGAAAGGTTTCAGTAGTGGTTCTATAAAAACCCACAGACTGAAGAAAAGTAAGACTGACTGACTAAATATGGCTGGAAGTCAGTCTCATGATCCATCTTCTCTATTTGTTCTCCACGACAGCCTAATTAAGACAGAGTAAGCTGATGAATGTCACACAGCAAACCTTCCAGAACAACTCACAGCTCAAAGGTTTGTATTAATTGTTACCAGCTTTGCAGTGAGGGGGATGAGATGAGAGGTGGGAGTGAACTGCAACACTGGGAGGATAAATTAAAACATGGAACACACGACTAGAGGTCACATGACCAGAGTCATGACATACTTCTGCCTGACAAAGCAGAAGTATTCTGCTGATGAGCACACTGACACGGCAACCGGAGATTAAGGAACATGGACTAAGTGCCTGTTTTAGTCAAACCAACGCGGTGCTGCTAGTGTTTGAAAAAACTGATGCGTCAACATTATGGTCTGCCTGCAGATCCATCATGGTGGCTAGATTTCATGCGTGTGCAAGTTTTCAGTGTTACTGACAGCTTTAAGGGTCATTGACCCAAATGAAGGAACAATATTTTCCATGTGTGTTTATTACGTAAACAGAAATCATACGGGTCCTTCCATGACCACTTTATCCTAAACGTTCCAGATGTATCGGTGTTATTTTAGTGCATCCACATTGTGAGCAACTGCAGTAATCTCCACAAGTAATTTGAGATGCATAAAAAAAAAACATAAAAAATAATTAAGATGTAGAAATTTTGCAAAAAGCTTTAAGCTACTGACTAAATAATTTAATGGGTTAAAGAAAACACTTGACTTGGGCATTAGGATTAAGCAAAGCTCCATAATCTTATTTGTAGTTTTAAAATGTTCCTTTTTCAAGGAAAATCTATGAAATGTTACTGGGAGGGTTTGAGAGTTAAAAAATAATAAACCATATTTGTTATATGTGTTTTGACTGTTTACATCTGTCTCTTCGCTGTTTTTGGTGGTGATATATATATATATATATTATTTATAAATATTCCAACAGGATGCAAATAAACATATTAAGATTAACACGTTCAGCAATGGAAAAAGTAAAGTTAAGATGTCCCATATTTGGATCTGCTCTGGTAACACTAACATACACTGACAATTCATCTGAGTTATATAACGAAGTTGCACTTCTAAAGAAGAAACGACGCCATGACGGATTTAGTGGGCTTGTAAGGATAAAACAAAATATCCAGCAGCATGTCTTTAACGTTTAAAGCCAGATGGTTCACAGTTTTTATTGCCTGGTTATTGCCACACAGACATTCACCAAATGATTGAGACAAAACCTGCATACACACAACAGCATGCTTAAATGTATGTGGCAAAAAATGCTGCGTTACAACTGATACTTCACTGGAAAATACGACGGAACTAATGAACAATGAAAAGGAAGGGGAAACGCGAGAGATGAATGAGAAACTACGCGGACTTGTTGGGGATTAACTGTGGAGGATTTTGCAGGATTAAAGCTGATGAAGTGTCCAGTGAGACGGAATTACTTGGAATAATGGGATAACTGTTCCCTCACATGACAAGCCACTTCTCTTGACTTCTTTTTTTTTCTTTCAGTCAATCTGGTCCTGCTGCTGCAGCGTGCAGATTTATGTCTCACAATGAGTGAGTGAATGCCTTCTGAGATCTGGACCCAAACACACACACACACACGCAGAGCTCATAAACATAATGATTCTAGCCATTACCAAAGCCCATTCTTTTCAGTTGTCATAACAAGGTCATTAACAGCATGGGTCAGCTGAGCTGGTCCAACAATAAGATCCCCGTGAACTTTTCCCAATAACTAAACCAGCAGGAGCTGGACGTGTCAGCTGCATTTCTACATGCGTTCTGGGAAAAACAGGCTGGAAAGCAAAACAAGTATCTGGGAAACAAAAGGGGGGATGCATTTACACTAACCATCACGTTAACGTCTGCTGTGACGCAGTGAGTCCTATGACACCTGTGGGACAGCAGGAACAAGAACAACTCAAACTCTCCATCATGGGACTCAATTTTGATTCAACTTTGGTAGAAACGTTTCCCTGTTACTATTCCACCTTTTCATTCTTGTCTTGGTTGCTCTATTTTTTAGCTGTTCAAGGATATTCCAACAGAAAAGAAACGTAACAATACATATATGTATATATATATATATATTATTCAAGAGAAAGTGGGCGTTGAAAGTAAACGAAGGCAGTGTGGTTGTTGTCAGTGAAATGAGAGGGACTGCAGATATTAAAACAGTAGTGACTACAATCCTGACTCTAAGATTAGCACCGTAATACAGAGGAACACAGAGAAATCAAGAGGGGGGTGGGTGGGAACAGAGGTAAAAAAAAAAAACATGAGCAATGGCTGAAAAATAAATCCCTTTTAAAAACAAGTCTGCAAGCAACAAAACAAAATGAAATCTAAAAATCTAACTGTATTGTTGGACCACTTAATCTGGGAATCGCTACAGAGATTGTCACTGAAAGGACCGTGTGGAAAGTGAGGTGAGAATGTCAATAGATCATGTCAACATTCACACACCACTGATTTTCCATACACACTTTCCTTGAAGGTGCCCAGTCACTTGCTCCCCATAAATCAGAAACAGTTAAAAGTTCTGCAATACTCTCTTATAACAGGTTAATATTTCTACACTCGTCTCCATGGTAACCGGTTTGAGAGACAACCCATTTTAGGTTTGGAGGAACAGGGAGTAGCTGAAGATAACACTACCAGACCTTTTTAACAAGAAACTACCATACTGGTGGAATAGCAGGGTGATACTCATGTAGTAAATCAGTTGCCATGGTAACAATAGTGTGGGAGTGCCACACTGAGATGAAGGCCGGTGGTTGGGGATCTGGCGGTGGGATGTGTCCATGACCACACAGGGCTGGAGTTGGAGCCTCGGAGACCTCGTCACCTCATGTTCTCTTCATGGACATCTCAACGTCTTGGCACTCGACAGCTGACAGAGCTATAAGCATCTGGGCGGCGTAGTAGGTGGCCATGATGATGGCTCGAGAGTGGGGCACAGGGAAGCAGAACTTGTTGACGGCTATGGTGAGGTCAGACACCATGAAAAGCACAGCGCCCAGGCAGGCGGACAGCTTGGTCCAGGTCCAAAGGTCGTTAGCTAGCTGCAAGCCAGCGATGGCCCTCCAGCCCATGAAGCCAATCAGAGCGATGTAAACAGCCACCAGGTAGGTGAAGGGGCCGGACAGGTAAGGGTAGAGCAGGAAGTAGCACACAGAGGAGGCAGCAGTGATCACCAGGCCAGCTCGCACATTTATTGGCTTCATCCCAAAGGCAGATGAATAAAGAATGTGGGTGATGGCGAACATCAGAAGGCCTATAAAACACAAGATTTCAATGTTAACACCAGAACGCTAAACATTGTGCTTTCTGATAAACGCGAGTCAAAACATTATTTAGCTAAACATTTCCAAAGGGCATAAAATTCAAAATAAAACATTCATCCACTAACTTTCTAAAGACTGTTTTTACTCTGCGGGGAAAAACTTCTATAACTTCCACCTTTTGCTAATTTTTAGTATTAGTATAGTTTTAGTTTAGTAAGTATTTTTTCTTCTACTAAAGTAAAATGTCTTCCAACTCACTGGCTGCACAAAACGCCTGCAGATTAATCAGCCTGTCTTCTTGCTAACCTAAAAGCATTTTTGGACTTCCACAGCAGCGATCTTGATAATCTTGCTTACAAGAAAACCAGTTGAACAAGTTTCTGAAACGTATTTTGTGATTCTCTTATACTTTCTGCTGCTTTGTGAAAATCTTTTACAATTTTTTTCATAAAAGAGGGTTTTATCTTTAGCTTCATGCTGTTTGGAGATCAGTAAATCTCCCACATTGTCAATATATTTGCACCTTTTTTAGTTGATTAAACTTTTTCAATCACTTGTGACAGTTTTGAATTCAGTCACTTTACTATCAGCTGTGAACACTGGCATATTTTTATTGTAAAATTCAAACGTTATAGGGTCACTGGATATTTCTTTAAACAAACCAGAAATATTATCTGAAACAAATATCAGATATTACAACTATTACAGTTTGTGTTGTTTCTCTTTTCTTACCATGGACGAAGTAGCCCTGCTCCTGCCAGATGAGAAAAGCATCACCCAGAGACGAAAAGATGAGGCCGGCCAGGATCTTGCGGGCACTGGAGCGAGCCCCGAGGAAGCTGAATCCATGAGCCAGTAAAAAGACCCACAAGCAGAAGATGGGCAGACATTTGATTAAAGCACTGAACCAGGATGGGCTGGACGTGGGCAGCCACAGGACGAAGTACACACAGGTTGCTTTGAAGAATGGGACCAACTTAGGGCCTTCGCTCTTGACCTGGAAACAGATTTAACATTGAAATAATCAGTGGAGTCACACAATCTGTTAGAAGGAGTTTTATCTGAATACAGACACTTTTTTGTGAGAGACGGACAGAATTTCTTATTATAATTATGAAAGAAACATTAGAAACACATTTTCTTTGTTGGTTTATGTGGTTATTGACTTAACGTCATTAGACAGGCACATGTTTTGTGGTTTACATGGAATTTTTCATAAGACAGAAGAAACTCAAAAAACTTCAAGATCCTTGGTTTGATTCCCAGTAACCTTTTGTTTCTGTTTTTTTTTTGTTTTTTTACTTCTACTTCTTTGACTTGTCACTGATATTTTTCATAGTTTATATAAGTTACAGTTTCCTACAGTGTTAGCAGTCAGATTACTTTCTATCCAAATACAGCAGCTGCAACAGGGTCAAGAAAACACCTAAAGAATCACAAAGCAGTGAAGGTTCTGGGAATTGTAACCAAGACATCAAGTCATTGGAAACAAAAGACAAAAAAAAGGGCAAAAGATTTCGTTGGAAGGAAGAGGAAGTGAGTTATAGTTCTTTGGAGCTAAGCTCACTAGAGGAGAGGTGAGGGAGATAAATGTGAGGGAAAAATGAGAGAAAAAGGGAGACCAGCGTGGCGGGAAGATTTAATAAAACTTGGTGTTCTTGAAACGCGTGGGAAGTAAATTAAAGCAAAGCGTTACCCTGATTGCAGAACTTGCAAAAGGATAAGAAATAAAAGAAGCATGAAATAGTTTCATGAAAAAACAGTTTACCAACGTTTGGATGACAGCTGGATTTAAGAGAGGAAGAACAGGAGGAAGGGAGAGGTGAGGGGGGGGGTAGAAGAAAGAGAGTTTACTACAGGTCATACAGTTTACTCTTCAGGAGAAAAGGGAGGTTCTTGATTGCGAAACAGCTCAAAACAGAAAGCGTCTCATGTTATAGTACAGGATGAGGTACAATATGTGTCCTGGTGTTTCTCATATAACACCCAGCAGGAAAAGAAACAAGGGACTGGACACGTGAGAGTTCATTCTTTGTCCCAAACATCTGCAGACAAAATTAAGAAAGCTGATTAAACAGATAAGTTAAAACACGAATACATCTAATGCATTCTTGGGGTACTTTGATTAAAAACTAAAGGAGAAAACACATTTCTTTTCAGCTTCTGCAAAACTTCAGTCTCTGTGTATAATTATCCTGGTGCCCTGAGTGAAAGTGAACTGAGGTTAAATCATCCTGTAATTTTCTGTGCCTTCACCTTCCCTCATCCAGAGCAGGTCTGGCAGATGTTCAAAAATATGACAACAACTGTGTTCAAAATATAATATGATCTTTAGTTCATTTGTATTCTTCATTATACATGTATGATGCAACTTTAATGGACAAAAGAACCTGTTTCCATTTAAGATACTATCAGTTCACTCCAGCAATGTGACAGGAATTTTTCACTAAAGCCTAAACTGGTACACGTTGCACGTGAGTGCATGATGGATCTATCTAACGTGTAATGGGTGCCATACAGATGGAAACCACTGTCAACAATCTGAGACTGGCCATTATCACCACTATGTTTATCATACTGCTGGATGCTATTCAAGAACAGGAGACAACATATTTACATTCAGCAGTAGCGATTCACGGGTGGTTTCAAGTTCATCACTGCATCACTGACAAAGAGTATCTGTCATTTGGTGGGATTCAGAGAAATTACTCTGCCTTGGATCAGATCTGAAGGCCAGAGCTCATAACTAGTTTGACAACTTCTGGAAAAAAAAAAAAAAGTAAGATATGAAGATGACCGAAAGATAAAGAAATGAATGTAGAAGTGCAAAGAACAAACAGAAAGTTACAAGTTTCTGTGACCTTCAGTCCTAATGCATCTTTTTCTGATTCTTATTTTTTTTAGTTTCTTTATTGCTAAAGTATTGTCAAAATGATTTTAGAATTTCTATAAGAAGACTTAAAACTAAACAAGGAAAATCCAATATTTTTTTTTTTTAATTTTAAAAAAGAATTTGATCAACTACAAGAACATCTTGCTTGTAGCTGGTGTTTGTACATCAATGATCATTAACACTATGATGGTTCTCAATTCCTATCAGGTCAATAATAACTGAAAAGGAGATAACAGAAAATTACTTGCCTAAATTACAAGATACACTTGTGGGTTGCCAAATGTTTTATTTCCTCAGGGTCTCCGTCTCTCTTCTAGTCAGACAACAGGACTAGTAATGCTGACTGGAAGTAACTCGACTGTAATCTCTTCTCACATTCAGTAAGGCTTCACGTTTTCTGTGGTTACGTGTGTTTGACAGTTTGTTGTCAGCAGAGAGAAGAAAGAGAACATCTAACTTCATGTAAGAGGCAGACAGAATGATTCATGTCCTTATCATCGACCTGCTGGACAAATACAGTTTGTTTGCACATGTTCTTTGTCACATTCAGCTCCCTAATATTAAACACCTGTTAAACCATTAAAAGTTAATGATTGGCTGTGCAGTAACAAGGAAGCAACGGGATGTTTGTTGAAGTTAACAAGAAGATGGAACAAAACTTCTGACTTTGTTTTAATTTAAACACATGTAGAAATATGGTGCTTATTAAGCTGCACGAAGCCACGACTCAGTTCTCATTTACAGACCAGGAAGAAACAACCAGCTGTTAGCTGCAAACCAGCTTCACTGAAGCACCAAATAACATCCGGCTGCATGATATCTATTCGGGTCAACCACTGTAGGTCTGAAAGATGATACACAGAAATATTTAAAGACCTGTAAAGGCTTGTAAACTCAATATGGTGGAGGGAAACTGTAACACAGCCCTGGGAGACACCGCTGATGTTTTCATTAGTTTATTGCAGCATCACACTAGAGTTATTGCGATGATGACTGAACAAGAAACATTCAGTGAAACGAAAGAGATAATAGGTTTATTAAAGGCTTGAGAGCAGGTGATCATAAAGGGAAATATTATATAAAGAAGAAAAACCTCATGTATGTCTGGGCCTTTCGAAGAGATTAACATCAACCTATGATCAGGATATTCTCAGTCCACTAATCCTGTGCCTGACTTTTAATCTGTAATAGACAAAAATTAATAAACTCCCTTATGAGCACAACAGTTGGTTCACCAGATGGTGCTGAGCTTGCGAGTGTTTATTAAAACCCAGTTTAGAGTCCAAAATAAAAGCAAGACCAAACATTCAGAAGCACCATGTTCAAATGAAAAGTTATAAAACATTTGGAACAGCTGTGGTCACTTTTTATAATATATGAACCACTGAACTATTTCTTATGATAAAGCACTTTGAGGTATAAGTAAAAGCACATACTCAGCTGACTAATATGTTTAATTCACCCTGGAATGTTTTAAACTGTCAGCAAAAAATTACATAAATCTGTGTGTATGTTGTTATAAGATACTTGATTTTTGACTGTGTGAAAAAGGGTTTTGCATATTAAGTTTAACTTCAATATACATTAGAGGGGGAGGTAATTCAACTGAAACACGGTTTTATGGTCGAAACAACCGTTTTCACTGCAGCCCTGAGGTCCTGGCTTTACAGTACTCAGACGGGACCTGGACTTGCCCATCATCTTAATCACTGAGACAAGCACAGGGCAAATCCAACAAATCAAAGCCCCAACACATGGGATACATTTTCACAGCAGCTCTTATGAACAGCTCCGTGAATAATGAATCTAATTGTTAAGCCAAACTAGAGTCTATAAATCTAGATGGAGATGAAAGGAAAACCACCGGCTTGACGCATGCGTTGCTGAAGGAGCAGGAAGATAAACTAAAAAGGCTTTAACGTAATACGTTTTCTTTCTTTATCTCTTATATATATCGCTATATATTGGCCACGATATAGCTTTTCTGAAATCTCTGGAAATCAAAGGAGAAGGCAGTCGATCGTTCCCGAACCAAAATGACATCAATTGCACGGAACAAAGTTTATGTGTTTATCTGTTTCGAGCACGTGTGAAAACAAAGTGCCAAAACAGCATTGCATCAAGACAACGTGACTGTATAGTTATGTTGATATATTCTTGATCACGAGCAGTAGGATTCGCCAGTGAGCATGCGCAGACCGTCAACGACAAACTATGACAAGCTTTGAATAACAACGAAAATAAAGCCTGACATAGAAACAATGGACAGTCGGGAAATGACATGCAATGACAGGAACATGTTGACGGTATCGTGAGGAATTATAGTAATTGGAAACGGCCACAGGAGTGCGATTAGTTTTATTTGTTCCTGCCTGTTTCAAACGCCGGTTTGATGCTAATACTCACCACCGTCACCGGAGAGACCATCTCTATCTCTCTTGATTCTCCCCGTATCGCTTAAAAAGGGTCAAAACACTCTAACCTCGTTTAGATCCTCTAGTTTATGTTGCTCTGTCGGAGGGATGCCGATTGTTTTTGTCCTCGATCCTGTGGGCGGTCTAACGTGCGGAAGGAGGCAACAGATACACAGTAACTTGGGCAGGCCTACAAATTTAACCAATAGGAGAAGGGATAAGGTTAAAGTGGGCGGGCAAAGACGTCAGGGACGCCCTGATAGGAGGAGTCGGCCTGCTGTTTACATTTAGAAGCAGATGACCTTTATTTACATTTCTGTAAAATGGAGCTCTTCGGTATCATGGGTCGAGTTCATGTTCGATTTTGCACAATCCGATGTTACTGGATTAAGTTGGATCAGAGGCTTTGGTTCAAGCCTGTGGTTTAATGACATGCAGCTTTACTTAAAACCTATTGTGTTGTGCGCCGTACTCTTGCTCTTTGAGGCCTTAAGCTTTATTTTCCATTCCATGCGTTTTATTATCAAGGATATTTTAACTTGAATATAATATTTTCTAAATTTAATTCATATTAATACTGTTTTAAATACAAAAATTAAAATTATGATGATACCCAAAATAAGTATAAATATTAAACAATAATGTTAAGCAAGAGCTTTGAAAATGGACTTTCTTTCTTTCTTTCTTTCTTTCTTTCTTTCTTTCTTTCTTTCTTTCTTTCTTTCTTTCTTTCTTTCTTTCTTTCTTTCTTTCAAGCACTACAGACATGGTTTTCCTGACTTCACCAGGCAGTTTGCAATGAAATCTAAGTTCTAAAGGTAAAGATTTAACCTCCTTTTGTTTAAAATTGTGACCTTGGAGTAATTACCACGATGCTGTCTGCATATCTCAAGAGTCAAGAGCATACAAACCAAATAAGTCTGGGTGTTAGGAAGAAAGGTCATTTAAGGAACTGATAGTGAGGTGTAAGTTTTTTCCAAATCCATGTAAAACAATGAGCCAGTGTTGAAATGCAAGTACAAAGTGTGTATGAGTGTGCGCATTATTTTTCCTCATGTCTTTAGTCTTGGGAACAAGTTGTTGTAGTACTTTGAACCAGTTGGAGACAGCAGAGAGCCTTGACTGATGTCTGAGCATACTGCAAGTATAGTTGAATAAAGCCTTTTTGTGTAACGATAATTGTGGAAGGAGTAACGGTGACAAGTTGATGATGAGCTGGGGGGTGGCTCATCATTTCTCAAACGTTAAAGCTTCAAATTATTGCCAAAATGTGCCAGTGATGCAAGATTTTAAATTGTATCGTTTTATTGTTGTATTGCTAACTGATTACTATCCCAAAAAATGACAATAAAGTGGAGTTTCAAAAATTAACTGCAAACACTTAGATTGATACATTTAACTTTTTATAGCCTACAATTGAATCTACATTTTTTAATGAAGAACATTTACATGTATGTATATGTCGTTTCTTGCTTTTAGCTGACAGTAAACGCACCAACGGAGAACTTGGTCTGTAGTTGTTTGTTGTTGTTACCATGGTGATGCATCCCACAACAACAACAACAAAAAGGTGTGTCGAGACCGTAACAAAAGTGGCAACACCCTGTGTACTGTGGCTGTCAAATGTCTTTTTTCTCAAATGGAAATTACATTATATATCGCGTAGAAACCATAGACATTGTATAAATCATTATATAAATGATTTATATACATGTCTATGGTAGAACCCCCCCCAAAAGTTTAGTCATATACAAAACCGGAAAAAAACTGGATGGTTTTTCTGTGAGGGTTTATAACCAAACTGAATATTTTTTATTTCTAAATATATATTTTAAAAACCTCCTTTAGATACAGCGTCTGTTTCTGTTTTAATCATCTAAGAGCATTTTATTAAAAACAAAAAAAAAAGTCCAACATTGTCAAGAGAGTTCACTCCCGTGTTTCACATGACAGATTGTCGCGAGACCAACAACGGAAGTGCGTACCATGAATTATCTCACTTCCTTTTATCGCTCTTTGGCCCTTTAATTTAGTCGCTTTAGCTGTTTCTTCTTTACCTTTACCAGCTGTTCGCGTAAATAATGATTGTTTTTTAAGATCTTCTTTTAATGGGGTTTAATCAAGCACGTACTTTGATGTATGTTTGGTGTCAAAGGGAACTTCGTCCTGGAGGAAGCTGTTAGCTGACGTTCACAGCTGATAACGTATGGCTAACTTCGTTAGCACACGTTGTCTTAAAGCGATGTCATAAAATAACACAAAACAACCAAAAGACTATTTTCCCCGTTTTATTTTTTGGAAAACACATGTTTATTTTTGTCGCTGTCGAACTAGGTGCAGTTTATTAACTGAATTTAAACGTTAAATCTGCGTTCCTAGCCGAGTTTCGCTCTGTTCACTTAGAGACAGTTCTCATCATCTCCTGCCAAAATGATGGACTTTGACAACATACTGGACATCGCCTCTCAAAACCAGGGCATCAGCAATGTACAGGTGAGTTCAAGACTTGTTGTTTAAATCTGTAAACTGAATTTTCCATCTTGTTTACTGATTTGTTTTTCTTTTAGCAGAAGAGATACAGTCTACAAGCTGGACCGCCTAAAAAGGACCCAAAGTCTAAAGGCGTCAACCCTGCTGCTATCAAGGCATTTCTGAATAAGAAGCACGTTGACAGCAAAAAGAAAGGTATCCATAACATGAAGTTATTTTGTGTCAGGGGTTTCTGCACTTTATCCACAGTTTGTTCAACTTTTGGAATGTTTTTTTTTTTTTTTTTCTTTTCAGAACTGGAAATGAAGAAACAAAAGGAAAAGCTTTTAGCAAAGAGGGTCGAGTTAAAGTCAGACCGCAAAGCACGAGCAATGGCCTCCAGGACC
Organism: Pachypanchax playfairii; assembly: GCA_006937955.1. Lineage (NCBI taxonomy): Eukaryota > Metazoa > Chordata > Actinopteri > Cyprinodontiformes > Aplocheilidae > Pachypanchax > Pachypanchax playfairii. Next base: position 6,776,320 of record SSNP01000005.1, on the reverse strand, counting down.
AAGGACAATTTCAAAGGCTACAATGGAATCCCAGTGGTGGAGGGTCCCAAAAAGAGAACCTCAAAACTTGATAGACAAGATAGTTCAGATAACTTGGAACTATTTAGGAATAACTCGAGTCACCCACTAGATGATGAAGACAATTACGAGTACGAGCAGACAGATTCTGAGCAAGAGGAAGAGCCGGAACCAGAGGTACTACGACCAGGTAGATCCCCAGGACTTGACATGACCGGTAAAGGCAGCAAATCATTTTGTAAAAAATCCAGTGGACGACCTAAACCACCACCTCCTCCATTAAATTTTGCTGACTTACTCAAGTTGGCAGAGAAGAAGCAGTTCGAGCCTGTTGAGATAAAACCCAAGGTAGTAAAAAAGGAAGAAAGACTTCGCACTGCTGAGGAGATTCGGGAACTAGAGATGGAGCGCAAGGCTAAGAGACCTGATAAAAACAGAGACTTGAGAGCAGAGAATGAAAGAGATGGCAAGTCTCAATCTAGTTCTGGTTTGATGAGAAAAGGCCCCCAGAGGGATCAGAAACTCGGCAAGACACAGAAACAAAAGAACTCTTTTGAGAAGTCCAGTCTCTCAGACGGGTCTAGCAAGAGGCCACACCCTTCAGTGACAAGTGACAGAGGCCCGTCTTCTTCCAGGACACCTGTTGGTGATAGAGAAAGAAATAGACAGACAGTTTCTCCCAGTGATAGAGAAAGACCTAAAACTAGTATGTCAGGGGCCATAAATAGTAAAATTCCTTCTAAATCCCCTTCATCTCAGGTCTCTGCTAAACAAGCAGGCCTCAAGCCCTCGTCTGTCCCCAAAAAACCCAGCACCTCAAGTGACCTTAGCTGCAGAAAAGATAACTTGTCCTCCTATCAGAAGGGAACCTCAGGTATTTCAGGGAACAGACCTTCAAGTACAGCCGGATCAGGCCAACAAAGCAGACCCTTAAAGCAGGGACCTACAGTTGGAGGTGCTAAATATGTCAAGGGAGAACTACTAAAACCTGGAAGTAATTCTGTGGTAAAATCCAGCAGTAATTCAATGATGAGACCTTCTTCTGGTCTTCCAAAGGTAGGAGGCCAACCTCAAGGTAGACCTGGAGGCACAGTTCAAACCAAACCTGGCAGTGCGCTACAGGCCACCAACAGAAGTGGTCCACAGGGTAACCCTGGAGGTTGTGGGTTTCGACCACAAGGACCTGGACCAGGTAGATCTGGTAGTGGAGGGCTTTTACCAGGAAGGCCTACTGGCAGCCTTGGATCAGGGCCTGGAAGACCCAAGTGCACTGTTGTGTCAGAGACCATTTCATCCAAGAACGTTGGAGGACACAGGCCGGGAGCTCCCCCTCAACCAGGGATGCAACAGAGACCAGGGATGCCGCCCAGACCGGGGATGCAAGCAAGACCAGGGATGCCACCCAGACCTATGATGAACAGACCACCAGGTAAGAATCATGAAGAGGGAGACATCGGCTTTAGAGACCTACATCTGTAACAACTGCACCAAACATATAGCCTTCAACAGTGATGACCAGAGTATAACCAGTGGTGCAAATCTTTCAGAAAACACCAGGATCCAGACAGTGAACTATTTGATTAATCCTAAAATCTCATCCAGAAATATTCAGAACAAATTGAGAGTTACAGACAAATCAATAAACTAACCCCAACGAAAGCAAAACCACCTCAGAAGTAGAAATAAATCTAAAGACAACAAAAAATCTATTTTCTAGAAATATATTTACATCTCATATTAATAATGCTCTGTTCCAACATGTAACAGAACTGTAACTGTGTTTACAGTAAAACAGTACCGGCCATTAAATATGATATTTGCTGATATGTTATAAACTGGATGAAACTACAATGAGAATTGCAGGTCAAAGGGTTTGTTTGCCAAACTGGGTTGTGTCAGCAGCGTCTGGCAGCCTCTGGCATCATCACTGGGTCACAGACCAACAACCCTTTTGTTTACCAGCGACAGATAAATCAAGCTTTTACCTTTCATGTGAGAAACAGAAATTACATCTCATCCAGCAAGACTTTAAAATGAAACATATTTTGTTTTTTCTCATCCAGGACCAATGTTACCACCTATTACATCTGCGTACAAGAGAAAATATGAGGATGAGGAGGAAGAGTACGACCCAGAAATGGATGATTTTATTGATGATGGAGATGAAGAGCAAGAGGAAATTTCCAGACACATTCGGGAAATTTTTGGCTACGATCGATCAAGGTGTGTGTTTATTGATCTCATTTTTCAAAAGGTTTTAAATAATAATACAAAGATGTTCAACTTGGACTTTTTGTAAATCCACAGCTTCACCTGTAGAACTTGTGTTGCTTTTTCTCTCTATTTTAAATGATTTTTAGACCGTTTTTCTAAACAACAAAAAAAAAAAAATCAGATCTAAGTATCTTCATTAAACTCTGAAACAAACTGTGTATGAAAAATCTTTAAATGTTTATGCTTTTACCATCAGATACAAAGATGAGAGTGACTACGCACTTAAATTCATGGAGAGCAGCTGGAAAGATATGCAGAAAGAAGAGGCCAGGAGGTAATGAATGACAATAAGTCTGCGTGCTGCATGTGTTTGTGTCTTCCATGCAATATGTTTTTAAATGTTCATCTTCTTTTTGCTAATTTAGCTTAAGAATGGCTGTGCAGGAGGACCTTGAGGAGGAGAGACGAGAAGAAGAAGAGCTGAAAAGACAAAAGACCAAAAAGCAAAAACTCAAATGAAGCTCTGTTCCTGTTTACACAAATAAAGTTTGAGTCATCAAAATAATGGAATATTGGATCAGTAGTCTCATCATGTGAAGACCAGACTTTGTATGTTGCTTTTTGGCAAACACCGTGTCTACATTTAAAAGAAAATGACTTTTTATAGAAGACAACCTGTTAAGGACAATATGCAAAATCCTTCTGACATTAGAAAATACTCAGTTCTTTATTTTATGTCCTGGATTTAGAAATTCTTGATCTGTGAAGTTCTGAGCTGAAACAGTTGCAATATGTAATATCTTTTTAACGCTAATAATGTGCAGTGGCAGGTGTTAATCTCTTTGTTTTTCCTAGCAGACGTTCTTCAATACTTTTTCAAGTAATTGGACATACTTTCAGATATTTAGGCAGAAAACCTTAACGTTTCAGATGTTGTAAATTATTTGTAATTGCATAAAGGATTTTATTTAAACGTATGCTGTCTGTTTTTCTCGGAGTGTGTTTATATATATATATATGTAATTCAGGTGCTACTTCAGGCTTTTTTTTTCCATTGATAGAAATATTGGCATTTGTTGTAGGCAAACATGTATCACATGATGGGATCCTTAAATCTGTCACAATGAAAAGTTCATTCATCTTATTCACATTTAACATTTTAGTTATTTCAGATGTTATTCTTTCTGGGACAAATCATGTCCTTTTTTTAAGCTTTAGATACTCACAAGTATAATTGTCTCATTTAGACTGAAGTCCTACTAAGTAAAAACTTGCTGACAGACATTTCCATTGTTACTTGTCATAAGTTTCATTATTCTAAAGATCTCTAATTTTAAATTAAAAAGTTGTAAAATATCGTGAATTCTCAATATTCATAATTCTGATAAGTAGAGATACTATGTCAAATGTAAATTAAAACAGAATACAATGATTTCCAAAGTTCATAAACCTATATTTCATATCTAAGAGAACATAAGATATTGAAACTGACTGTACTTTTTTATAGAAAATATGAACTATGAACTGGCAGAATCTCAGGTGTAAATATGGATTCTCTACTAAACATCACTGCATGGACCACTGTCTGTGAACACTGTTCACTTCAATTCACAAACACCAATTAAACATGCATCACTGAAAGAAGAATCTGCATGCTGAACTGTCCTGCCTGCAGTCCAGATCTTCCACCAGTAGAAAATATCAACACATCAGGAAACAAATATCACGAAGGTCCAGGACTGATAAACAGTAGAATCCTGCATCAGAGAAGAACAGGATAACAATCCTCTCCTAAAACTCCAGCAGCTGCTCTCCTCGCCTCCCAGATGTTACAAGAAGAAGAGCTGCTACACAATAGTAAATATTCTGTTCCAAGTTTTTTTTAGATGTGTTACTGCCATCAATTTCAAAATGTGTTAATATTTTCATTTTATAACATCTTTTAACCTCTTCCCCACCCCCCGTGTTCACTTAGAGCTCCGTATATATCACTGATAAAAAATGGGAAACAAAAAACAAAAACTCCAACAATCTTTATTTTTATTTTAGTTATTTTGAGATTTATTTGATCTCTCAAATCTAATTTTTTAGAAATTGAGGACTATTTTGGGTGAAAGCTGCCTTTTACTCATCACTTGTTTTATTTCTAAATAATAATGGTCAGTTTGACAATTAGAAAAGTTATTGGAGTTTTGATTATATGTTACATCGGCTTGCTATACCCTATACCGTATATGACGAATGGGAGGAGTCGTAATTGATGACATCATCACAAATTAGCTTCCTCTTTGGTCAATCCATTTCAGTTTGCGGAAGTTTATTCAAAGAGCTGACGTTTAAGATAAGAGGACGGAACATCAACAGCAGGACAAAAAGTAGCGTCTTTGTTTTCTTTTCTAGCTCTTGTTTTACATAGATGGACCTCAAGTCAGAGAAAATACAGCGGATTCTCTCCAAGGTCAGTCACGTGAGAACAACATAAAAAACCTCCGATTCAACTTTTATCGATTAGCATCGGAGGCTAGTTAATTTTAGCTGCAGCCAGTCTGAACTAACTGGCAGAACCAGCTTTGTTTGTTACTTAAGTCAAGGAGAAAGTTTAAATAGATTAAAAAGGAGAAATTAAAATGAATATGTAAAGTGTCTATTTCCCGCCTTTATTCTTAATTGTCTAAATTTAAAGGGAATCAAATGTTTATTACATTTTGTGTGAAGTAACATTCAGACAGATGTTCTATATATTTGTCTAACGAGGCCAGCTGGAGAAATCCATGCCAATTATCTGGTGTCTTTTTCACAAGATCCAGATAAAGGGATTAATTCTGTAACCTGGTCTAGAGCAGATTAACAGCCAGGACAAGTTCAGTTAATCCTGGTCCTCCTATTCAGAATTCATGTTTAATCCTGTATTGATTATCTTTTATCTGTATAACTAGACACAAAAGTTCAATTTTAAAATGTAAGTGGATCAATAAGTTTGTTATTTATAGAGACAGCGGATGTGGTTGTATCTGCTTGTTCTGATGTTGTTCGGCCTGCGTTACTGTGGTTTTAATGGACCCAGATGTTCATCCTCAACAGTTTTTTTGTAAGCCCAGCTTTCTTCACCTAACCTGAATAATTAACTTTTTTTTTTACTGATCTGTGTCGTAACATACAGTATTTTATATCCAGTATCTAAAACATACACACGTGAGCTCTAGTGCCTCCCTACAAATTCCACTCGTTTAAAGTAACTTCATAGACTGACAGTCATGGAAAGAAGTAACTCTGCCTTCTTTTACTCAGAAGGTTTTATTAAGATACAGAAAGTATATCAAATAAAACATTTATTTTCTAGGGCATTTATTTTGGTAAACAGAACCTCTGATACTTGACACGTGGCACTTTGCACTGTGTCATCATTTATTCATTGTGTTTAAAAACTAAAAGCTTCCTGACAGAAATATAATCACATCTTTTTTTTAACTAGACGCCTGTCAGTCAGAATAATGAGATTTAATCTCATCAGTGAAAAAGAAGATCGAAGTGTCTGATATCAGTAACATTGTGTGTGTCTGGTACTGATACGGTCTCAAAGTGATGGAGGAATAATAACTGAGACTTTATTGATACTCTTGGGGATAGAAATGTCAGAAACCTTTAAAAAGTCTGTTTTTTTTTACAGCAGATGTTTTTATTGTTCATTATTTTTTCTTTCGTTTTGTATCAGTATAAATTTCATGATGTGGCTGTTGAGGAGCTGCAGAAAATCCACCGAATCTTCCCTGAGATGAAACCATCCACAGACACTTACAGTGAGTCTCTTCGTTATGTTCAGCTGCTGTAAATCTTTTATAGATACTGACACACATTCTGATTTTCAGCATTCAGTGACAGCAGCCAGAAAGATCTCCTGAAATTAACGGGTGTTATTCCTGTAAAGTATGAAGGTAAGATTGATGACTGACGGATTTATTAATTTGGTGCAGGTGCTAATAGCAGCATCCTCGTCACGCAGGTCGCTCTTACAACTTTCCCATCAAGCTGTGGCTCCTGGACTCGTTCCCCTTCACTCCTCCCATATGCCTCCTGAAACCCACCACCAACATGGTCATCAGAGAGGGCAAACACGTCGACGCCAAAGGACGGATCTACCTGCCGGGACTTCACAACTGGGATTATGTGAGATTTTCTGTCGTAAAATCTAAAATGCAATAATTCTTTATTCTGTGATGTTCTTATTGGTTTTGCTTCTTCTCCTACAGCCCAAGTCGTCTGTCATTGGTCTTCTGAATGAGATGATTGCTAAGTTTGAGGAGGATCCTCCGCTGTCATCCAAGAGCACCGGGAAGAGCAAAGACCCTCATGAGCTCCTGGCCTTTGTCTCTAATCTCCAGATCAGTGAAGGTGCTTCATCCAACATGTTTTAATACCGACAATCCAGAATACTCAGATTTTTTTCTCATTGCTCGCTGGACTCGTAATTTTCAGGTGGATTCAGAAATTCTGATCAACAGACTGTTAAAGTTTCGGTTATTGGAGGAGGAGATTTAGGAATGGCGTGCGTGATGAGCATTTTATCGAAGGTTATCATCTTATTTCAGTATTGATATTTTATCAGCTGTTATGTAACTGTTAATCCTCACCGTCTCCCTCTTTTTACTTAGTGTAATGTGGAGAAACTTGTTTTCGTCGACGTTGCAGAAAGCTCCACCAAGGGCGGCAGTACAGACCTAGAGATTTTCAGCGTTCCGAAGGTTCAGGTATCAAAAGGTAGAGTAAGTCACTTTCTGCACCGTCACATTGTGACACAGCGTTTTGTCTCAGCTAAGAAAACTTGTGCGACTGGAAGGAATTCCTTCCGATGTTGTGCATCTTTGATGACTCATCAATGTGACAGCAGCTGCGTGGAAACAAAGACTGACATCAGTCATGATAGTGGCGTGTTTATCGGATCAAAAGTTAAGCTTCGTGTTTTTCCAGATTAACAACTAATTATATTCTGTGTCTATGTTAGATTTATCAGCCACTGCAGGCTCCAGGGTTGTCGTGGTGACAGCGAACGCATGGAGTGGCGAGCAGTCATACGTAGGCGTGGTTCAGACTAATGTGGATTTATACAGAGGAATAATCCCACAGCTGGCACATTTTAGCCCCAGTGCTGTTCTGATTATTGCATCACAACCAGGTCAGTAACTATCAGTCGCTTTGTTAAATAATTTAACGTAAAATTTGGTTCTATAGCAACATTTTTATTTATTTTTTTCCCACTTTGTGCCTCCAACTCAGTGGACATCATGACACATGTTGCCTGGAGGCAGAGTGGTCTCCCTCCAACACACGTGATCGGAGCAGGTTGTAATCTGGACTCACAGCGGCTTAGTTACGTTCTGGATATTAATCTAAATACTCACAGACCTGCGTGGGTCATAGGAGAACTATCAGACAACAAAGGTGAGATAACGTGGAGCTTTTGTGCCTCATTTTGACTGTTTTTTATTCATCGCACAAATATTCTGCATGAGTTTAGAAAAGCAAATTAAAAGAAATAAATCTGTAGATCTGTGTATTAGGTCATTAATTATTATTTTTCTTTTATTTCCTTTCGTCTCCATTTCTTTCTTGTTTTCAGTTGTGGTTTTGTTTCCATCGCTCTCTAAAGCGCTTCTATATTTATCACATTCGTCTGTTGCAAAACCTGTTAGGCTGCAGCATCACCTAATCTTTGTTCTTTCCAGTCTCAAATTCTCACTGTAAATAATTCTCACTCTTTCACTTACAAGTATTTTTTTCCTTTCAGTTTCTGTGATGAGTAATATAGAGCTCAGCTCCAACGGCACACCTGAGATCTCACCTGTATCTGGTGCCACCAAACCGCTGTTAGACAGGTACTGCAACAAACAGCCTGAACTCACATGAAGGATTTAGTACATTTCTAATTAGAATCTTTTTCATTTAAATCCTTTCAGAGCCTTTGAGATGATAAAGAATAGAGGTCAGAGGTCGTGGTCTGTGGGTCTTTCTATTGCTGACATAACCAACAGTGTTTTGACAAATAAGATGAAGACACACTCCGTCTCTACGCTAGCTCAGGTTCTTCTAAAACAACGTTCCTTGTGTTGGATTTTACTCCATTTGATCCCAGCAGGGGAGATGAATCTGTAACGTTTTGTTTTCGTAGGGTTGGAGTGGGATCGGTACGGAGGTGTTCCTCAGTGTGCCTTGTATCATGGGGGCAAATGGATCTACACGCCTGGCTGGAGTGTCACTGGGACAGGAAGAAGACTCCAAACTCAGGGAGAGCGTTCGCTCTCTCTCCAACCTCATAAGTCAGCTCAGGATGTGAAAGTTACAACATGCAGTTAACGTCATCCTGATTTCTCTAAACGATGGACAGTAATTAAACTGTTGAAGACAATTACTTACATGAGCTGAAGATACCAAAGTTTTTCAGTTATAAACAAACTTTCTTTCTCCTTAAGTGCTGCTTAAAAATGTAAAAATATCTAACTTGTGTTCTTACCCACAGACATTATGCACTAAATCATTGACGTAAAGATGCAGAGTTTAGTTACAAGGCTTAATCTGCACTTTGTCATATTATTTGAATGTAACGTTACATTTGATGTTGTGGAACTTTTTGTAAAACAGATTATAGTGCTGTTTGTAGCTCAGCGTATTTCAGCATCTTTGAGACCTTGAATTTAAAGAAAATCAAGGCGTCGACCGATCAATTAAATTATGAATTACAAGCTTTAAATCAGTAGATTCTAGATTCTAATGAAAAGGCTTCTGAATGTTTTATTTGCTCAGTTTAAAAACATTGTTATATGCTGTAACTTTATATGAAGTCTGATTGATACAGTATAAAGGGACCGGATGGATGTTTTGGGTGTGCAATAAATATCTGAAAACAGCAAACGTGAAATGTTTGATTAAAAAAAAAGAAGAAAACATTTAAAATTTCTTTATCAAAGTCAAGTAGTTGCATAAATGTAAATAAGCTTTGGTTTGAGCTCAAGTCTCCCATGATGATGATGAAAGTAGTGATGCACAATTTGTGGTTGCATCAAATAAACCCCCAAAACGTCTGAATGCAAAGAGGGTGCAACATCATGCACCTCAGGTAGAAGAAACAAAAAACCCAAAAGTCATTTTAAAATAACAAACATCAGTGCAAATACAATACAGATATTTGGACATGATATAATGTTTAGATTTTCGGTCCTACAAATCTTTTATGGCTCAATTTCCATTTTAGAGCAACACATTATCTTTAAAAAGGTAAATTAAACTTACACTTAAGTCTCTATAATGGCTCTAAAAAAATAAATAAATAAAGTTTTAATTCATTTGTTAATCTCCCTGATGTGTAACAGTCTTGAGCATCACTGTTAAATTAACTACATGTGAAGAATAAACTCAGTAACAGTAAAATTATCTGACCACTAGATGGAGCTACTAATTTGTTACTGTTTCCTGGTAAACAGTCTGTTCTAATGATTTCACACTAAATTATCAACTCCATACATGCGATCACATATACACAGTATATTATTGGTGCGAAATTAAGTTTTAAACGTGATGCAACACAGAAAGATCAAACAACATAATTGAAAACACCCAGAGATCCCACTGCTAGCTCTCCACAGAACAGCTGACCTTACAAGGCATCAGTATGGACATTAGGAATTTATGGCGACTTTCCTTGTTGCTGCTGGTGGCTACAGACTGGTTTAGTAAGAATCTTTGAGTGAAGACGTGTGAGCCGGCTCACAGTTCGCTGTAAAATCAGAGTAGATGTAAAACTGCAAAGATGAACTCACCAGGAAGTCTAAAAACTCTGATGTTCTAAACTCAGAGCTCCATGAGATGGTTAAGACACTTTGTTGGAACAATGGTGATGTGCAGCAGGTATTAAGCTGATGTTTTTGTCTGTCAGTCAACAACCCAGAACAGTTCAGTAACACATTTTTCTGTGGTCAATATAAAGAGAGACACCAGTTATAAACATGTTTGACACCTCAGTCATTACAGAGCTGTAAAGAACCCACATCATGTTGGTATTATCAGAAGAAACCCTGGAATGAGTTATCAGTAAGTCACTGATTTTGGCAGCTGGTGTCCACCAGGAGGCGTCCTACAAAAGTCTGGACTGGACTGAATGGGTGACTGTCCTGAGGACCTGGAGTGACCTGGTGGAGACCCTGTGTACAACAAAGGTGCTGGGAAGGCAGAATGGTCTCTGGGGCCTCTGGAGAAATTCTTAGAGTAAAGTGGCGACACGTCTCTGTGTGTATCTGAACAGATGGCAGTGATGCACTGAAATGGAGTGTGTCTGTCAGCGAAGCTGGGAGGAGGAGGGGGAACGATGGAATCCTCCACCCAGCTGTTCTCTCCTTTATGTTCTGGCTCTTGAGGCAAACTAGGGAGCGCAGCACACATCACAGGAGGAACAGGGGAGGGACACGGAGGAACGAAGACTGGAGGAGGGGGTACAAGGTAGAAAGTAGGGTCATAGTATCTGTCAGTAGTATAAGGTAAGTTGCTGGGCATGCTGGGATTTTCCTCAGGAGTGGAAGCCAGCAGTCTCTCCATGAAGCGATCATCGTCATCAGCCTCAGAAAGGTTATCGTACTGGGACGTGTTGGAAGGCCGTCTGTCACCTGACACGGGGACGTACAGAGAAATGGGAAACTTTGTAGGTTTTGAAGGTGGGAGTCTGGGAGAGGAGGAGGAGTCTGTGGAGGCACAGTTAGGAGGATTCTTTTTCCTTGTGAAGTTGAAAGGTGTAGGTGGATTTGGACTTAATTTGGGGGATGACTTCATTTGAGTGATCAATGGAGAGGCTGATCGAGGGGACGGAGGGTGACGTTGAATATCTTGGTTAATCTTAGGCCTCAAGCTGGAAGATTCATTGTTCACAGACATTTTCTCAGGATAGCAGAAAGGTGGAGGTGGAAGATCTGGAAGGTCCAGGATTTCCTCCACAGTCTGCATGGTAACAGAATCCAGAGCAGAGGGCTCATAGGGTGGAGGCCAGTCCATGGACTCCACCTGGGACTCAGATTCATTCATCTGTTTATCTTGTTCTGTACAAACCTCTTGAACCGGATCCTTCAGATCTCTTACCAAGCCAACTGTAATGATGGGTTTCTCTGCTTTGGGAGGTGCTGGAGGTGGTTTGTCAGACTTCAAGGAAGATGGCGTTCCTTGTGTCTGAACAACAGGGTTCGGTGACCCAGAGAGGCTTCTAGAATTCAGGGTTTCTGTAGTAGAGGTGGTCTGATGCAGGGCGGAGTCATCTGTGTGTTGGGCTTTTGGAACGGGCCCACTGTTAGCCTGCAGATTTACTTTCACCTCCAAAGGCGAGTCAGACTGCAGTGGCACAAGGAGAATTGGTCTCTCTTGACCCAGAGGCTTCTTTGGCAGCTCATCAGACTTGGCTAAAATAATAAAAGAAAAAATAGATGATTTAAATATTATATTATATGAACTTTGCACAAAAAGTAAGGACATTTAGGTTTGGTTGACTGTTTGTGCCTTGAATAAGTCAAAGTCCTGAAGTTTATCAAATAGAAATGTTGTTGAGGTCCAAGAGGCAGTTCATTTGAAAACATCTGGCAAGATACAAAAATAAGATTAACTAAAACAATACATGCAGATGTTAACTTACTTTATGATTCATAAATGTCTAATAAATAACTTTTTTGTCTTATTTTCTCTACTTTTGGGACTCTCTCATCATTATGCAAAAGGTTTTACACTTCATAGAACCTTCAGAATTCACCAAACAAAATGAATAAGGATTGATATGAAATAATAAATCCATTTAGGGAAACGAAGGTACGGCGCTGCACCTGGAGGAGGCTGATCCAGTTTTTTACTGCGCAGCTCTGACATTGCAGACTGTAATTCTTCAACCACCACATCATCAGGAAGAAAGAAAGACGTCTCCAGCTGCTCCTGAAGAAACTCCCTCAGGTCCTCCAGCTGAAACTTCATCAGGCGTTCTGATCACAGACATCAATAAGAATAAATACGGCTTAATTTCTAGCACATGATGATCAGCAGAATAAAACTCTTACTAATGACAGAAATCTAAACATACCAAGTAAATAACCCTTTAATGCAAGACCAGCTGAGACAATGCTCGTCTATGCATCCAATGAAAAGCCAGCGTTGGATTTTTCTACTCAGCAACAGGACACTTGTGTTATGTAACCCATCCAGTGAAGATGCAGCCAAACAAAAACTGTGCAACATAACCCACATAGTACCTTTCACTGTTGTAGTAACAGCAGGCACATAATCAACCTCAGACTCACTTTTGTGTATCTTGAGGACTGTGTAGGCCATAGCGGTTAGTATCTTCTCTCCTTCCAATATGTAGATGTCCCATAAACGTAAGGTGAGGGTAAAAGGAGTCTGTCATATAAAACACAACAGTGTCAGTAGGATCATTAAACACTAGATTAGATGTTTTAAAGTTAAAATACTCACTCTGTCAATGAAGCACTGGAGAAACCACTTAGTAGAATAAATTCCTGTAGTCATCTGCTCCTTGTCCTGTCAAGAAAAAAATCATCAAGACGCTGCCTCTGTCTTATGTTAGTGTTACTTTAAAATCAGCAGTAGCATTATTATCATATGGTTTAAGTAATTCAGCATAAATGAATCTGACTGCAGCATGTGGCCTGAGCCCTCAAGCTCCAGCTTCATCATACAAGTAACTCACCAGGTGTTTCTTCAGCTTAGGCAGCATTTTGGAGAGGATGAGCTCATGGTGAGTCTGGAAACGGTGCAGCTTGGGAAATCCCGGGATAAAAAACCCTAAATTTAAAAAAATATATTAGATCATAAATGCTGAAATTGCATGTGGTGGTTCCACGAGCATTTATAAATGAAAGATGGTTAAATACAGTATCTTTGTGTGAACTAGAACAAATTTTAAATAATCCTTTTGAGGACAATAACCAGCTGGATTTTAATGTGTCTCACCGTGCATAGAATGCTTGGAGTTGGTAAGGAGCTGAGATAAAGCCCAGAAAGCATCTTCCTCATTCAGGTACATGAGCAAGATGGCAGCTATCTGACTCATCCTGTTAAAACCCCAGAAGAAGAAATGGCTCGAGTTAAACACAGTGGACAGTAGAAGTGTGTAGTTGTACAGACAGTTGTACAGATGGGGAGATTCAACAGTCATATTTTAAACACCTTTATCAAAATGTGTTTAAATATTTACAGCAGCCACACAAACATTCTTACTAATTTCATCTCTTCAGCTTGAATTACTGCCAATTGGACTTCAGAGTGATTCACTGAATTACACAAACTGGCCCTTGGCAATGCACAGACATGAACACACACTTGGTATTTGTCCATATTAAGACAAATTTGCTTTGCTGATAGAAATGGACACTCAAAGGTTTCCTTTCAAGGAAGTACGGTAAATATAATTATCATTAACGAGAAGCTTAACTACACATTTTTCAAATTCTTTTCTACTGTGACATACATGAAAAAGACAAACATCCCCTCCTGTATTTCTGCCTTCCTCTTTTGGCTCTCCTACTGACCCAATTTCTTTTGAGCGCTGTGTTAGAAGAGGGAAAACACATGTCCATTTCCTCTGGCTCAAACACTCTGACTACCAAACCCAATCAGACAAACAGTTCTGGGCCGTGTGTGAGAGTGGAACGATGTTCTGTTCAACAAAAGGTTCTGATATCGTGTTCAGATGAGTATTAATACCAACATATATATAAAATACAGGTAATCTCAGTAAAGATACGTCTCTCATAATTAAACAGGAAATGTATGTGAGGACATTCCCAGATTTGTACACTTGCTGCTTCTTCCTCCTTCACAGACCAGAAGTCAGAACATGAAATCAAGTTCAAGATGAATAACAAGATGTTTCATAAGAATATGGACGTTAAGAAAAAGTGATGTGATCACTTAGTTTCTGCTTCACCAGTATATTTTCTAATGAAAGATATTTCCAGGAAGATGATCAATGATTATAAGTGACTACAAAGTTAAACTTTAGTACTGAATAAAAACAAGATTCCTTTTCCCTGATTCTGATTAAAGCACACACTCTGATAAGTATTTCTATGAGGTACTTTTTAAATGCTTAAATATTTTTATTTTCATTATTAGTCAGACTCAGTTCAGTAAATATGTTCCCTTCCATGTGTTCTTAACAGAACACTTCACTCTGTTTACTTTTGAGACAAGACTTAAATCCATCCCTGATCCATCCCTTTAGTTATGCTTCTATAGGCTTGGACTGCTGGAGGACAAACTGACCATGTTTCTTCACCCTGCTGTCTTTACTCTCCATGTTTGTAGTTATTATTACTGCTGCTATTAACTTTATCTCTGTTTATCTTTCCACAGACATGACGACTGACCCACATTCATCTGTGTTTGTCTGCGTCTCTTTCCTGTCAGCTCAGATCCCAGTGAAGCTCATCCTGGTTCTGGTTCTGTTGGAGGTTTCTTACTGGTAAAAGGGAGTCAGATCATGCTGCTCAGGATGGAGGATTGTGTTGAACTGAGGCTTCAATCCAGATAGAAAATGTTTTGCATTTAAAAGTTAAACTGCATCTAATTGCCATTTATAAATCGACCAAATTATTTTAATAAAACTAACTTTAAATCTGGAATATTGATATTAAATGGACTTGATGTTTCTGTAAAGTGCCTTGAAATTATGTTTTCTTTTGAACTAGTGCTTAAAATAAAATAAAAAATAATTGAATTGAATAAGTACAATAACAGATTCCATGAAAGGTTGCAAATAAAAAATAAGATGGATGACGCTCAAAAGATCATACAGTTGGTGCTCGAGGTGTACAACATATATCATTTGTCAAAATAAAACAGCTTAGAGTTAAGAGAAACAGATCATGTGCTGTGTCTTTAGTTTTAAAGTACTTAGATACATAATCCTTAAGCAGGAGAAGGGCTTGGTGAACATGAATGGAGAGTTTGGTGGCGAGTCATATTGTGATGCTGCACATTCAAGCTGAGTCACACTATAAATAAAAGATTTCACTCAAGGCTCGAAACAAAACCCAGAACAGATGGATCTAAAATAATTCACCTGCTCTCTGCTGCACAGAAACCAACATATCTGATGTATGTAGCTCTCGTGTCACTGACATGTTTCTTTCTTTTGCAAGACCAAAATACACCAAATATTTCCTCATTATGCAACATTATCTTAAATTGAACTCACATTTTCACACAGAAACACTTACCGTGTTGTAGACAGAGTAAGCTGCCAGTACATGAAACAGAGCCTGCTGCCTGGAGAAGGTACAAAAAAAAAAAAAAAACAACAGTCAACAAGGTCGTGATTAATAAACATTTAAGTAGTCAAAAAGTATCCTATTTTTTATGGAAACTGGTTAACCAGTAAAATGTTAAAATAAATCTTTTGTATCATCTTTTTACAGCTCACATCTTTTATCTGGTTTCTCTGACTGGAGGGTTTTTCATTGTTTAGCTTATTACATCTAAAGACTTAACAGTTTTCGACAGTGAGCGCAAGGCAGCCATTGTGTGTGAGTATGAATGTGAGCAGGGCATTAACAAACAGAATGTGGACTCAGAAAGGATGTCTCCCCTCCAGGCCTCCATAATAAAAATATGGACTAAAAGACAGCGGCAGAGACAGGAAAAGAGCTTTAAATAGCTGTCAGAGTCTCGGTGTGAATAAGACAGCTGCTGACTCGCGGGGAAGGAGTGGGCAGCTGAGCAGGATGAGGCAGTGTTTTGGTCTGTTTGGGCTCAGTGGCTTTGAGTTGAAGGGGAAGTACATTACAAAGAAAAAGAAGTGAGCCTGCTGTAACACTTAGAGATGAGCTAATTGACAACCGTCTCAAATAATCACATTGTTCAAGACTCTTAGGTTTAAAAGGTTTACGCATTTTTAATGTCATTTAATTAGTTTATGTATTGTTTCAATGTTACTTTGCATGTTTGCTTTTGTAATGGTGTACATGTCATTTCCTGTGGTGCTTTGTGCATTGACAGGAAGGCTAATAAAATACTAAGAGAAGGAAACCACCACTGTGGTTTTATGCAGATGTGTATGTGTGTGTGTGTGTGTGTGTGTGTGTGTGTGTGGCTTCTCAATGTTTAGGCCAGAGGTCACACTCTGCAGCATCCTCACTAAGGCAAATCTGTAAAAGTGAGGCGTCACCGACAACAAAAACATCGCAGAGACAATAAGAGCATCGCTTGTTGAGAAAGTGAAAGAACTGACTTGACTCCAAAGCGATCCATGAACATGATGTGGTTTCTGAAGGTCCTGTTGACGTCCAAGTCTATCTGCTTGATCTCTGTAGAGAAGTTACGAGCTTGCAGCTTCATTTTCTGGGAAGGCAAAACAATCAATAGTTTCAAAACGAGACAGCTGATCAATGTAAACCTCTATGATATTTGAATTTCAATAGATACTGTGTTAATTCATACCTCATATTTTCCTATATTGTCTTGTTTAACCTTTTCTAGGTCTAAAAGTAAAGCCCACGCCTGTCCTCTGAGCTGGAGAGGGATCCCTTTATATACACGCTTCACCAACTGAAACATGTATGAAAAAGAAGAAGAAACAACATGGAATCATTATTAGTTATTATAATAACTATATTATAACATTATTATAGTAATTTAAAACAATATAAACAATACAAAAAAGTAAAAGTAAAAAAACAAACTCACAAATAAGTAAAATGAGCTTAAATCAGATGATTTGTGATAAACATTTTGTGATGATACGTTAACAAAAATAATGTGATAGAGCTGGAAAAAAAAGAATAAATGGCTAATTGAGTAAGTATATAGGAGTCATATGGAAAACACAGTCAACCTTTTCACTGTTCTTGTACTTGTCCCATTTCTTCACCATTTTCAGCCATTTCTCCACTCGCTCCATCTCCTGATGCTTTTGCTGGGGAGACCAAACAAATACCAAGACCAGATCCACTGCATGAGAGACAGTCCAGAAACATCGCATTAAAATGTATGTTTAGTAAAATACCTTCTCTTCATGTGCAGTAGGTNTCGGCAACTCTTGCTCACTGGTGCAGAAACACATAAATACAATTAGCTTGATATTTATCTGAAATGTTATTACCATGAGAAATAAGAAAAGATATAACATGTAGATGCTTCAGGATGTCTTACTGCAGGAAGCCGAAGCGGTCAGTGACTTTATAGATGCTGTAGTCAGCATCCTCCCATGGATCAATGCTGATGCCATCTTGTCTCCCCTGTAACACCAGAACATAGAAACATACAAACTGTTTAATTAACAAAACTCTGTTCTTCAGCACAATCTCAGAGTATTCTTTACCCACTGAGCAACAAAGTTAAAATATAAATTCACAAAGTTGCATCCATTAATTTTCTCTACCCGCTTGTTCCTGATCAGGACAGCAGGAGGTTGGTGCCTATCTCATTGGTCATTGGAGGAAAGGCGGGAAACGCCCAGAACAGGTCGCCAGTTTCACAAGAATACAATAAAACTGTAGGTTAAAAATGAATCAGACACCAGCAGATACCTCTGGTCTTCCTTAAGGTTTTATTCCCTGTAGCACCACACCCATCTGACACCAAAAACTTAATAATACAGTTAGGGAGAATTCTCATAATTCACCAAACTGATTCAGTAAAACAGTTTTTCAATCAATTCAGTTCTATTTCTACAGCATCAGTTTAAAACAAGTCATTTAACAGAAATAAGAAACTCCATTTACATCAACAGTCCAGACTGCTACAGTCCAAACTACACAGCTTCAGATAGATTGTATTCATTGTCTTCAAAACTTTATCACAAATACTGTCAATCATCACATTGTATTCCTGATTTTGCTCACTTACCTTGTCATATTTAGAGATGATTTCAGAGCGTTCATCTGCTATCAGTGTGTCTAGATCCTTCTTCATCTCAAAGTCTATAAGAAAACAGCAACATGTCCGTCAACCCAACAAGTACAAACACTACAGGTATTATCATTACATATTAAAACTACACGAAACTATTGCAGCCTACAGCACAAGTCTCACTGGAGACAGGAAAACCACAATCATGAAATAGAAATGGACAGAAATACGCCTCGATTTCAGCCTCAACCACCACCACCACACTAATGCATCACTCATTTCACCATGAAACTGACTGAACAAACACTTTGGTTTTAAAGGATATAAATACGGACATGACACCTCTCAAAATACTTTTTCTAGAGGACACTGAGATGATTTCATCTAAATTTTGAACTCGTAACACCACTTTATTTGCTTGAAAATGGCGGCTCGGGTCAACCTGAAAGTGGATCAGTGAGGTTTAAATGTAATTTATAAAAAGATCACAATGTCAGACATTCTGTAGTAAAATGTTTCTGAACAAGTATTAACTGGTATTGCTCCTTTTCAACTTTTGGAAACCCTGATAGAAAATAAAACAACACAAATGAGCTTTTCATTTGGTTCCAGACTCAGATCAAGCAGGTTCAACGAAAAACACACTTTCTACCAAAAAAATCAATAAAGGAAATGTTTGTAAAACCTAACACAGGCATCCAATCACAGAGCTTTGTTCAGTCACATTAATAATTTAATATCGTGCGTGCACAAACGCACTGACGCCTACACTACTCACAAAAAGCTCGGGACATTCAGCTTTCAGGTGAAATTTCATGATGAGCCTAAAACACACTCTAACCTTTACCGGTAAATTTAATGTGAAACTTTTGAATGCACATGTCCAGCTGTTCAGTGTTTCAGTACTTTTTACACAACTTGTTCAAACAAGGAGTTCAATGACAAAAATCACGTGTGGTTGATCCAGTATATGTCCTGGTTTAATCACAATTAGTGTTTAGAGCTGCCCAAAACTTTGTGAATACTATAGTGACAAGTTCATACCGGTGTGTACTTGTATAAGTAAGTCAGAGTACTCACAAGGCGCTTCACACTACAATTTACCATTCATGCCACCACTCTCACATTTTGTGGTGATAAACTTCACATGTAGCCACAGCTGTCTCCTGAGCTACAGCAGCCCAATAATACCTAAATAACATTATTAATTCAGTCATTGTGCTCCTCCATAAACAACTAAACAGCTTCAGCTCATCGAGGTCTCATCATTAGGGACCAGCGGTTGGAGACTGAGGTACGACCTCCACTTTCTCCAGACCTCCAGTGTTGGGTAGCTCAGAGGGAAGAGTGGTCACTTTGCAATCTGAAAATTTGGCTTCCCTCCTTCATATGTTGAAGTGCCGTTGGGAAAGACGTTGAACCCTGTGTAGCCTCTAATTTGCATATCAACGTGTGTGTATGTGTAACTTATGTAAAAACACTTTGAGTGGTAAGACTAGAACAGTGCTATTCAAATACAGGCTGTTTACCATTAACCTGAATCCTGTAGAAAACCTCTGGGATCAGCTGAGTTGCTGTGTAGATGTTCTTAACTCTGGACCCCAGAACCTTAATGACCCGAAGACCTTCTAGAAGACGGGGACGCCATGTCTCAGCAGACAATAAATTGACTTGTGAGCAGCAAGAGACGTCGTTCTCAAGCTGTAATTGATGCTCAATGTCACAATGTTATATTCAAATTCCAACATACTTTATTATTCCCGAAGGGACATTAGATCTTGTAGTAATATCTCTGCTGAATGAGCTTTGTACGGTTTTTGTAGATTTTACCTGAAAGTTAAATATTCCCAACTTTTTCAGTGTGTGTATGAGAAAAGCAGAAAAATGTCAATTGTTTTATAGCACCTGTTATGTTGTTTCACATGTATTTACCTTGACCTGACTCCATCAGAGTTGCTTTCCATAACCTGATGTGTTTTGTCAGCATTTCAAAGTCATGAATGGATACAGAGAATACAGTGAGAACAGATCTGATTTAAAGACACGGATACGAAACCTTGAGCAGTTTTACCTTTTGAGCAATGTAGACAATAAATACTGAAGATCTTCATGCTGCTGTCTGTTTATCATAAGCAACAATTATTAAATGAAAAAGCTGCCTGAAAATTCAAGCTAAAACAGTTACGGTATGTTTTGCATAACAAATGAGAGGAAAAGAACTAATCTGAATATTTTAAAATATCGTTACATTTTCAAATATTAAAAATCAGCTAGACTAACTTCAAAACCCCCAAATGTTCATATTTTTACACACAAGGAAAGTTTTTCTTGTGTGTGACAACAACTGTTGAACCCTGAGGGACACCATAACTGATGCTTAGCCAGCTGAGGCGACAGGCAGTAAACATTACTGACATGACAAGCAGCAACAGGTGGGAGAACACCTGCTGCTTCATACAAAGACCTTTTAACTTTTCCCCTAACAATCACAAGTTTTATCTCACTCAGATATTTTTGTTTGAACTCACCCTAAGACAGAAAACACATTCACATACACATAAAATGAGACATATTTATTAACACTTCCTCAAATTTGCTTTTGCTTTTTCTCACAGCAGGTTCAAGTCACAGCGTCTGAAGTCCATCAAAACAGCTGAATCTGTTCTCCTGACAAGTGGTGAGAGAATCTGACAAATGTCCTCAGCTGTTGTACCAGTTCCCTTTCTACAATTCTCTTTCTTATCAGATTATTTCTCACTGGATTATTATAGAACCATTCTAAGAATTAAAAAAGTCACCAGGTTTTTGAGAAAACTGTCAATAGCTAATGCTGCTAAGTGCTAACTTGGCTCCAGTGTGCTGCAGAAATGAAGGCAAATGTGCAAACAACAACTGATGTCCTGCATATTTCATCTGCAGGGGTGGAAATATCTAAAATTGCCTCAAATGCAATTTTACATAGGACTTAATAAAACTGTTGCATTGAAAATCACCCATGTGTTTTAGCTCCGCCCCTCAACTTGAAGGTTGTTGATTTCTACCCCAACCAGGGCTTTTCTATATGGATTTCTTCCTGTGCTTCTTTTTCACCGGGGTGTTTGAATTATCAGTTTTAGGCCAAGAAAGAAGTGTGATGGAATATATCTAGCTAAATTGAACCTAAATAAATCCAGACTCATTTCAAGGACTGTTCTCACATAAAAATATATTTATTATTCAAACAATGTCAGGGACTTTGAGCTGCTTTGAATCACAGTCTAGTGGGTAAATCACTAAAAGGGCTTTTTCCATACATCACAGTTGCTTTTTCCTGTGTTGAGTCTTCAGAATGCTGATACTATTGTTTTGGAGTTAGACAAAAAAGGAAACAAGTGGCCGCCACTCCTTCCATGACCGGTTTAGTAAGAGCTGCAGAAAGAATGCAATAACCGGCTGCGTTTTCCTCCAGGTGAACCCTTTTACTGACACTGCTTGAAATTTCCCAAACATAGCACCTACAGGGTGGATAAAAACCACAGTGTGCAGTCAGTTTACATCAAATCCACCTGACTCATAAGTAAAATAAGCAGGAACAAGCAAAGGCAAATAAACGGCTTTCAGCTCAAATAAATGTATTTTCAGCAGAAAATTCTGTTCAGGAAAGTGGCTAGTAGTTGGTTGGATCGTTGTGCTAAACAGATGGAAGCAAGTGGGCGAACGTGAACAAACAGTTGGGGTAAACTGAGTGGGAGAGAACTCAGACATATTTCACATATAAGTAAAGTGTGGTCATACAAGAGAAACAACTATCCCACGTTTATACAGAGAAAACAACGTTTCTTTAAATAATATACCAATAGTACACTAAAAGACAAGTTTCCCATCAGACTAAATTTTGACAACTTGGCTGCAGACAGAAAACTTTGACACGTAAGGGACATCATTTCCTGTTATGACATAGCGCTCTAAATGGGGCTTGCGTATAGGAGCGCTCATTGCTTTGTTGAAACCACAAACAGCTTGCGAAGCATTCTGAATCACACACAGCTAATTACAAGGCTGTGAGCAGAAGTCGTGAGGTCAAAACTTCCTCTAGTGATTTATCAACAAAATTTCCAACACTCCTTATTCTGCATACTTGGTGCATCGCTCAGTCTTGGTATAGCTCTTATGCTCCAAGATATCATGGATAAAACCATAAATAAAAGACAAAAGGGTTATTATGAGCAATGTAATTACATACACTTATGATTACTGCTTAGAAAAGGTCAATTATTCCTGCTTTGGAGCCTCAAATGAAAGTAATTTAGTAAAGAACCTTGAAGCAACTCAAACACTATGATCCATAACAGGTGTCCTAATAAAAGAACATTCTCTTTTTTCCTTGTTGGTGATCATCTGTCTTTTGGCTTGTAATCAATCTTAATCTGGATGAAATCGGATTTAAAGCAGGGGATTATAAAAGAACATGAGAAGAATCAAAGCCTGGGATTAAAAGGGGTTTGACCATGAAACTGTGAAAACTCTGAGCACATACACTGAACTGTTGAATCTAAGTGAAACTATAGTAGGGTGTGACATCTGTAAAAGGAAGCTACTCTAACGTTCCTCTGGTGGTTTACAAACTTGACATTTTCAAGCTGTTTACAATCGTTGTACTGAAACTCTAAAGGTACCTTAATGGACTGCAGAGGGAACTTTCTTTGCCTGGTACTCTCCTAACCCTAAAATACAGGTTGAGTGGGACAGAGGGTGGCAGATGTTCAGTAAAAACTCCAATGAGCCAAAAAACACAGACTCAGACCTCACAGGTTTGGGTATACACTCATTCAACTTTATTGGTGCTCCATTTTTCAGTGAACATCTGCACTCAGTATAAATTACCTGAAACTCTTACATGCCATGAATATATAGCTAATGTTAATCCACAGCTACCTTTTTATTTTATTTCAAGATTTCTTATGATCAAAGATCAGAAACAACCTTATTGCGGTGCATATTTTACGTTTGAACATAAACTCCTCATAATCTGTGTTTTAGAGAACAAAGTTCACATTAATTGTGCAAGACGTCAAACAGAATTTATTATTTTCATCCATGTGTTGACAATACCACACACTGTGCTGCAGGGCAATGTCATGAAATTAGCTTAATGCTATAGGTTCCTGGTGGCTGTGAAGATGAAAAAAAGAAGCTAACAAACTACCATATGGCTTCAATTTCCACATGAAGAAGTCTCAAGACCAGATGGCTTCAAAGATCTAGTTTTGTAATGGGAGTCAGACGCACAAAGTGTGTCTTTAAATACGCCTGTAGCTGGAAATAAAAGCAAAGAAAGCAGCAAGCGAGCGACATGAGGACCACAAGGTTTTGATCTGGGAAGGATGGAAAGGTAGCTAATGGTATAGTAGCTCCTTTTCAAGGTTCACATAATTCCAGCCTCACACTCACAATCCAGGCTACACTCTACACATTTTCTGGTTGCTGTTGTGGAATTTCCTCTCACCAGATATATGTTGTTGCAGTTTAAAAAAGCATGTAATTAAAAAGGAGACCCTCACAGACCAGCAATCACTAAGCCACCCCACAGCAAATCAAAGCATGTGGTCACAAGATGCACAACAGCTGTCACTTTCTTTAATGGAAGCCATTATGCAAAGATGAAACATCGCAGCTACAGAAGCAATATGAAGTAAATCTATGATCTATGCTGAAGTTAAAAGCAAGTATCTCACTGGGCTGAAACTGTTGGCAACAGCATTTGTGAGGGAGTTCCCAAATGTCTCAAAACATTCTCGAGGGTTCTCATTGTCTTCCGCAGAGCAGCAGGGCCTTCTTATATCGCTGGAATTTAAAATGCATGAAAAATTTGCTTATAATAAATATAGTTAAAATAGTCAATGTTGTTATGGGAGTCTTGAACCCTTCTGAATTTAGTTTCCAGGAGTCTGAAAATGAGATAAATGGAGATGACATTGAGAGGGGTTGGTTTGGTTGTGACTAATTGGAGACAGAAAAGACAATTGTACTTTTTGAACAAAAAAAAAATTGCTAATCAAATTAGGATCAACTGCAAAATAAATAACAAGGAAATTATTAATACACTTTTGACTAAATTGCTACAAGAATAATTGCACAACATCTGAACAAATGTGGCATGAATGTGGCAATTTATTTATTTATAGTTTCTACAAGTATCAGAAGAACCAATCCAGTGTGATTCAAACTGAGAATTGGAATATTTTCTTGCAATCTTGTGTCAATCTAGTCAAAAACAGCTGCAGTCCAGTGAGATGCTACTCAAACAGAAACCACCGCACAAATACCCCAAATAACAGCATTAAGTGTGGCATAAACATGATTTTGTGCAAGTCCATTTTTTTCTTGATATCAAATCCCAAATTACAATTACCACACAAACTACCACACCACCCTCATCCTCCAGATACATCATGTATTTTGTGTGTGATGGTGTATATGCACAGTGCATTTAGGGTTATTTCCAGCACTTTCTCATTGTGGCCACTGACTCATGCTAAGGTGGGATAAACAGTTTATTTAATTGACTGAAAAGTTGCCTGGTCTGTGAACAGTGAGAAAATATGAACTAGATATTTATTGTTTAAAGTGTGGGAAGGAAGACTAAAAATATATTGGACCAGAGTCAGAAAAAGTAACTAACTTTTGGGGATTGTTGAGGACTAACCACTGTCTCCTTAACAGGACATTTGCTGTCTGTTTATTTTATATGTCTGTAGTGTTTATGAATAAAAACCGAAGCAACACACAGACTAACCATGGGAAAAATATTCAGAGTACAGTGACAACGGAACGCCACATGGCTCAGAATAGCTCACTGTCCCTAAGGAACCTTTCTGTCCTGCCTGAATCTGCGATACCATTCTGATATTTTGCAAAGGTTCCCCAATAACATTGTCCACCCTGATCTACCAAACCCTTAACAGAAGGGTGAAGAATGAATTTACTAACCTTAAACCTTTTTTTAGTTGCTGCTTCTTAGGATGAGGAACATGAAAAGTCTGGAATGTTTGAATGTAGGCCCAAAAAGGAGGCCTTGCTTTCTGGAATGATGTGACTTTTTAAAAAGAACGGTATGTAGAGAACAGGAATGTCAAGAGAACAAGATTCATAAACACACAAACCACTGGACCCTGCTGACAAAGCCACATTCTCATAAATGGGTCTTCTTCTTGACTCAGATGTAGACATGATAAAAGTAGTGAAAGTAAAAGTAAAGACAGCCTAGCATTCTGAGTTGTGAACTTGCTCATGCTCAAAGTTTTGTAGTCATGCTTGAGTAGGAAGTTACACAGAGACAACTACAATTACAATATGTTGCAATGAAAGAAGTTGCAACATGTTATTTTAAGTCCCTTCTTCTATTTACCCTCTTACTAAAATGTGTTTTCAAACTGTTTTCAGCATATCAAATCTTCTGTGCTGCTCATGACCTCAAGCAGTATAAGATATGATCAAGCTGCTTTAGGCTTCAATGCACCCCTGGACAGCACACTAGCATCACAGTGAAGGTTTTTGATGGCAAGCAGATTCAATTATTTAAGATAAATATAACCCCAATTCCAAAAAACTGAGACACTGTAAACTACTTATAACACAATCTACCGATCAGCAAATCTCAAACTCAATTTATTCAAAACAGAATATAAATAATAACAATCAGATGCTGAAATTTAGATTTTGCAATTTCCTTGAAAATATTTATTTATTTTGAATTTGATGGCAACAACAAATCAACAATAGGATCAGGGTGATGTTCATGGTGATGAAGCATCTGTCTGTAAACATCTGGGAGGCGAGGAGACCAGCTGTTGGGAATTTTAGGAGAGGAATGTTGTTCCATTATCGTCTGATGCAGAATTCTCACTGCTCATATATTTTGGGCCTTGATGATCTACTAAATGTTTTCTGTTGGTGAAAGATCTGGACTGCAGGCAGGACAGTTCAGCAGACAGATTCTTCTCCTGCTGTGATGGATGCAGCAGTATAACGCTATGTTGAAATATGCAAGACCTTTCTCTCAAACAGATGTTGTCTAGATGGGAGCAGATGTTCCTCTAGAACCCCTGTGTGTTTTTTTTAACATGTATGGTGCATTTCCAGATGTGTAAGCTGCCCACACCACTGGCACTAATGCCAGTACCATTTACTTCTTGAGCCTTTTGCTGCCTCTGATACAACTAGAGTTGTTGCCATCAACCTCAAAATGAGTAACTAAAATATCTCAGTTTCAGCATCTGAAATGTTGTTCATTTTCTACTGGGAATAAGATATAAGTTTATGAACTTTGAAAATCATAGTGTTCTATTTTTCTTCACATTTTATACAGCGTTGTATCTTTTTCGCGTTATAAATTGGAAGGCTGTTGCCCAATAAGAGAAGCCAAAGTAAGCTGTTTATGAGCCAAAATCTTAGAAGATATCGTGCTAGATTTACTGATGTGCCACTTCTGGTGATTTGTTTGTCATGATTTTTGTGTATAATTTATGTTTACAAGGACAGAAACAGGGGATTAGGGTACCAGGAAGGGAAGCAGTCTTTGGCTGAAAGGAAGGAGTAACTTCCCTGTGGTTCCACTACAGAGGGAGGTCAAGTATTTGGAGCAAAAACAAAGTCAAAGTGGCATCTAAAAAAGACGAATTGACAATAATGGAGGGGAAATTCCAAGATAAATTTAGCCTTTACAGAAATGCCAAACAACCCACAAATCCACCATTATCCCATGGAATTATCACTCATGACCTCAGGCGTAACCGTTTTTATACTGAGTGATGATTAAGAATCTTAAGATCAGTGCAACATCAACTTTAATAACGATAAAAAGGGTAAAGGAAAAACAAACAGCCTCAGGTCAAGTTCCAGGCTTTCATCTTAATACAACTTGTTCTAAAAGCTAAATTCTCCAATGTGATAATCAGATTATTTTAAAATACAGGTCTCACATTCTGAAGTGGAAAAAAACAGCAACAGAAAAGTATTTTGATTTTTATCAATCAGAATATCATATTTTACTTCATTTAATTGATGGTTAAAAATAATTCACACAATCTACAAAATGCCAAGATGGAAACTCAACGTTCTTCAGCTCATAAACACGCAGGTGTGAATGAGTCTGTTTGTCTCTAAATACACATCCTGTAAAAGACAGATGACCTCTCCAGCATATGCTTCTTATTTTCCAGTGTGTAAAAACAAGCTGTTTAAGACCATTAAAAAAAATAAAAAAACACCCCAAAATCACTGTAAAAATACATTTTCTTACATGAATCACATATTTGAACTGAATCTTTTTATGGAAGGCTAAAAGCTTCATTATTTGCTGCATTTTGTGACACTGGTACGTTTGTGGCCCTTTGACGTCCATCATAAAGCCCCATTCAGACAGACAAAAGGGCTATTGATGCCTTTCTGGTAAAATAATATTATCACAAAAGCTTTCAATGAATGTTGCTTATTGAAAACTTAAGCTTGGAAAAAAGCATTCAAGAAAAAAAACCTTCTAAACCTACAGGCAGTTTCTCTGTAAGCAAAGCAAACAATTTATTCATCGGGTATTTAGAAGATCAGAAAAAGTAAAAAAAAAAGAGGTTTTAAACAAAAAAACAACAACAACAAAGACTATATTATTCACCGTGGTTAAAAAATATGAAGACACTAATTGAGGCTGAAGTGTTGAAACCAGTTCGTCTGCTCTGCTTTTGGCTTCTGCTGATCAAAGAGCAGCAACAACGTTCTTAAAGTCAGGCACAAGACTTTAAGTCAAAGTTTTCTTTGGATTTATTCTAAAATTTATTGTAAAACATTTTGAATTGAGAATTATTTTCAAATCAAATCCTAATCTGAGAAACTGAGATTTCAACCCAGTTCAGGTGTTTTCAATATGAAACTTCCATATAAAGCTTCACTTGTGACTCAGAAGGAAAAGGTTTATTGAAAGAAATCCTGGAGAATTCATTGTAAAAAAAAAACATTAAAACTGGTTTTCACCACAATAAAAATACAAACGTGCTTGTGCAGAAACTGTGTTGAAAGAGTGTTATTTATATGTATTTAAAATGCAGGAAAATGATAGTGATGCACTTCAGATCAGCATCATGTTCATCTAGTATGCTACAAGAAAATGATGAAGGACGACTGACAGTAAAGGGTCAGTGCAGATTCTTCAGTGATCCAGATAACAGTAATCCTAACTGCTTAGATACTATACAAGGCAATGGGACTTCTATGATGGTATATGTATAATCTGTTTGTAAAGGCAAACTCTTGTGAGGAGGAGCATCAAAAATATGCTCTTTACTCAAGATAGTTAAAACCCAAACATCTGGAACTGAAGGTAAAAGTTCTTCAAGAACCAACACATAAAGTCCAGTTGTTTTCTGTAAAAAATAAAAGGCTACCAGATATCTGATGGAGGAGACGAGCAGCATCTTGATGGAGAACCCTCATCCAGACTGCAGCCTCCCCCACCTCCCACATGAACCAATGAGATGCCTTGTTAACCTTCCAGAAGGGACCAGGGATGACATGACACTCACACACCAGTAACTGGCCTACTTCTGGATGCAGAAGTGTCTGATCTCTGTCTAATCCTGCATTTTCAATCCAAAGCATGTTTGGTTTGAGCATCACATCCACATGCAAACCAGAAGCAGGAGTTTCTGATTTTGACACTTCAAATCAGCATCAAAATCTAAAACTTGAATATATCAAGATGGAAACAGATGAAGAAATGATGTCAAGAATGTAAGAAAAAAACAGACATTTGACTTGGTATTAAGTCAAAGGCTACACACTTTATTTAAAATGTTGAAACCATTTAAGAGTTTCAAATCCAGCAAAAGTTGATATCTGATGGGCTTAACAGTGGAAGAGAAGGAACAAGAGGCTAACCCATGGTGCCAACATCTAATCTGCCCACCCACCTGACAACATCAAAGCTAAGTCGTTCATTCAGTTAGACACACAAATTTAATTCAACATTTAATAATTGTATCCCAACAGCACAACACAGAGTAATGTGTTGTAATCCGTTTCAACAACCAAGAGTAAACATACATTTATCGAATTATCGCGAGCTGAACACGTGCGAGTCGAAGTGACGTAATTTAACTAACTGAAAATATTTAGAAATAATATTAATAAATTCGTTTTAACTAAAAGAAAGATGTTTAGTCAGCGAAGTCTTTTATATAGAGGTGTTTTCAGCGCTCATCACTGCTAACAACAAACAGCCGTCACTCCTCTTCCTTACCTTTGACAGCGACTTTTCTTCTTCGCTGAACCTACAAGTAGAAAGTAAATCCACTCTCATTCTCTTCCTCGCTGAAACGGCGAGTTATTTCTCAAACGTTGCCGTGGAGAAAAGAAATTAAATATAAAAGCGCTATAGTCCCAAGCTGTCGACGCGGAGATCGATGCTGGTCAAACGGATTCACTCCCCCTGAGATGATCCGCACGCTGCGGCGCGCGAGCTGGATCCAGCTGTCTGAAGCTGACAGCACGAGGCACGCGCGCGAGCGGCACGGGGGGCGTGACCCGGTGGACCAAAGGGTTGGGCCGTCTCCGTGTTTGCGTTGAAGGAACTGGCTTCAGAAACGAAAACAGTTATAATTCTTGTTTTATAATCACAAAAAGTTCTTATATTGTTCTAATTAACCTATTCGCCTTTAATAAACCTGGTTCTGATGAAGGATGGTGATTATTGTAGCATTTCGATGCACCCTGAAATAATAACGTTTAGTGAGTTTCTTGATAAAACCCCAAATATCTCATTTTAGTTCTAAAATATTTTTTTACAAGATTTGTGTAGAATAAACTTTACAAATGAAGTGATATTGCGCCCTCTGCTGGATAAAAATCAGTCATACATGGTGGTGGATTTTAACGCTGTTTGAATGAAAATGTGTAAAGAAAGAAATTCAAATTTTTAAAAGTAAAAATGTGTTTACATTTTCATAAAGCAATACAAAGTAGGAATATTTGTCTTTTTTGTAGGACGAGAAGTATATTTATTCATTATTTGTTTCCATATAGAAAGTTTGTATTTCTTCAAATGTTTGAAAAAGGAGCAATAATAAGTTATTTGTGTCAAAGTCCTAATAAACACAACTCAGTTTGAATGATTTAAGGAAAGAAAAGCAAAACAGAACAAAACCAAGCTATACAGTTTCAATATTTCCTGCTTGAACACGGCTATTAGCATTCTGTTGTTCTTCATCATTGTATTTAATTACATATAACCAATTTTTAAAATCAATCGTAGTACTGCATGAGAAATATTTATAAATAATGAAGGCTCTTATGTCTCCGTATATATATATACACACATACTATGTACATACTTGTAAAAGAATATGCCACACGTATCATCATCCAGTGCAAGATAATTCTTATCAAACTAAATTTTTCGAATGACTGTGATGTTATTCTAGTGCAGAGGTCTGCAACCTGTGGCTCTGGAACTACATGCAGCTCTCCAGCTCCTCTAAAAATAACATGAACCTGAGTAATGTTCCATATCTATATTGGTAGTTTAGCAGTTTTTTCATTCAACCTCTTGCAATATATGCATGGAATTTCTGCTGCAAAGGACACCAATACAGGTGGTTTGGGCTGTTTTTTAACAAAATGTATATACATTATTAATTACAAATGCACAGCTGCACACATAGTCCCATCGATTCAGTACTATAGTACACTAAAAGACTAAAAGCGTTCATTAAAATGTTTCAAATGCGGGGATCAGCTCAATTCCTTATTTCTGATGTACAATTTCACTTCAAATCCTCCAGAAACTTGAAATATTTTTCAGCAGATTTTAGCTAATTTTATTTGTCCCTCAAACAAATGATGCAACATACAAGCAGTTACTTAGATAATAAAGAGAAAAATGACAAAAATCTGCTTATAGCAAAAATCCTAGCCGCTCAAGACTTTTGGAGGACAGTTAGTCAGCTGTTTTATGTACCTACTTAGTCCTGTTCAGGGTCTCAAGGAGCTGGTGTCTGTCCAGTGGTCACTGGGTGAGAGGCGGTGTTATACAGGTCACCAGCCCATCACAGAGCCCCAAATAAACAGACAACCATTCACACAAACACTAACACACACATATACCTAGGGACAATTTAGAATTGCCAATTAACCTCAAGCATTTTTTTGTTCTGTGGGAGAAAACTGGAGTCCCAGGAAAAAACATAGAGAATGTGCAAACATGCAGAAAGGTCTCAGACTGGTTTTGAACCCAGAACCTTCTCACTGCAAGTGCTACCAACTGCACCACCGTGCAGCCCTTTACCAAATACTCTATAACCTTATATTTACTTACATCTAAATAGATTAAAAGTTTTAAATCATTCTGTCCTTCTGTTATTTATTAGGAACGTGGTAAATAAGGTCGCAGGCTCATGAACGTGGTCTGGCTCACAGCCGCCAGAGGGCGCTATTTCCACCATGACTCATTGTTTAGGATGTTAAAACAAGAGGTGACGTATCGAAGGGGAAGGCCTTGTGTACAAGTCTGCGCTTTCATTCATGCGGAGTGTTTGAACATTAGCAAAACCGTCGCAGAGCTTCAGACTGAAGCGTCACACCTCCGGGAGAGCAGAAAACGACTCCCTCTCAGACTGAAACAAAAAGCGTCGGTGAGTCATGTATTTTTACTGCGTAGCTCCGTTTCCGTAGCTTTGTTTTTTTCCTTTGGAAAGTATATGTCCAAACGTAGCTGCAGGGCTTTGATGGGATATCAGTAGAGAAATTCAGAGGCATGATAAAGTCAACGGAAACCGTGTGAAATACGTCCTCACCTCAACGTGACACGCGCGTCCGTATGTTGCGTTTCCTTTGAGGTAAAACGAGGTCAACATTTTATCAGATCTTCATCCATCTTCAGATTTCAGGGGGAGGAGGGTGTTTGAGCTAGTTGGCCTATAAGTTTTATTTTCCAACTGCTGACATACACAACTAAATTGGCCCATTTGACAGCTGGTCGTGATCATCTTCAAATCATACGCTGTGCCTAAATTTCTTTAAATAACATGTTTTTTGCGATCAGAATCCAGTCAATTATTGTTGCTCAGACAAAAGTCCAAATAAAAGGTCATTTATTGGCAAAACAGCTCTGCCTGTGCGCCACCGGGTGTTTTGTGCACTCAAAGTGTAGTTTTTGCGTGCGTTTTTTAAATACAATGCTTATTTAGAGAAGGTGTGTGTGTTGAAATGTCACCTGTTCGTGAAGGTCAGTAATGGCTGACTGGTCACTACTTGTCTTTTTCTGTTGTTTATCTCCATTTCCAGTGGGATTCAAACCTGTGGCCACGTGGGCAGCAGGTGACGTAACACCTGATGTCTGTCAGTTTATGTAAATATATCGCATAATGATTGGTTCTGGTAGATTAAACAGATTTATAATTGGCATCATGGTAAATTGAACATGTGAAAACCGGAAGCTGGTTCAGGTATTTTAAGATTACGACGTGCTTTTATCTATTCTTAGACACATAAAGATGATTAAACAACCGTCACGCGGAATAAAACCGCAGAAATGTCTTTGGGTCGGTGTTATTTGGATTGGATTGATCACACGGAGCTTTGGACGTGCAGTAGCGTCAGTTCACCGTGTTTCTGAGCGGCGCAGCGCCGCGACCTTTCCCCCAGTTTCTGCAGCGCAGGGCGGATCATGTGATGCTGTAAAGCGGCTGGGGGAAGGGACTGAACGCTGGTGGTGGATGCTGCTCCTTCACAGCACTGAAAACCTGCTTTCACAATGTTCACGCACGGAAATCCGAAAAGAAAACAGTCGTTCTGGAGTAAAAACGGATGCATTCAAGACAAAATAGATTCATTCCTCACTTAAGATGTTGAGGAAATGTTTAGAGTCTCAAAAACCTGCAATATGTGGGTCATTTTTACTTAAAGCATTATGAATGATCTGTTATTTTAGGAATGACTTTCCATACTGCAACTTAAACTCAAGGGAATTATATCAAATATTATTACTAATTAAGAACCTGTTGGAAATGTCCTTCTGATGTGTGTGTGAGACTTGGACGTGCAGATTTGGATTTATAGAATGCTAATAGTTTAATATTTTACACAATAAAATACAGTAAATATTAGTATTATCTGCATTTTGAAATAGTAATAACATACATTTTCTTTATAACACCACAGTTTTCTCAAAATGAAGTTCTTGCATTTAAATTGAAGGGGGTCCCCATAAAATAAATAACTAAAATACAAAAAAAAGAGAGAACTATGTTTCCATTTCTGTTCTTTATTTGTGTAAATGGTTTGAATTTGGAGACTTCTGTGTAACAAACCCATGTTTTGTCAGTATAAGCTTGTTATGGGGCTCCAGTCCCAATTTCCTGGTTTGTTACTTTACAAAAGACTTAAACCGATAAACATCTCAGGAATTTGGCAACGGCTGCAGTTATCGATGAATAAGAGCTGATTTAATGGAATTCTTTACAGCTGATCAATAAAAGACATTGTTCTCTTTTCTGAACTATTCACTCCCTCATCCAGATATCCAGATGTGGAGACCAGACACTTTCTGTGCTTGTCGTTAAGTCTTCTCTAACTTTCTTCTTTTTCCTCCTCAGTGACTGTACGTTAACAGCCACCATGGCAGAAGCTCACCAGGCGGTGGCCTTCCAGTTCACCGTCACCCCTGATGGCATCGACCTACATTTGTGCCATGAAGCGCTGCGGCAGGTCTACCTCTCTGGTCTCCATTCCTGGAAGAAAAGGTTCATTCGCTTTAAGGTAGGAGGTGTCAGACATATGGAAGGGCAATGTTCAGATGGTTATCTGTATAATAAATGTAATTCTGCTGAAGTTAATGTGACTCTTTGTTTCCTACTTGTTGTATTTCTCAGTAGTTGCTGGTCTCTTCTGTGTCCAGTTAAAAACTACAGTAACTGTACAGTGACTTGTGTAAACATGTCCGCAGCAGAAGGTCACCCTGTCCTATAAAACTGCCAACTGTGACAGTAACTTTCCCGTGTGTTCTCTGTTCCCTGACTTTTGCCCTAGTTGTTGTTGTCATGGTCACTCGGGAGCATTCAAACACAGACCTGCTACTTTTTTTTTTGTATTTTGTTTAGAACCCCTCAATGATCAATTTATCACTCCTGTTTTTACCAAAAATAGCATGTTACAGTTTATTGTATAGATTCTGATCTGTGTAATCCCTCTTGTGTTTCCACAGAATGGGGTGATGACCGGCGTGTATCCAGGCAGCCCGGCTGGCTTCATGATTGTTGTTGTGTCCTACATGTCGTATAATAAATACAAACAGCTGGATCCATCTCTGGGACTGATCACCAAACTGGGCCAACACATTCCCATCAGGTGAGACCACTGATGTCACCATGCTAGAGTTGGTTTGTGATTAGTTTTCTTCTCTCTGTTACACTTTGTTCCTGCCACCCACCACACCTCACCTACATGTTTGCTAACAAGGTTGATTATGTTTTAGTGATTGAACACTTTGTGCCCTCATAAATCTTGCAGAACTTCTGTTATCAATATTTCTGGGGAGTTTCCCTCCATCGACTTTCTGTTTATACCAGTAATAGTTATTCCGCTGAAGCAACAGTCAAGGTCACACTACTTTTGTTTCCTGTATAAACACTGGATTTAATCAGTTGTGTTATGTGACTGCACGTGCATGTGTCGAGTTAAACACAGTCAGAATGTAAACTGTCTCTGTTGACAGCTGATTGCAGACACTTCCTTAATCTTTTTTTCTTCTAATTGCCACTTAAATCAGTTTTAAGTCTCATGAAATTTCCCACGTTTAACATCCACAATAATTAATTTTCTGCGATTATTATTTTTCTCTGTCCACAGTCGATACATGTCCACTGACAGCCAGAGGATAGTCGGGGGTGTTCTGGTGGGCACGGGCCTCTGGGTCACCATAATAATGATTATGAGGAATGTTCTGAAGTGCCTGCTGTCGTGGCACGGCTGGATGCAGTCACGCCACGGCTCTCTGCCCCTGTCCACTCGCTTATGGCTGGTGAGACAGTCGTTCTGTTCAACATCTAACTCGTGAGAAGAGCTAAAACAAACATCTCTTTTACTTTTGTTTAACAGGTTTTGCAACAGGGACATGCATCTTCTGCTAGTAACACGTTTCAGGATTTGTGTGTTTAATTTACTTGTTAGTTTAATCTAAATCTTCTAAAGTTCTTCTTTTTGAGGTTTTTAGGTATTATTTAATTAATGTTATTGTTGACCATTTGTGTGGTGTTTACTCTTTACATCCCATTGTGCAGATTACAGATGAAACACTTTAAATTCACATTGTGTTTGTCCAGTTACTGGTGAAGATCTTCTCCGGCAGGAAGCCGATGCTCTACAGTTTCCAGAACTCTCTGCCTCGGCTGCCGGTTCCTAAAGTCAAGGACACCTGCAGACGAGTACGTTAAACCTCTGACTTCCCTTCAAGTTCAAGTTTTCTTGCCGTCCATTACAGCAAATAACTCCTCCTTCTCTGTGTTTACAGTACTTGGAGTCCGTCCGCCCGTTGATGGACGACGAGCAGTTTGAAAGGATGACCGCCTTGTCTAACGACTTTGAAAAGAACTTGGGACCCAGACTGCAGTGGTACCTTAAACTCAAATCATGGTGGGCGTCCAACTATGTAAGTTAGAAGGAAACTGTCTCTTCTCCTCTCTTTCGTCTCTGACAGTGTTGTAGGTCTCACCTGTACAGCAGATTAATGCTTCTGTCTCTTGTCTGGTTCAGGTCAGCGACTGGTGGGAAGAATATATTTACCTGAGAGGCCGCAGTCCCATCATGGTCAACAGCAACTATTATGCCATGGTCAGTCATTGTGAGATAAATCACTTCCACACATGATGGGACCAGTTTTTATTATTTAAACCAAGTTGTGATGCTTTTTGTTGTATTAGCATCTTTATTACTTCAAACTAAACTGAATATAAATGTTGGCTGAAGAAAAAAAATCTTTGCAGGTGAGATATTTGTTGGTAAAATCTATACTTGACCCTAGTAACTAAGGTTTGTTCAAAATATAGCGACTTTTTCTGTGGAAGTGTTTTTGGAAAAAACCGAAATGCCTCGAGTATTTTTTTTTTTAAGTGTTTAAAGTCACTAGACCTGTTGAGTGAGACGTCTAACATTCTTCCTGTAAACAATTGTGAATTGAGTCACAAATGCTGCAAACGTTTCCTTAAGTATCGATGTGGAAAAAGTAAAACTATGCAAGTGGTTGCCAAATGGTTTAAATTTGGACAACCCACACAAGTTCTGTGGAAGATCTTGATTATTTTTATAATAAAAGTGCAACAAATAGTTAATTATTTCCTTTAAAATGTTACCTACCAGAAGAGAAGGTGAAGCTTTATTTAGTTAAAACTAAACAGACGTTACACAATAATCTAAAGCAGCGGCTGATTTCACTTTCTTTTAGAAATGCAGAGAGTCTGCAGCTTATTTACTGCACAGATTAAGCGATCTGGAGAATAATGAAGTGACTGTAATGATAAGTAGGACGTCCGTATGTCTTTGTGCCTCAGAGGACGAGAGGACGCTGATTTCTTATTGATTTATTAATATTCATCTTCTTCGCAGGACTTTTTGTACGTGTTTCCCACGTCCATCCAGGCGGCCCGGGCAGGTAACGCCATCCACGCCATCATGCTGTACAGGAGGAAACTGGACAGAGCTCAGATTAAACCAGTGAGTTTTAATCTCAGTCTCTGACTTCGTTTACTTCATTTGTGTTATTTTTAGTTTATAGCTGAACACTGCTCGAGCAGTAAGATAAATTCTTTAATCGCATCAGTTCTGTGTAAATGTTTAACTTTCTCTATTAGATTTTACTGAATAATAGAGTCTATCTGAGTGTGTTTGTCTTTTTAAGTTCACAATAAGAGCTCCTTATCTCTCACAAGCTTTTCTTGTGTACTTTGAAGTAAGTCTGAAATGTGCCGTTGCACTAATGACTGTGTGGATAC
The DNA here is from genome assembly GCA_006937955.1 of Pachypanchax playfairii. NCBI lineage: Eukaryota > Metazoa > Chordata > Actinopteri > Cyprinodontiformes > Aplocheilidae > Pachypanchax > Pachypanchax playfairii. The sequence goes on along the minus strand of SSNP01000005.1, from coordinate 6,739,196 downwards.
ATGATATCAGCTGACTTTGTAATCATGCTATGAGCTTGTTGCTTCTTCAGCTAGATTACTAGTTCTGTTTGATATTAACTCCTAATGAAACTCTTGATTTAACTGACACGCTGGTGTCGTCTTCTCCTGCACCTGTCAGGGTTTTTGCCTGCCTGCATGATGCCAGATTACGAATTCTTCTGTTTGTCTCAGTAAAATGATACGTAGCATAAACACCTACTTAACTCTTGATAACACTGTTGTGTGTATCTGTACAAACTCCAGTGCACGTGCCTGCTCTGTTACACGCTCACGTTCGATTGTCTCTGTTTTACTGTTTTGTCCTTTCGCTGTGACGGACGCTGCGTTAGATATACTTGCTGGTGAACAAGGTACCTCTGTGTTCTGCTCAGTGGGAGCGAATGTTTAACACCTCCCGCATCCCTGGTGTGGAGACAGGTAAGAGGAGGGCACAGCACCTGTGCCCTCAGACCCGCTGCTATGTGACCCTGGTTGTTGCCGTGGCAACAGCCTCTTAGAAACCGTGACTCCTGTACTCAGTCTGAGCAGCACAGCCCTGAAACAAATCTTATTGGTTGTTAAACTAAGTTGAAATGAGCTGAAATGTCATGACAAGGTGTTGTAGATCAGGGCTTTGCTGGTTCTACTGAGTGGGCGACCCACTGGTTTCTGGACCCTGCTCGTTCCTCTCTCACCTACAGCTTTACAAAGTCCCTCCTTCCTTTAGGCTGCTTGTTAAACCGATTCTCATCAACCCCACTCTGCTTCATTCATTCTCCTCTCCGTGTAGTCGTGTGTCTGCTGCTCTCTGGGGATTTTAGTGAATTGCTTTTTGTCATCTCAGTGTTTGACTCTCCCTTTTTGCTTTTCAGCTCATGCTCCTACACTCTATTCCCATGTGCTCAGCCCAATATGAGCGTATGTTCAACACGAGTCGTGTCCCAGGTGTAGAGACAGGTAGAGTCTTTAGCAGTGCCGCCTCCTCCACACTACTCCTACTGTACCTCTCCTTCAGATAAATGTCTGTTTGGATTAGAGCTCAGTAAATTAGAAATGCATGTGTGCTTACCGATGCACTAATTTGCATGAGACTAAAGTCTAGTTAAAAAAAATGAACCATAAATTTTAATATTGAACATATAATAATGGATTTCTTTTATGAAAAGTTCAGAATTAAATCCTGCTTTAAAGATTATGTCCGTCAAAAGCTGCAAAAAAATTACAGATTTTTAAAATTAATGTCAAATAAGACCGTCTTAGTTTGACTCTGTGGCTAATGATTCATCTTGAAGATAGGAAACTAGATGAGGTTTAAACTTAATGTTTTATTATAATTTTATACAAAGCATCTGTTGCAATGTTTGTTTAGATTAGGTTTATTCTAGATCAAGTAAATTAGAAGTGTTAGGAGAAACTCACTGGGTCGTGTTACAGCTAACGAGAGCTTCAGTTGTAAATGCAGCTTCTACATGAATCATGCAAACCTTATGTTCATGCACCAATGATTCCCAAACTAGAAGGTCATAGTTCAGTTGGAGATAAGTTGAACTCACCTGCCTTTTGTGAATGTGGAATTTTTTATTTTTAGAAAACAGTCAATACTTGTGTTTTCTTTTTACCTCCACCAGGAGGTTGTTTTCACCAGCGTTTGTCTGCCTGTTAGCACGATAACTCAAAAAGTTCTGGATAGATTTTAATAACATTTTCAGGAAATTTCAAAAATAGCACGAGGAAGAAGTGATTAGATTTTGGGGGTGATTCGGACCACCGTCTGGATCCAGGAATCTTTTTAAAAGATTCTTCATCGTTGTGAGATAGAGCTGTTTTTAACATCTGCATATAACTCCATAATAAACGATCCAGGTGCTTGTTGAAAATACAGGATGAGGTTCTACATGATACCAAAGATTAATCTAGATCCAGGAAAGAGAAAATAGGGAACCTTCCATCACTGAAAAATGATTTTTATGATTAACGTCTAAACTAATAATGAGTTCAACTAAAAGTGTTGTCATGGTCAGTGAATCTGATAATGTCGATACAACAAAAGTAAGAATGTTAGTTTTGGTGTTTATCACAATATGGAGGGAACTGAGGTGGTCCGAGCTCTAGTTTTATTCATTATTTCATGTCAGTTTTAGAAGCACAGTTGTTGGACAGATACTGATGAGTCATCAGAGGACAGTCACATGGTGAAAACACTTCCTAAAGGAATGTCTTTATGATCAGGGATGTTTATTCTAGTTGGGCTTATAGTTGAGTTAAATAAGCCTCATTCTTATTGGCTCACATCTGTACACAGTTTTATCGTCTATTGCAAATATAAACAACCAAAATAAAAACCAAACAACCAAAAACATTCACATTTATATACTGATAAAAACGCCCTCTAGATAAAGACAGGGAGACAGAAGCTCTGCAGTAACAGCTTCAAGCTGCTGGAGTCCCAGTTCACACCAACACCAGCGTAGCTGTAGCTGCTCCCATGACTGAAGATTAAATACTAAATATATTATCAATTACTCACTGATATTCTCTAGTCAGCTGAGCTGAACATTTCTCCAGGTGAACGTTCTAGTTTCTATGTCTTTAGTACATGCATGTTAGGACTGTGTGATTCATGTAAATTCCTTTTCACTGAATAATAAAACGTTCATAAAACCAGAAATGTTACTGCAGGGAAGCACAGTAGGTAAAGTATTATGTGGACGGGAGCTAATTCTTCTTCTGGGTTTTTCTGGGTTGAAGTATCAGCTTCTTCTCCGTCAAGTATAACAGGATTAATGCTTGTTTGATCACTGGGAACCATCAGAACATCAGGTTCCTTTTTTATGTGCAGTGCTGCTCAAACAAACATTGCCTTAAGTTCATTGTATTCCCCCCCCCCCATTCCCAAAATAACTTTCCCTTTTCATCTCACTTCCTGCACGTCCCATTTCAAGCTCCTTTTAGTTTTGGAACTGGGTCATTCCTTCCACTCCTCAGCGCATCACCTGGACGTTTCTCACATAAATTCAGTTATTAAATAAACATGTTGATGTCACATGGTTTCAGTAGCGACAACATGAATTTGTTACTAACATATTTAGTCTTTTCTGAAATGAAATGGTGTGACATCATCAATTCTCTTTATAAATTTGATCATTTTGGAAAGATTAAATTTACACACTACGAAACATTTGATTCTAAAATAGTTCCTGCAACACGTTTGATTTAAAAGCAATTCTTTCTTCAAAAAAAAATACATCAACTAATTTTCAATACAAATTTGCTCCTGTTCACTAAATGTATCCAAATTGTATTTGCATCTCTACTTCTTCTTCTTCTGTCCTGCGATTGGTTCGTCTCAGACACTCTTCAGCACATGAACGAGAGCAAACACATCGCCGTGTACCATAAGGGACGCTTCTTCAAGGTGTGGATGTTTTATGATGGACGTCTGCTCTTGCCACGAGAAATAGAGCAGCAGATGGAGAGGATACTGGCGGACAAGTCGGAGCCGTCTCCAGGAGAGGAGAAACTAGCAGCGCTCACTGCAGGAGACAGGTGAGTGACTGAAAACAGGCCACAATAAGCTCCAGTAAGGATTGGACAGTGCTGCTGACATCTAGACAGTAATAGATGTTTATCAGTATATGATTATTAAATCATGCTTAGTACTATAATAGTTACTTTTAATACATCAACAGTCTGTTTTAGTAAAGTTCTTGAACCAGGAAGTGATTTTTTTTTTTGGAAGAGGAAGTTATTACACAAGATTTCATGTTGAGTTTATTCACTTCTAACTGTATTACAACATATCAGTCATGTTGCTGTTTTTATTTATTTATTGACTTGTTATTTTTGCTGGAACAGAAGTGACCAGACTGAACTTCAGAACAATGTTAAAATAGAAAAACAAACCAAATTATTTCTAGATTCATGTTTGTTTATCTTTCTAGTTTGTTCTGGTTTTGTAACTAAATCCTGCTGCACAGACGTTCTGCTGCTTCTGTCCTTATTCATAACTTAGTGAAAGAAGTAGAAGATTTACAGATTATATTTCATGTTTTGACAACAAAATGAGAAGGTGAGATCTGCCTTCTTCGGGGTTCTGGTCGTCATCGGACTCAACAAGAGATCAAATTAAATTAGAACAACTGTCTGTTGGTCAGATGGTTAAATGAAAAGAAATAAAGATTAAAGGCATAAAAATAAAGGAAATATATTTTTATTGATTGATTATTTTTGGTGGTTATAAATTGTTATTATGTTTTATTGTTTATTTATTTTAAAGCTTGTTTGCCTTCATACAGTTCACTTTTATCTCGCAGCCAGAATCGTGTGTATAAACACACTTTCTTTTCTCTTTGTCAGTTTTATATTCACTTTTAGACATAAACCTCCAGGTTAAATACAATATCAGTGTTGCGTTGTTGTTGTTTATTTAATAATGTCTCTTTCTGTAGGACCCCCTGGGCGAAGGCCCGTGAAGTTTTCTTCAGCCGTGGTAAGAACAAGCAGTCCCTGGATGCTGTGGAGAAAGCCGCCTTCTTCGTTACTCTTGATGACACTGAGCAGCGCTACGATGCCGACAACCAAGTCAAGTCTCTGGACAGTTACGCCAAGTCCCTGCTCCATGGAAAGTGCTACGACAGGTGAGGCTGGAGTATTCAGCTGCAGGTTTCCTGTAAATATTCCACATAAACTTATTCTAAACACTTTGTTTCCTTTTAGATGGTTTGACAAGTCCTTTAATCTGATCATTTACAAGAACGGAACCATGGGACTGAACGCAGAACACTCCTGGGCAGATGCTCCAATCGTTGGCCACCTGTGGGAGGTACAGTTTGTGTGTTTAGGTTACTGAGAATCCAAATGATTCATTTCACCAAAAAAATGGAATAAATGAAAAATTAACGAATTTTCGGATCAGATCTTCATGCCAGTCTTTTCCTAATTTGTTTCTGTGCTGCAGCATGTGCTTTCCATGGATCCTAAACTGGGATACACTGAGGAGGGTCACTGCCAAGGGAAGCATCATCCCAACCTTCCTGGTCCTCAGAGGCTGCAGTGGGACATCTCTGCTGAAGTAGGACTTTTATATTAACATGTTTTATTCTAATAAAAAACAGAATGAATTTCTTATTACAGGCTATATTTCCTAATTCAAACATAAACTCTGACATCCGTAGTGCCAAGAAGTCATTGAGAACTCACTGACAGTAGCCAGGGCTCTGGCAGATGATGTGGACTGTCACATCATTCCCTTCGATGACTTTGGAAAGGGGCTGATAAAGAAGTGCCGCACAAGTCCAGATGCTTTCATCCAGATCGCCCTGCAGCTGGCTCATTATAGAGTGAGTGTTACATCTGCTATTCAAACTATTTACCTGCTTTTTATTCATTCTCTTTATTCTGTACAACTAAAATAATTCAATCAAGCTGTAGTTCCGTTTAGTGCCACTAGAGGGCAGCCAGAACCAGGCACCGCCAAAATCTGCTGTCACAGTCAAAACATTTTATTTATTAATAAATCAAAAATAAGATGAGGCTTGTCTTTGATTGTCGTTGCACTTGATCTATGAGGTTTAAAAGGGTTGAAAATTCTTCGTTAACTAATTTAACAGTTTGTCGAGTAACTTCCTTTTAAAACTAATGCTGTATTTATTTTTTATTAACAGGACAAAGGGAAGTTCTGTCTGACATACGAAGCCTCCATGACCCGCTTGTTCCGCGAGGGCCGAACAGAAACCGTGCGTTCCTGCACTATGGAGACATGTGACTTTGTTCGTGCAATGATCAGAGATGAGACGGTGAGTTTCAAACCGCTGACCGCGTGTTGTTCCAGCAGTTTATATATCGTGTTTTTCTGTCTTTGCAGAGAGAAGAGCGACTCAGGTTGCTCAAAGTGGCAGCAGAGAAACATCAAAACATGTACCGCCTGGCAATGACAGGAGAAGGTATCGACCGCCATCTTTTCTGTCTCTATGTAGTCTCTAAATACCTGGGAGAGGATTCACCGTACCTGAAGGAGGTTTGTGTTCGATAGTCATTGAAATAATGTTTGTATTTCTCTTGTAAGTCACTGCATGAATTAGCATGACGTTGTTTAGGTGCTGTCTGAGCCGTGGAGGCTGTCCACTAGCCAGACGCCTCTGCAGCAGGTGGAGCTGTTTGATCTGGTCAGACACCCGGAGTTGGTCTCCTCTGGAGGAGGATTCGGTCCAGTAAGTTTATTATTTGGGCTAAATAGTAATTTTGAAAGTACTAACTAAAGTAAAGTTTAGCTCTGCGATGTTTTCATATTTTGTAAGATTAAACGTGTTTCTCCACCAGGTGGCTGATGATGGTTACGGCGTCTCCTACATCATTCTCGGTGACTGTCTCATCAACTTTCATATCTCCAGTAAATTCTCAAGTCCAGAAACTGTAAGTGTCTTTTCATGCAACAGGTCGAGTGTGTTTAACTCTGTGAATTAACTTTTTGTTTTCCTTGACTTCAGGACTCCCGTCGTTTTGGTGCCAACATCCAACAGGCCATGCTGGATATCCTGAGTCTCTTCCAGCTCGATAAGAAGGAAAAACAAAACAAGTGATCATCATCTTTATTTAAATGAAGATTAAAAAAAAACGTTGTTCATTTTACATCTATTCTTCCTGAAGCTTGTACAGAATCGTTGAATGAATTTGAGATTGTTTTAAGGTTAATTTCTTACATAAATAATAGTTTTTTGTTGTTTTTTTTTTTTGGGTGGGGGTGATATTACTGTTAATATGCTCGTGGAGATACTGTGTGTACTGTATGTTTAGGCAAGGTGAGCCTCTGGCACAGCTGGTGCACAGATCAAAGTATTTATTTGCAAAACTGTACTTACTGGTGCCTTGGTGATCAATTCATGTAAAAAAAAGGGAGAAAAAAAATCCAGTTTGGAATCAAATCTGTATTTACACAGTGAAAATGTAAAAAAAAAATCAGTTGTATCATCCAACATTTCATCCTGTTTAAGTTATAAGATGATGCAATACTTGTATAAGTTTCAATCATTCTCTCTTCCTGTTTAGTTGCAGCTCTTGTGTGTAAACAGCAAACTTGATGTTACGTTTTAGGTTCTTCTGCTTCATTTAACTAAACAGGAGCTGATTTTCATGGCTGAACAGTTAGAAACACGTTCATTAATTGCAATACTGATAAAATATTTGATCTGTATGATGAGCCTGTATCAGTGTGATTCTGAACAACACGAGACAGGAAGCTGGTGCCACTGTTAAATCTGATGCCTTGACTCGAGTGTTTGTTCAGTTTTAGCTGCTAGGATTACATGATGATGTCATAAAGGCTTTTCTGTGTTTGAGCGTGTCATTTTCATACTTAGGTTTTGTTCACTGGACGTGTGATCGGAGGTGCCGGCGACAGCACTGAAACATTAGTGCTTATTATGTTATGATGCAGAAGAATGTCCTGAGTTTGAGTTGGTGGGTGCGAACCAGGACGTCTGCTATCAAAGTCAGGACAGGATTCAGTTTTTAGGACGTCAAATCGGACTTTAAAATGTGGTTCATGGTTGAAGGTGAAGTGTAGACTGTTCTAAGGTTGCAGGTTGCAGAAACTGTTTCTCTCAGAGAAACTCTTAAAGCATCGAGTTGGTTTGTCATCGATAGAAATCCATTTTAATTTTGTGTTTTTTATGTTAGTTCGTCTGATTTTCTTAACCTTCTAATTCACAAGCGAAAGCACTAAGATAAAAGTTTTGCTGATTAAAGGAAATGGACAGAAAATGCGTATTTTTTTTTCTGACATGAGGTCTTTTTGGTTTTCAAACTTTGCCAGTCGTTGGAGTTTTTAATCTCAGTAGAACTCATGTTTACACTGCTGCATGCTCTTGAAGATGAAGCTGTACATTTTCGCCTTTAATTTAAAGTTGTGTAAAAAGACACGCAGCTGATAAACCAAACAGAGTTTTAACAATAAAGTGAATGTTCGCCAGCTGTATCACACGGAACTTTCTCTTTTTTTTTCTTCTTTTATTTTGGAGCGAAATCACACACATTAAATGCAATAAATCAATCAATTGGTGAATTTTGGAAAAAAAAAAGTTACATTTGATAATTTTCTTTTTACATTGTTTGGGTTCCAGAACTTTTATTTGCATATAATTATTCTAATTTACTTTTCTAATTTCTGTCCAGTTGTAAACATCTTTAAAGTCAATCGCATGTGAAAATGAGATCTTTCCTGCTTGAGATCAGTGTTTATTTAATCAAAGGCCACATGGACAGCACCAGGGAGCTGGTTCTGTCTCAGGTTTATTAATATGTCCCTCCTTGTGGACAGATTGGGGTGTATTCAGTCATTAAACGAACTAAAAGACATAAGTGAGGAGACGGATGTCCTAACTTCTGCACAGCAGCCCCGTCTCTTCGACTGTTCTTCTGTTTCTTACACACACCCAAAACACTTCTTGCTCCCTGATGTCACCTCGTCCTCAGCTTCTAACACTCAAGGTCTTCTGGGAACGACGGTTTGCTCACATGGGAAACAAGATTTACGTGAAAACCAGATCCTAGTAATCATGGTTTGTGTCTAACATAAAGTACAACCTCATTTCCAGCATATTATAATATAACCTGAATCATATCTTAACAAAAATGAGCTAAAATGAATTTGTTGTCGTTAAAAATGAAATCTATATCAACCGAATCTGTTGAGGTTTATTGGTTGAATTGTGGACAAGCGTTTAGATTCTACACCTAGTTGGCAAAATGGAAAACCCATTTGTTCATGAGCAGACACTGAAACCTAAAACCTTGACTTGCACTTTCTAAAAGTAGACTAAGGAGAGATCTGCAGCCGCTGCTTGTCACCAGTTTAATTCATGTGCCTCTACAGCACGCTGGAAGAAAAAGACGAGAGCAAATGCAGCCTATCTTGTTTTATGGGTTTTTTAGGCATGCACCGCTGGAGATTATTCTATTTGTCTGGTGGCAATTGCTGCTGGTCATTAACAGCAGAGAATAACATTGTTCAACTTGTTGCTACTGTATGAAGTTTATCTTTGCCACTGTTGATTTGAGTTTTGGCAGGACAAATTGTTTTTCTTACCCTCCATCACACTCTAAACTAATTTGGTTAAATGTTACAGGTTGATAGAATAATATAGAAACAATAATTGGACTGCAGTGTGATGCTGCCTTCAGCGTTGCTGGAAGCTCGCCATGCCATGCTGTGAATGAACCCAGTGAAGGATCGATATTTTGCTTTACACGAGAAAAAAAGAACAAATTCATAAAACGAGAACCCGTCAGATGAAGGTCGTTTAACACAAAATAACTCTCAACCTGGGCTTTTTTTTTTTTTCTTTGGATCTTTTTTAAAAAAATAAAGATCCAATCAAATCACTCACACTGTAACTTCATCACCTCACAAACCCTGGAGCTGCACTATGTCTTGTAAATTTCATCTGGCTGAGATCTGCAGTCCAGATTTCAAGACTTGCCATGTGAATCTAATAGTTAAGGCGATGGGTGTAAACAGAGAGGGTTAGCTCGATGGCTGGCATGGAGGGACCTGCATGTCTGCGACCAGCTGCACCTGTTTAACTGCACTAAAGGACCTGAGGCTGGGGCCCCAAGGTGGAACCTGGCCAAGCGGCTGCAGGAGAGGAAGTTAAGGACACTTAACGAAAGCAGAACTGAAAAAGATTTCTCCTACAATATACAAGCTGGATGGATTTTTATAGTAACTTGAAGGAGTTAGTGCCTTCACCTCAGACTCACATTTTTATATTTGATCAAGCAGAAATTGGCACGAATGACACAAAAATCACAAGGAAAAACAATTTACTTTAGTTTTTGCACATTTAGGGATGTTCATGGTTTTAGAGCCCAAAATAACAAGGATGTGTAGATTCAAATCTGTAGAAGGGAAAGAAAACAACATGGCCGCTCCAATGAGATGGAGTCCTTCCTGATTAAAATTCTGCAAAATGTTTAGATATAAAACCTTTTAATTAAATGCTCAAATATATGTAGAATTTAGCTTTTTTTACATTATTCTAACCTGGTTTCTCAAAAATAAAGTAGTGTTAACATGACCAGCATAAAATAAGTACTTCTGTATCCTTCTGAAAGAAATATAATTGTTTCTAATCAATATTTTAAACTAGATTAAATGTTTTTTAAAGATACAAGTGCATTAGAAAAACCACTTTAAAAAAAACCTGATTTTAAATGTCACGAGGAATTTAACCTTGAATTTAAATTCCCCTTTTAAACTTTTTTACCTTCAATAATTTGGAGTTTTTAAAAATTCTGTTCAAGACTTGCTCCAAAAAACAAAAACATACATTCAAATCCACTGGAGTTGGTTCAGAACCAAAACAGCAACAAACCAGTTCAGACTCATACTGTAGTATCATTATATGACAAATTTAAAAACTGATTTGTCATATTGTTACTGAATATTTACACTTGTCTGCCATTCTGTGACAAAAACAAGCATGAACATAAATAACGGACATAAGAAAATGTAAACTTTATTGCAACGTTGTTGTTCTACATTCTCTGATTTACAGAAGAGAAACATTTATAATGGCACAGTCATCGTACTTTCATTGCTAATACTGCAACAATCCAGACGCTCGTCATTGTCTGGATTTAAGAGTGGCACGTTAATAAGGCGTATGGTTTCACCCGGTTGACAGAGGAAAGGAATAACACAAAAAAGCTTTTCTTGCAACACGTATTTGAAAAAAAAAAAAAAAAAAAATCACATCATTCTATTGAGGCACTGACACAAAAACAAAGAATAAATTTCACATAAAAGTGTGTGGAAAGTCCCTGTGGGCCATCGTACATTCTGCTCTTTGAGAGATTAAGACATGAGTGTGTTCAAAAAAACGCTGCGTTGCACTAAGACATTTGGTGAACTGAAGCTTCATCAGACCTGAGTGTTTCGGTAGATACAGTAAATGTTATCGATGAATCGATCTGTATCATCGCTGCTGGCCAGAGAAGATTACGTTAAAAATAATAACTAATTATAATAATTAAATGCATCGTGGTGTAACAGTATTTGTTTCAGAGCAGGTTTTGAATATGATCACAGAACAAAACTCTTCAGAGGATTAAGTCTGATTTTAAAGAATGTTTAAGGCTACGATTTGAAAAAAATCAATGGATCCTGAATGAGGAAAAAAACCCAGAAACCCAAAAGTGATAGTTTGTGTCACATGTTCCATGAACCACTTACTACCTTCTAATTTACTGGTTTACAGAGAACTGTATTGGGACACATTTTAAATGCAGATCCTGTTCCACGTTCCTGTCAGGGCAGCGGTTCTTCAGACGTCTGTTCTTCCTGCCGTCACAGTCATTCTTTCCAACTGGGATCTAGTTTTTAGGCTTCAGTGTTCATAAAACTTGATAACCAAAAACAAACAAAACCAGATTGCAGTCAAATTTCTCCCTCGTCAGTCCCCCAAAGGACAACAATCCATGAATCAAACTGTTCACAATAAAACATGAACCCAGTTCCTTCATTGTTTATATTTATACTCCAACTAAAAAACAAAAAAGGATTATATTTAATTGTTTTTGCACATTTGGAGAAATATACTGTATGTTCTCATGTGAGCTACAGCACTGTGCAAACGTTTTAAACCCCTGATTTCTTACTTCCAAGGAGCCAGACTTTCTTGTAATATTAATAAACTGGTCCTAATGAATCATTCTCCAGGGTTTCTGAAGGTCTTTCAGTGTTTTTCGTTTAACTTGGGACGTTTATTCATTAATTTTAATGATCACGGCAGCATTTTGTGCTTAACAATAAAGAAAGTGGACAAATTAATTAAATTATCGAATTAATAAATTTACCTGACGGGGGCTTCCAGTGGCAGGATAAAATAAATTAATTATCGAGAGCAGTTGAACAATGTTTGAAAGTTACGTCTTTAAGAAACAAATCCAGCGAAGACCTGAACCAGGACCTGAATGATGCCTTCAGTTCACTGTCTACTGTTTGCCAAGTTTTCAGCTCAATGGGAATCACTTTGTTAGTTCTAAAATACAATTTTTTTTATTGATTCAGCAAAAAATAATAATAATCCAATTGGTTTTTAAAAAGTTATTTGAGATTAGAAACAATTTTAATGCCTGAAGGATTGAGGTACGTTTACAGACTAAAAAAATATCTTTTTTTTCTATAGATGTTGAGATACTGAAGTGAAAGTGTGTGAAAAAATAATATTCCTTTGAAACTTTCTCACCACTTGGTCGGCATCAAAATTAAAGTTTCCTTTATAACTTCATGTGGTTCAATACATCCGTCAGTCAAAAATAAATCTACTTAATTTAAATCCCTCGTTACAGGAAGTTATTCTAAAGGTAAAACTCATTGAAATATTTGTAAAGTTTAAACAGTATCTTGGCCTCAAGTTTTCTGACGTACAGTACTACAGTACAGTTCTGCGATTACCTCAAACTGCTTTAAGAATCTGTACTAAGGGGTTGTTTTTTGTGTAATTTGAGTACAGTAATATCACATCGGCCCCGCAGCCTGATGAGTTCAAGTAAAAGCGAAACCTGTGGCACCACAGTGCGTCTGTCCATATCTGCATCATCTTTAAACCTAATTTCCTCACAGTAAGCAGTTTCCTCAGAAAGCCCTTTCAAAAGTCTTCCTCGTGTTTTTCCATTTCTTCATTTGGTCTTCTTGAGAGATTCTTTTAAGCCAACTTCGAGGCTTGTTTTGTTCCTCATCATGAAGAGAGCCAGCAGCAACTCCAGATTTAAAGACTGTTGAAAGGCGGTATGTAAACACACAGATTTCTCAGGAACTATACACATAAAAAGTGAATGAATTTAAAAAAAAAAAAATCCAGAAACAAATCAGCTAAGAGGTAAAACTGATTAACATTTTGTTAAAAAAAGAGAGAAAACGGTCACAAAGAGTAAAATACAGACATTTTTTAAAACATTAAAGTGCAAGTATTTAAAAAAAAAAGTCTTTCTACTTATCATCTCAAGTGAAGACTTGAGTTTCAATGGTCTTTAGGGAAAAAGTGCAAGTTGAAATCAGAACACTTTCAGAAAAGTCATGTTTTTTTTTTTAAGAATTTGATTGAGAGCAAGATGAGTCAGGAGATTCAGTGGATCACTCAGGACTCAGCTTCTCCGTAAGAAAACAGCCACCTCCTCCAGAGGAACAGGGTAGTCCTGCAGAAACGTCCCCCCGTCAAAAACCTGTGCGCTCCGGCTGTCCTGCCACTGGAAGCCCCCGTCAGGTAAATAAATATCCCTCTGCTCTGCCTCCTTCTCCACCACAGGTGCCACCAGGACCTGAAAATACCAACGTAGAAACAAATTCACAGCAAAAATCTTGTGTGCACTTTATAAGAAAAACAATCAGTTTGCCAAGTACATCAGATGCAGAAAAGAGAAATGCAATCCTCTCCCATCTGAGCTGCATGAAGTCACCTCGTCTCCGATGAGAAACTGGTCATCGATGGTGAAAGTCATCGGGTCGCTGGGACTGAGCCACCACATTGGCCTGTAGATGGGGTTTCCCGTCAGCTGCCACTCCTCTGCATACCTCTCTATGAGGGGTACCACATCCCTCTGGTGCTTTACTATGTAGGTCCGGGTCAGGTTTAACACCTGGAGGTCATAGATTACAAAATCATAAGGATTAAACAAGATTTAAGGGTTAGCATGTTAATAATCTACTCAAAACACAAAGGGGGTGGCGGTTGTGTTCAATCCTGGTCCTTGAAGGTCACTATCCTGCATGTTTTAGATTCTCCTCTGGTCCAGCACATCAGGTATGAATCAGTGGAAGATTAATGGACTTCTGCAGAACAGGTAATTCAACCACCGATTTAGGTGTATTAGACAAGATAAACAACTAAAACTTCAGGATGGTGTCCCCCTTTAGGACCCGAACTGGAAACTGATCTAGATCAACTGTTTCTTCACTTGGACAAACTTTCAAACAGCACATTTGGTACTTTAGTGGGATCAATTCTTCCTTTTGTTTCTATTCAACAGATTTCAGCATTCCTAGAAGGGTCACATCCTCCCTGGTGTCTCATGACAAAAACACACTTTGACCACATCTATTAAAAAATAAAAAGTCTATTTTTTTTTTTTAGCTGAGATGTAGAATATTTGAAATGAGCTTGAATAACAGCCCAGGTCTGAGTGGATCTAATTGAGAAGCCAGGCATGCGTGTGGGTTTGAGGTTTCGCTGCTATTTGATTCCAACGCAGTCGTTTCTGTGACCTGGCTGTGACTGACTGAAGCCTCACACATTCTGGGAATTAAGGTGCACATTTCAGCTACAGTAAAATTGTCATAAAAGAGTTATTTATCACGTGCTTCGCCCACTTTCCACTAAACGTTTCCTCTGTCTCACTTCATCTGACTTTATAAGCTGAAGGCTGTGTTACATACCAAAATGGAAAACTTGCTGTTGTCAAATGTCTCGCTGTCCAAAAGCTCTATTTTTATCTTTGTCACGCAATCCAAGTCGCAACCAGTAATTTTTTTTTTTCCTGCCTTCGACATCTGCTAGAAGAAAAAAAAAAAAACAGCTCATCATTCCTGGTCATAACCGTCGGTCACTACAATAAAAGTATTTTTCCAAAACTTGTTCTCAGATTCATTATCATTCCAGCTGAAGTGGCCCTCGAGAGTGAGAGAGAGCCATAAATCTGAAATAGGGATTGTAATTTAAACCAGATGGACTCTTAACCACAGGTGAATGAGATGAGAAAAGGCAGGAACGGCAGAGGAGGGGTGAAAAAAAGGAAAAATAAAAAGCTGTCACCCTATCAAGAAACACAAACAGTTTTAGGAACCTGAGCTCCAGCAAGTCATTGTCAGAAATATCAATATCCATTACTAGAAAATGCACGTCTTGTTTTCCTGCTGTGCACAGTGATTTCCAGTGGAGAGGTTTGGGGTTTAATTCCGCTTCTTCTGCCAGATAAGAGTTTTGATAGATCCGATCTCAGCAGCTCTGAGAGAGCATCAGTGGGAACTTCCTGGGAATTACTGTCGAAAATGAAGATGGGCATGTCCCTCAAAACTACACTTTTGATATCATCTACCTAATTCAAGATGGCCACCAGCCAATTGACTTAGTCAACACAAAAATGGCAACACCTCAGTCAGTTTTACAGACATTTAGCTGCAGTTCTATGTGGTAGTAGCTGAGAATTAATCCCAACACATAACTCGCTATGACACTGTGTGAGATCTGATGTTATTTTCATGATGTGTTTAACGCCATCACGTCTCAACATGAGCTATTAGTTTAAAACTCTGATTCACCTTTGACTAATTCCTTTATAAATGATCTAGTTTGTACAGTCACACCTCTCTTCATCTGATCTTTCTGCTTCAAATCCCGGTAAAAAAATGTGTAAAATAACTCTTTTGTCGTATGTCTTGACACATGGAATGTCACGTATCATGATAGGCTGTTTGACGTGTGGCCGTGTTTACCTGGTCCTCGCCATAGACCCAAGGTGGCATGTGGAAACTGATAACAGGGAGAAAAGTTACGATCTCCAGCCAACGGATGAACAACTCCCCATCTGTGATCAGGTCTCCAGACAGAGAGCCTCCTGAAAGTTAAATGAATCGTGATAAAAAACAGGGAATATCATAGTTACAGAAAACTGATTATGGGATTTCTGGTGCTGAATTGAAAGTGAAGTGACGTTGACCATTTGTTCTTAATGTGGTCTTTAAACACTGTATGATGGATGTTCTATCTCGTTTCCTTTGCATTGTCTCATCTAGTCTGTCTCTAATGTTCTACTTTATTCTCTGTAAAAATGTAACAGTCCATCAGTTCACTCTGTTCCTGACAACTCGCTGTTGTTGTCACTTTTCTGATATACATCAGCTGTCTGCCTGGCTGTGAGAAATTATATCAAGAATTTGAAAAATTACAAGAATAGACTTGATTTTAAGCCAGAAATCATTGAACAGCAGCTAATTACTGAACAAGTGTTTTTCTTTATATATGAAAATAATCACTGTGTTTTTTTTTGTTTTGTTTTAGAAAAAAAAAGTATTGTATTACCTACTGCATCAGGAATGAGGAAGTTGTATCCGAGCAGAGCATGGTGCAGCAAAGAGGGAATAATGGCCCTCAGCCCCATCGGGCTCCAGTCAGACTGCAGGGGGGGCATCCTCACAAACAGCGGTTTGTGGCTTGATCTGAGGCACATAATGAATTAAAAGAACAAACCTTAAAAAAAAAAGAAAAATCACCTTATTAATGGAACATGGTGAAGGATTTGGTGCTTGAGAGGATTACCGTGTTCCTGCAGTCATGATGATGGAGTGTCCCATGCCAGTGGCCAGGTCAGTTAGAAGTTCAATGTACCTGTCTCCACTCAGAGCCTGTGGCGACCGCAGGGCCTGCTCTTCAAACAGATTCCTCTCGCCCCCCTCCAGGATGATGTGCTCCATTCCTAAATGGGTCTGTAAGGATCCCACCCTGTCCAGAAACCAGTTCACTGCTCCTGGGTTTGTGAGGTTTAGCTTGACACAGAACTTTCCTTGCCACTGACTCATGACAGGGATCTGGATGGAAGTACAGGGGCATGGAAATCAGAAATGCAAGCTTATTTTGTACTGCCAGAACTTCAACTTTATTGCTGTGGAATAATTAAAGGACCTTCTTTAATTGAATATTAATTAGCTGCACACAATGGTGCAGTTAGTAGCACTGTTGCCTTGCAGCAAGAAGGTCCTGGATTTGAAACCCAGCAGGAGCCTTCTTCTCCTACAACTCTAGTTTCATCACACAAACCAAAAACATGTGGATGGATGGATGGATGGATGGATGGATGGATGGATGGATGGATGGATGGATGGATGGAGAAGCAGCAGTTAAGACTAAGTTTTTCAATGAATCGTCTGAACTTCAGATAATCAGCAGCTTCTCTCACCTCATTTTCATTTTTACAGCTTTAAATTCTCAGCAGGTTGCAGGAGGATGATGAATAGACAGTTTCAGCTTACCCAATGAAGTTTAGCTAAAAATTGCACAGTGTAATTGTGCTGAACTTGCATTAATCTCTTTCTCTAAAAAAATCCCAAACTGAAGAACCTTTAAATGACCTGAATCAATCAGGGGGTGTTTGTGTCTCTTATTTCTCACCAACTTTCCCTGAGAGGTTGAAGGGAGACTGAGCCAAAAGGCCTCGGTACCATCTGTGAGGGACGTGTGGAACTGTGTCGTGTCCACTCCCAGGAAAGGGGACAGGGTGATGGAAATGTTAAGAAGCTTGACAAGTGGGAGGTCTCTGGTCAGTCTCTTGGACACCCCCCTTTTCCTGCTGTTGAAGTAGTCATGGTCCTGCAAAAAGATGCACAAATACACAACAATAGAATTAATCTGTACAAAACACGCAGGCACTTTGCTGTGAAAACATGAACTGCTGACAACATAACCCCCATAAAATCCATCTACAGTGTTAATATTCTCTACGGTTTACAGGTTCAAGTCAAAGAGATATTTCAGATTATGTAACTGTAGAACAAAACTTCTTAAGAACATAGAGCTTGACCCCAGGAAGTGAAAGAGCTGTGAGAAGAAAAAGGAGATTAGCACATGTTGTATAATGTCTAATAGTTGTTTCTCAAGAAAAAAAAAGTCCAGTCAGCTTTGTAAACTAAAGAATTAAAACAACTACTTTATTTATTATCAGTCTTTAGAAATAAAATAATTACAAACAGAAATTACTGTGATGAATGAAAAAGAAACAGCTGATTGCAGCTAATAATCAAGGTGTCATACAGCCAAAAAATGTTAATAATAATGTTCATATAACAGAAAAATGGAAATCCAATGAAAGTCTTGGCCATCGAATATAATATAATATGTGCTACACCCCCCCCCATCAGAGCACAGTTCTACTGAACCAGAGAGGGGAACATACTGTTACCATTGTGTATTTACAGTACACAGTGAGATCCTTTCACGTCTTTGTTGGACTCAGTGTGAGAAACTCTGCAGCCTTCTCCTCTGCTGCAGACTCCAGGTCAGATCACAGCACCCAGCTGGTGTCAGGATCACCTGCTCGGGTTGGTCTTGGCTGAGATCCCTTCAAACCCCAACACACCTGATTCTTTGCCATCCTGCAGTTACCACACTCTGAGACATCCGAGCTCTATTACATGAAACTCTGTTTATTTTCTCACAACTAGATTTGTTTCGTAATGGAACATCACCAGGTACTGACATGGATCCACCTGACTGTGAAAGTCAGAGTGGATTTCAACGAGCAGTTTGGAATAACACTCACAGGAAGTAACTTGAAACAATAATAATGTGCATGATTATAAATCCATTAAAGCTAAATTATACAAGAGGAAACTAAATTATATTAAATGACTTTGCAGATTGGTAAGATTTGTGACATTATTTTGATATTCAGAAGTAGGATCTGAAACAAATTCTCCTGTTTTTGTTCTCTGCCTCGATGCTCTGACAGTTTTGGGATAGTGTTAGAGACCAGTCAGCCTTAACCAGCCTCATTGTCCTGATGGTTAAATAAGAATCTACAGCTTCACACTTCAAGAAATGTTGTCTAAAAGAAAGAAGTTGTTTCAAGTATTTGGTTGATGTCAACTTGGATGGACTCTGTAAAGCATCATTCTGCTGTAAAGAGGAAAGTTTGGTCCTAAAATATAAAACTATTGCACAACAGTTAGAGCTGCAATGAGAAGAAGGTGAAAGATCCTCCAGCAATCTACTAAACATACACATGAAGTTTACTAACAGACCAAAAACATGCACGATCAGATAACTGGAAACTAACCGTGACCCTGTGATGGACTGGTGATGGTGTACCCCATTTCCCACCCAGTGCTGGAGATGGGAGCTGCACGGTGGTGCATTTGGTAGCACCGTTGCCTTGCAGTGAGAAGGTACTGGTACTTCCCTTATTTTGCATTAAACCGACTGTTTATTACTTTGAAAACCAGCAAAATTTGACTTATTTACTTACTCACTTGTTTAAGCTCAACACTTGAGTTTACAACATTGGTTGCTGCTCAGCTGTAGATAAAAAGTTATTCAGTAGATTAAATAAATACTGGAAAACTCTCTGACACACGACTTCCCAGACTCACGTAGATAAAGTCATTATTATTATTGATTTCTTCATTGTTTGAAGACACATTTGCATTTATGAATAAAAGCTACGCCTGAGTAATTACAAGGTTTAAGTCTCTTTTGTGTTCAAACTTTCTTGCATGTTTTCTCTCAACAGAATGTTTTTGTGTATGCAGCCAGAGCTATACTTCTTATATGACAGGTTAATATTACTCCGACTGTAAAAAGACTATAAACCTTCCAAGGCCTAAAGAAAAAGAAAAAACCCTGCCTCTACTTGAAAATATTTATTAAGCTAAACCTTCATGCAGACTTCATGTCTGGAGAAGACAGAACAGCTCAGTGACAACAAACAGCATGTACCATATCTGAGAGGAGGGTGGTGGAATGTTCATTGAGGCTGATGATTCCCTCCCCCAGCTGGTGTCTCTTCAGACGATTAGAGAAAGTTCTCAACTCCCTCTCCACCTTCGGCCCTGAATCCACATTAGAGAGCAACTTCCAGAATGGCAGCCTGCAGAATAAACAGCCATTAATCAGGACCTATTAATGACTCCCAAAATGGAGAAAAATCCTTTTTTCTTTATTTGAACTGAACTCACCACAGCGTTTTCAGACTAGGCAGCTCTCTGTCGTGCTCAGAAAGCTGCTGAACTGCTTCCTGGTGAGCAGCTTTTACATTGCTGGCCACACACACAGTGTACTGAAGAGGAAGACGCTCCATACTTGGCAGTGACTTCAGGCAGAACTGCTGTCTGCTGTCGACCCCGAGCTGGACTGGATTATCAGGAGATACAAGCACTGTGACCCCTGCATGGTAGGAAGCAAATAGGACACAGGTCATCAGTTTACTGCATCGTGCTTGTCAGAAATAAACAATTGTTGCTTTAGAAAATCCAGAATACAGATAATAAATGCAGTTTTATTTATATTCTACAGATTTCTATAGATAATTTTGATGCAACATTTATTTATCTTTGTGTTCTGGATTTAAAACCTGAATGTAGTTACCTACAGTAACACCCGTTGTAGTACTTTGACAGCATAGTAACACTCTAGAAGTACTGTAATCACTTTTAGTGTTGGTGTGCCATCCCAAGATTATCAGAAAATCCCAGTAGTTGCCCTGAAAGGAATGTCCCTCTCATGTTACCCTTACCCAAACTACCTCACCCCCAACCAGACTCCCACCTTCTCCCTCTTAGCTTTAACTACCTGCTCATTCTTTCTATTTTGTCCAGCTATGAGGTCATTCCCATCTAAGGTCAGCAAAATCCAGGCTGCTATCGATCAGAGCCATAAACCCAGACTTCCTTCCTGTCCAAAGTACCCAAACGGAGGGTTGGAGTTTTGAAGCTGGTCTATGAACAGATTAAACAGTCTGAGAAGCTGGTAAGAGCTTGGCTCGCTTCGGTTTCCTTCTCTGGTTTCAACGTGCTTACTGTTCTCATGCAGGCTGAGACCAGGAGCAGGCAGGACACTCACGTACCAGTTTATAATCAGATTAATAGTTTCAGATCAGTATTTATGTGTTGCATAAGAGCCGGTGAAGAGCGTATAACCTGAAGCTAATTCTCACGTGTTTGCAATGGATAATGTCAAAGAGATCCTGGTGACACCTCAGCTGCTTCTCACAGTGTTAGGTCACCACCCGGCTGCTTTTTACAGAATTATATAGGGCAGGAAATGATGATGCGTGAAGAAGAGTATATATGAACCGTGTCATGAAATGCAAAAAATATATTAATTTACAAACATTAACAATTCTGCTCCAAATGATCGTGAAGCTGATTTATACTGGTTAGTCAATCAGTGGAGAAACAGGGTGAGAAAAGAACATACCTCACAAAATGTTCAGCAGATACTGCAAACTGCACAAAGATGTGCACGCGGGATTAAAAAGTGTGGAATGAGTTTGTAATAAGAACTCTTAAAGTTTTTGGAAAGGATAGCAGAAACTTCAACTAATGGAAAAACACATCTGTTTCTGATATTACTTTGAAAAAACATATAGATGTTCCTAAATCTTGTTTACATGTTTATAGAACTCTAATCAACCAATCTATGTGTACAAGGATCCCATTTTTTTCTCCAATCACATCACATCTCTGAATGTGTGAACTCTAAGAGAGCAGAAACTGTATCATTTCAAGAAAATGACGCAGGTTTGCGGCCTTGAGTTACAGCCAAGGTGGGATAACAGGAGGAAACGAAAGGGGCGACCCTATTTTTAGAACAATAATTTAAAAGTTCCAAGTTTCCTATAAAACATTTTCCACTAACTCTTGAAGGTGAAATTATACGCCTGACTGAAAGTATCATCTCACCTTCAAAGCAGAAGCAGCAAAGTTTACTGGGCGTATTTGACGCACGCATTCCTCAATTTTACAGTGGCAGAGCGTGCGCACGAATCAAATAACTTACATCCACATGCAGAGATGCACGCATTCTCTCTCTCTCAAACACACGCTCACGTGCACCGTCTTTAATGGGAAACTACAGACTTCCAAGAAAAACAGAGCAGGACTTATAGGATCATAAAGCTTTGGCACTTCCTTCATTCAGTCTGAGGTGAATGTTTTGAGGTGGTGGCAGAGGTAACTGAGTGCACGTTCTCAGGGTCAGCAAAGTTTTAATGCGCCATCTTGACCCTCTGAGACAAGCGGAAAATGCTGGAGGAAAATGCTACAACCTTATGCTCCTGTTGCTGTGGACCAGATGGGCTTCATGCCTTTACCTGTCATATTTATCCTGTTATTTAAGACACAGTTTGAACTGAGGTTTTAAACGTGCACAGAGAAAAAAGTTCACTGTGTTTCTGTGTGTTTAAGCAGTTACTTCCTGAACGATGACAATATAGTTTCTGTGATGAGCTTCAAATTACTGATGGGCACACAATTGAGATCTTGCCATGTTAAAGAGGCCATTTCATACACATTTCAGGACTTTGTGGTTATTTCTTAAGTATTAACCAGTAATATGAAACATTTTATATCTAAAAAAACATCAGGAAACACTGATTAACAGACCTTTCAATCCGTCTGCGTTAAAATTCGGGTGGTTCCGACTCCTTCCGTCAGGCTGCTTCGGCAGCAGCTCATTCATATTCATTATTCGAATTTGCTGGACTCTGATTGGCTAACAAACTAGCCTATGAGAGCAAGGTATACGTTTTTTTCTGCCCCGCTGCGCATGGCAACGTCAGACGTCGTGTCTTCCTGTTTGCTACGTCTTATGCTACAACTTTTTAGCTAGCAGCATGCTAGGCGTGGTTTAAACTGCGGGAGCTGCCAAATACTAACAAACAAAGGAGTTGTGACGAAACAGATAAAGGCCGTTCGGACTCGGGAGAAATCAGGTTTTATCGCCACCTGCGTAAGAACACCTGTGGAGCTAAAATATTCAACAGGAACCTCAGAAAAACTGTTTTTAATGGAAGGGCCTATTTAACACATTTCTAATCCCATTTATTGAAAACATAATGACACACTAAAGAGTCTTTTGTTATCCAACATCTCTATGAGAGAATGTGTTTAGAAAATGCCAAAGATCCCATAATCTTTGTTTTTCTTTTATCATATAGTGATTTTTTTCCCCCTTTGATCAAGTTATATTGTTTAATCCATATTTTGAAATGAAACAATTTAAACTTATTTCTTTAGGTAAAAGCTGGTTGAGAAGAAAACTGATCTGAAAAATGTCACTCTGATTCAGCTGCTCAACACTGTCACCGCATCGGAAGGAAGAATCTGATCTGATCAAATTCTAAATAAAAGGTAAAAAGTCCCTCTTTAAAAGTTTCTTGCTTGTTACACTAGATGAATCTGAATCTGACTGAAGCAAAACACATTTAATAGTTTAAACAAAGTCTGTGTTTGTATGAACAGGTGTTGTGTTATTTAAAATGTAGTGTTTTTTAAAAAAAACTGAAAGTTTTTATGATGTGTGAGTCTTCCACAAAGATCTGCATCATCAGAGAGTTGACAAGTTGAGTTGTTTACCAGAAGTAAGTGCTGGTCACGTTAAACAGAGAAGCTGCTGTCAGTCAGAGAGAACCGAGTGATCTGACAAACACCCAGCAGATATTCTTGCAGTGGATGATGTTAATCACCACCAGAAGCAACATGCAGGTAGAATACCAGAGGGTAGGAGCTCAGAGGAGGAGAGAACCGCTCCTACACTCACATCATGTGGAAAATAAACGGGGAAATTGTTGAAGGGAGAGGAAGAAAAACAATACGGAACAAACAGAACAGGAAACAGAACCTTGAAGATGTTTTCTTCTGAGATCCCCAAACAAATACAAAACAAAACTCAGCTATTGTTCCACATGGAGAGGCAGAAGTCAGAGAAGGAAACTGAATGGTAGTGAAAAATAGACTAAATATGTTTGATTTTATTATTTCAAGGATTCAAATGAAGCTCAGAAAATTAAATCTGAGTTTTAACTGTGATCCCAGAGAACAGGTGGAGAAAAACACAAAGCCACATTCAGTTATCACCAGTCAACATTATCACCCAATAGTTAACTTGAATATACTTTATCTACCACAATACAGAGTTCTGCTAAGAAAAGCTACATCCTAAACCAATTGCAGCACCTGTACACATTAAATCTGATGGAATCCAGAAAACATCCAAAATCTACAACATCCAGAGCATCTAATGGTAAAATTCAGGTACCAGAAACTCCAGAAGTTCTCTGTCTCTGTTCTGATTGGTCAGAACTCCTTTGAGAACATGAAAAAGATCAATTTAATATTGTTTTTACGTTGTTTTTTTTAAATAACAGTTAATTCATCTGTTGTTTTTAACCTAATAATATGTCTTTATGCAGAGGCAACAGGTTTAGGAGGGAAACACAAACATCCCTCTCCCCAGCAACACTCTCCAGCTCCTCCTGGGAGATTCCAGGAGCAGAGAGGATATTTAATCACCTGTCCAGGTGTATTTTCTCAGTGAGACGTGGCTAGAAAACCACCAGAGCAAAGCGACCAGGAGGCATCATGATCAGGTCCCTGAACCACCTCAGCTGATTCCTTTTGATGTGAAGCAGCAGCTCTACTTCAACCTCCTGTCAGATGATGGAGCTCCTCACCTTATGTCTAAGGCTGAGCCCGACCTCCTTATGGAGAAAACCCATTTCAGCCGCTTGTATCTATGATCTCATTATTTTAGAATTTTAGAAAGTCAGATCACTCAGCTGCGTAACCTTTTAGCTGAGCTCCTTTTTCACCATAACAAACCAAAGCAACGCCATCATTACTGCTGACGAAGCCCCAAACTGTCGGTTCATCTCCCGCTTGATCAACAAAACTCAAAGTTACTGAAACTCCTTCACTTGAAGAGAATTCACTGTCAACCTGAAGAAACATTCAACATGTTTCTGGTTTAGAACTACGGCCTCAGATTTGGAGGAGCGGACTCTGATCCGGGCCGCTTCACACTCCACTGTAAACTAACACCAAAAAAACCACATCATTAGTAAAAAACGGTAAAGAGTTCCCAAACCACGCCCAAGCAGAGTAAAGGGGTAAACCTGTCGAAATTAAATTAAATTAAATTAAATTTGCAGATAATAATATTCATGATTACAATCATTTACTCGGTTTACCCCGTCAATAGTCACGTTTGTGTGGATACAGACAGGTGGGGCTGCAAGAAGCTCCTCCAGTTGGCAACGTTCTCAAATGTCACACTGTTGCACACTTACATACTCTTTGTCTCTGGCCTTTCAGCTTTCTTTCAACCTACACGGTCAACTTGATTCTGTTTCATTTCAACGGTGGTATGTTTTTCTGTCATTTTCTTCTGAATTTGTCTCTTTTCCACCTAAAACTGTTTTAGGTTAATTCCCAAACATCCCCTATACACAGTTATAAAGCGCTGCTCTGAATAACTAGAGTAAGTGAAGACAGATCACATGCACACACCTCGTGTACAATAGTGAAGGGGTTCAAGCAGCTGTCCTAATATTATATTCAAACTGTTTGGTTCCTGAAAACCTTTTCAGGAAGATACATGATGTCACAGTTCTGCAGAACGCTGTCAGCAGAAACTCAGAATCATAAAGACATGGGATTATCTGAGAGTTGACAATGCAAAACATATTTCATTTTACCCAGAAGAAAATCAAAGTGAAGGAGATTTTTCTCATTTCTCAAGGGAACAATCTAAGAATTTACATAATATATTTAGAAATGTGCTGATCAGGAAGTTCAGTATACACGAAACACAATTCTAATGTGAAAACATTATAGTAGAGTTCATCTGCAGCTTAATCTTAATCAGATGTAACTTTTTATTCCTATATTATTTAATGTGAGTAACATCAATATAGAGTCTTTGCGAAAATATTTCTGTGTTTTGTTCCTATTTTATTTTCCTGAATATTTATTTATAATGATGCATCAAATTTGTTTAATTTGTGTATAAGGAAATTTGTAATTCTTCTCACTAATAAAACCAGGAATAACTGTGAAAAACAGAATTACATCTTCACATTAATGAAGACACTCTAACATAAATGTACTTCGTTATCCCCAAAAGATGCCAAAAGTTGTGTGCCTGAACAATCCAGTCACAGTATGATGGTGACGTCTTTTGTCTTCCTGAGCCTCTGCTTACAGGAGAAGGCTAAATGTGAAGAACACAAGCTGATAATCTTCAGTTTTTGGTCTTGTTTTTTTTATGAAAACTGAGATCATTCATTGAAAAGAGGCTTTTTGGCTTGTGTAAGGACATTTCATAAAACTTCTACTGTATATTTGTGTGGGGTTTTATTTATTTAATGTAATTAACCTGCTTCATTTGCATGTCATGTATCATGCAAGCTGCTATCAAGATTTACAGAAAAATAACATTTCAAAAGCACAAACAAACAAACAGGGAAAAACAACACATGCAAAGGCAGAATCAAACTTCCTGAAGAGAGACACGAAGACATCGTCAAACATTATCCAGACATCATTATAAATGTGTCTTCAATGTCCAAACAAGCATCATTATCATTGCTGAGCATCAGTTTGCTATGTTTGGGTCTATGAACTGTGTGTCTGAGTAGTTATTTGGCAAGATTCAAACCGTTGGACTCTCTGGAATCACGTCTCATCTGTGTCAATGTATTTTTATTTTGTAAATCTGTGTAAATCTCAGAAGAGAAAAAAGTTACAAGACCCTCGTAACAACCTCTCTATAATATCAAAAGGTGTAAAAGGGATTAAAATCATGTGACTCTCTTGTTAGGCGTGTCATTGTTTTATGTTCATGTGGTGAATCATGTGCATTCATGTCGGTCAGTATGTAGAAGAAGGTGTGAGAAGCTTTTGTTAACAATTAAATCAGTCATTAAATCATATAGAACATTTTTAGTTAGGATTCCAATTGTGTTTGACTGACAGGTGAATATTCAAATATTGTACTTTTATTGTTTTTTGATTGGTATTATTTAGTAAATTAGATCCGCCCAGGGTGTGACTCCGCCTCTCGCACTGGGACCCGGCGCAGGAAAAGGTAATTATAGAAAAACTGGAAAGTTATGGAAAGATTTTTTTAATTAGATATGTTTTTACAAATGTTTNGGGCCCAGAGTTATGAAACAAAGAGCCAAACTTTTGGAAATAAATGAGTTTTTTTACTCCAAAGTGTTATTATTGTTAGGATGATGTTATCTTCTAAGAAGTACATTTTTTTAAGCTTTAAACTTCTTTATTTATTTATTTATTATTATTTTTTTCACATTCGAAGCAATTAAGTAAATCATTCATACACATTCACAGATGTGCCCATTTGGTATTTTCAGCTGACACTGACTGTTTAGCGTTTCCAAAAGAAAACAAACATTTTTTAGAATCTGTTGCTGTTATCAGAGTCAAACTGAACATTTTATTTACAAGAAACATTACTGTTTTTACTTTTTCCATTACGATTTTTCATAAATTTCAAGTTAAAACAGTTCACAATGTGCTCTATTTTTATACAATAACTTTATTGATATTGAAGTCTTTGAAGGACAAAAAAAATATGAATCATATTAGCAGCTGACTGAGGCAAGATGAGAGTCCAAAGTTTGAAAGCTTAAAGCTATAATCTACCACACAAGCACATGTACGTACACACACATTCCTCATCAGTCACGTTAACCATTCACATCCGCTAGAGGTTCCTCCGGTACACACTTTGCCACACAGGATAAAATCTAACACCCCCAAAATAACCGAGCAAGTTAAATAAGACAGCATGGCTCTTTTACCCTTTTATTAGAGACAAAAGACAATCACACCAACATCCTTTAGAGTTATTTTAAGGTGCTAAAGGTGGTTTGTTTCCCTCTGTGGTTTAATTCTAAATTAATTAACTATCTCATCTTACACTCTCTTTGTAAGTCAGCCAGTTTATTAAGTCGGTTTTCTGTTTTGGATTTGAAGCCTCTGAAGCCATTTTTTATTTAGTTTCAACACAAATAAACATGCGAGGGGTTGAAGAGCTATGAAAACACAACAGTATCTATGGGACTTCCCTCACAGCTCGGGATTCACACTGCACATTATATACCCACTGTTACAGGGTCACGTTTCCACAACCCTTGTTAGAAACAGCTGACCCTGTGTCATGTTACACATTAGAACAGATCTCTCTATTTGTGTGTGTGTGTGTGTGTTTCCCAGTCTGACACATATGACGAGTCCATACAGTGGCATCTTACCCGATGAACCCAGGAAGTAGCGCTCCAGGGCAGAGCCAAATCCCGAGGGAGTGTCCCTCAGATCGCTGACGACGAAGGGTTGCATTGTGATGTTTTGATCGTTTATCGGCCATGTCGGACCTCGTACACTCGCACCGCCGTACCATGACACGTTTGCCATGGAGAAGCAGTCCTGACAGAAGAATACAGACATGTACAGATGTAAACACAGAGCAGGAAATGGTCCCAAATCAAAGGAAGTCATTCATTCAGGAAGGCCAATTAAAATGTGTAATAAGGTCACACTAAATAATAAATAACGACAGTAAAAGTAAATGCAATTGGAAAGAGGAAACATAAGAATTAGTGGTAACATTGAAAATCGAGACACATTCAGAGGTGATGAAGGACTTTTAATTTACCCACACTTAATTAAATGTCCCTTAACATTTTTTGGTTTCTTTTGTGCTTTATTGCATTTAAGTGGCCATAAAATACACTATTAAACTATAAATATGTATTATTATATATATTGTTAATATACAGTTTTAATTGCAAAATGTTTTTAGATTAAATGGTGAATCTTTTGGGTTTTTTCATTTAGTTTAGACATTGTTCTGTAAATAAAGTAAACTTAGGGGAGAGAAGATGCACCAGTGATGCTGTGCTGTGTTATGATGGTACATGAGACTGCCTAAGAAAGCATAGCAGGCGGGACAGATTAAGTGACAGAGGGTTTTCTAAGCAAAAGCTCCTCTGGGAAATGCACAAACTGTAAGCTCAGATCTTGGATCTGCTGCCAACTAGTCACTTGAGAGACTCTGTATGGGCTGGATTTTGGAAATTACAACAATAAAGGCAACCTGGGTATGGAAAGTTTTGATTTAAGGCACATGACAGGGAGTTATAGCCAGGAATGTTCCAGTAGGAACGGATTAACCTCCCCAATTATTGAGTGCCTTTGATAATTTGGCTGAAGTGAGCAGGGTTACAGTAGCAGCTGACTGTACATGTAAGAATAGTTGAACGAAAAATTCTGTCTTAAAACGTCTTAAAAAGAAATGTAACTGTTTGAGTGAGAGAATTAAAAACAGAAAGTGATGAGCAAATCACACAAACTGGCCATAATGATTTTAGCAGCTCAATAAATCCTGCAAGCCTCATGATTCTGTTTAACTTTCTCAGTTTAAAAAGGATGCCGTCACTAGATAAATTAGATTTCAAACAGTCAAACCAGATCATAAGGAATTAATAGGAATTGCGACATAATGCAACACACACAGAAATGAAACTATTTAATTAGGCACACCAGTTGAGAAACTTGAAACAAACATGTGCGTGTAAAACCACCTAATAAACTTAATTTTGGAAAATATGATATAATATTTTATATCTTAAAAGCTTTGGGTGGTCAGAATCTTGTAGGATCTGAGTTACTTGATATAATTAACAGCCTGTTTGTCATTAATTTCAGACAAATTAATTTACATTTGCATCTTTAGTGAATAAACTGAAAAGAAAAGGAGTTTCATTGGGTTAAATGAAACGGAGAATGTTGAGCGCTGTGATAAACTTTACCTTCAGCTCCACATGACAGTGCACCGGTGTCCATGTCATTCCGTAGCACTCCGTCTCCGTCTCCTCATTCACCTCCAGTGAGATCTTCACCTCGGCTACTGAGTCCCATGTGTAGCAGAACTCTGTTTTATTAAGCCAGCACAGGTTCCTCACGAAGGGAACCTCGATATCAGGGTTCCCCACGTTCCCGACGTCTATCTCCACATAAGTTTTGTCCTCAGTCAGAGTCTGTATGACCAGCGAGTGGGTTCTTCTCTCCCAGATCAGTCCGCTCAGGGTCCCCCTGAGAATCCAGTTTTTGTTGGGCTGGTCCACCACTTGCCAGTAAATGATCCCGATGGTCATTACAAAGAAGATAGCCACCCCCAGACAGGCTATAGCTCCTTTCCATGTTTCGTTCATCTCCTTCAGTCCCGTGTCCCATGTTACCTCTGGTATGGGACTGGGGTTCCTATTTCGAGCGTGAGGCATGATGTTTTGAAGATCAGCAAAGAATCAAACACAAAAAATGCTGCAAAAGCGTCTGTGAGTCAAAAATCTCTGTTGCTTCATCATGTCATGGTGTTTTCAGTGAGGCTGTGTGTAAACCAGACTACTCTTTGTATTTACACTGATTACTCTCCTGTTGTTTTTTGTGCGCAATTGTGCCAGCAACAGTGACCTGCCACGTGAAAAAAGCTGTGAGAAAAAAGATCCCAGCGAGGAAATGAAAGAGTATGAATGAATAATTGACTTACCACATACTGCTGCTGTTTTAAAAGAGTTGGATTTGTAAATTGCATTGGCTGCAGTGAGCTCATGAGCAGCCCAAAGCCGGGTTTGGCAGCTGTGCCTACGAATAGCTCCTAAGAAGCTGCCTTGCACTTTCTGACGTAACGACGGGTTATTTCTCCGGAGGAACGGTAGAGAGAGAAAAATGGGGGATCAAGAGGGCTTGGCGCAGAGTCTTGGAATTGCCTGCCTGGGGTGAGAAAGCTGCGGACATCCTGAGGGAGGAACTCCCCTTCCCAAACCTACGCGTGCGCAAATTTTACCTGCGCTCTCGGTGCGTAAAAACAACCCAGAACTGTCACATAGTAAATTGGTAGACAATAAGGGGCCCCAATAACATTAGGGCACGTGCCATTGCTCATTTATATTGAATCCAAAGCGTGCTGAACTGATACTAATCGAAATTATAAGCCCACAAAGTGTTCAAAATATTATGCAGCTAGTTTACTGTGTGCTCCATTTATCATTTAGAAATACTAGAAAAATTAATCAAGAAACAAAAGCATCTTATGGGTGGGATGAGAGTGTGTTGTCATCAATCATAATAAATCGATAGATTTACTCAGAGATCGTGTGATGTTTATTGTCTTGTTTGGTGTAGTGTGCAGAAGACATGTGAGGACAAGAATGGTGTTTATGACTGGCTCAAGGGTAGCAGGAGATGGTGTGATTTGTCAAAAGTGGCATTTAGGCTGTCAACGTCTATTGTGCGATGTTGTAATGTCAAAATAGTGGAAACGGTTCAGCTGATTCGATGTGTACTCAGGAGATCGGACAGCAAGAGAAAGCAACTGCGTCTTCTTTCAAAACTTTCAAAAACAGACTAAAAACTGCTCATGTGGATTTCCTCTAATCTGGTGTCACTATCCAGTTTTACTGTAACTTGTTGTGATTCTTCTTGTATCCAACAACAGGTTTATCAGATTATGGAAGAAATTAAGAGGATTCATAGCTGGAACAATGTTGTTATGTTTGTAGTTTGAGGTCTTCAGTGAGACTGTGCACCAGATACCCTTAGAGTGTTGGCTGACATACCTTGAAGATCAGTTCCCCCTGTCCCTGTTTATGCATTTCAACCCCCCGATCCATCACATAACTCTGGCAGGAGCAGAGACACTGGATAAGGCTGTGGGAACCTGTGTGAGCACTTTATCTAAACACCACTTTCCAACTGTTGTTAATTTAGAAATTATAGATTTTGAAAGCCTCGTATTGTAATAGTTACATTTTAGGACAGAAAGAAAAATGGATTTTATTGTGTTTCTCACAAGAAACAGTGATGCTTTTATCTGCATAAAGTTGGTTTAGCTTGAGATACAAAAGCTCCACAGTCATTTAACGTGTCAGCTGTCATGTGATGAAGGCTTGATCATGTTGAATGAATGTACTAAGTGTTCAGCATCTGTGGCGACTTGTTTAATTTGATTTTTGTCTTAAATTGTTTCTTGTGATCCATTTCAGAAAAATGCAATTTTGAACATACTCTGTGGATCAATGTATCTCTGCACAATATTCGATTGTTCGAGCTTCAAGTTCAACGCAGACCCTTTGACAGGCATGCTCCAGGGTCAGAGGTCAAACTGATGACTTCAACGGAACATCCAGGGGGGATCGTCTAAATTTACACACCCTCCAGATTGTCCATGACCCTCCCTGCTATTAATAGTGCAAGGACTGCTACGTGGCATGTACCCACTGCCTCTGAGTGGGTGAATAATGTACGTGAAAAAAAAAAAAAAAAACCTGAAGAATCTGACCTGAACTGGTCAATGAGTTTGACCACTCACTTAGCAATGGCAACAGAGCCAGAGTTTAATTAGGTGTGGTGTGGACAGGCTAGTAGTTATTTGCATGGTGTGTCTAACCGGACTCCCTGCCACTTTCAGACAAACAGCAATATATGAGTTGTAGTTATCAAAAAAATCTTGGCAATAATTTAATGACAACAATTTAGGACTTTGTATTACAAACCAAAATAATCTGAGATGATTTTCTTCATTTCAAAACAAAGTGATGGAAATTTACTCTTCTAAGACTGTAAAGTAAGAAATATTTTCTTACTTAGTGTTAGTATGTTTCTGTAATTAGCTTGATTACGTCTCTTCCAGATATCCAGCAGCGCTGGTCTGATGCTTTTTCACTGGAAGGTTGCAAAGTTGGATGTTAGCAAAGTGGTTATGTGCACCGTGTTTAGAAATACTTGAATTAATGAGCTGAATTTATCCAATTAAAACATAAATTAACTGCCATTTTCAATAATACAATCCCCATGTTTACTTTGGGAGTTTTTTTTTCTGCTTCTTATTTAGTTACTCTGTGTTGGATTTTTTTTTTTAGATGGAAATTCTGATGGAAATTTTTTGACAAGTTTCTTATCTTGTTCTTTATTGGATTCAGCTTGTTTGTGTTCTTTGATGTATTTTGGTTGTTCATTAACGCTTCCTACTTTTACTGTTTTTAGACCTGCAGTTATTCACTCACACACCTGTTAGTTCATTTGCTCACCTGTTTTCAATCCATTAATCACTTGTCTCTATATTTCAACCCACGAGTTTGTTAAACTTACTGTCAGATCCAGCTGTTTATTTCTTCCTGCTCCATGTTTCTTGTTTTCTCTGTTTCTGTTTTGCACCTTGTTTAAATTTTGCATCATATTTTTAATTATCAATTTTTAATTAGGATAATTTAACAGGCTCCACATAAAATTAGTAACGATATTAAGTTGGTCAAATAACTGGTCCTACAGAGTCACCATCCTGACGTTTGTTTACTTTATCCAACACACCTGATTCAGCAGCTTAATTACCTGTTCAGCATGTCCAGTCATTTAATCTCCACTTGATTTATATCAGATGTGTAGAGGCATGTAAAACCTGCAGGATCGTGGCTCTCGAGGAGCTGGATTGGACACCACTGAAGCAGTTTTTTCCCAATTTGTTGTAACTTTTTTATTTTATCTGATTTTAAATTTGTCTGTTATAGATTGCTCCTCTAAAACACTTCAGTTGAACATTGTTGACAGTGTTCTTTTGATATTTATTTAAGATTGGTTTAAGGGCAGGAGCCATTAAATTACATCGATCATGACTCATTAGAAAATAGAAAATAACACATAAATAGAGGTGTCTCATTTGCTGTTATACTTTTGGAAAATCATATACGTTTTACTTTAATCTTTTGAACTACAGTAATACTGACAAAACCTGCTGGAGCTTTTTAATGCTTCTGTATTGGGAGGATGTTTAGACATTTGACTTTAGATCCTTGGAAGACATTCAGATATTTCACTTGTAAAGCAAACATGTTGGTGACGCACACACAAAAAAGGCTGCTGTCATTAGAACATCTAGGCATCCAATCCAACTGATGTTGTAATTTTTTATTGCAGAGTTGCGTGTGACATATTGAAAACCCAAATGACTGATTGATAAATGAACAAAGAGAGTTAAAAAAACAACAAAACAAAACACCAAAAGCACGACAGAAACATCTGAATGGATTAAAGAACATGTTCAGTGACCCTCGAGAGATAAGCAGTCACAAGGGCCCGCAGTCTCGCAACTGTGAAACATCTGCTACAGATTGTCAGAGGAATGGT
The DNA here is from genome assembly GCA_006937955.1 of Pachypanchax playfairii. Lineage (NCBI taxonomy): Eukaryota > Metazoa > Chordata > Actinopteri > Cyprinodontiformes > Aplocheilidae > Pachypanchax > Pachypanchax playfairii. Next base: position 6,705,448 of record SSNP01000005.1, on the reverse strand, counting down.
TTTTCAAACAACTGCTGCCAAAAATGTTAATTGGCTCTCCCAACACAGTTCTGCCTCATCCCTGGCTGTGATACATAACACACATAACATACTGTTTAAGAGTCACATCTGTGACGCTACTTACAAAGAGGTCACTTTTTTAATGAGTTTTTGAGTCTGTTCAGTCACGTTCCTGTATCACACACAATCTAGTTCATCTAATATGATATGATTTAAGTGTTTGATGAAGTCTGACTGTATTTTTTTGTCATGTTTAATGGTGGAATATAAAACAATTCAGCTGACAAACTTTACCTCCTTCATGTCTGGATCTTCAGCTTCCTTTTTTTCTTCTTCTTGACAATATTCAACACCAACAACTTCTCCTTTGACTGGTTGAGAGCCAGAGGGGGAAAGTTTCCATGCGGCCTGAGTGCCTGATCTTGGCGTTAGAGTCCCACTGTAGACCGAACTGTTTCCGTGCATCTGCTTCTGCTGCTAGAGACCACCATTCTCCAACAAAACTTTTCAGTTGTCACAAAAACACTTTCCACTCAAACCTTCCACATACACACTCCTCTTCTATTATTCATTTTCTCTCCTTTTTTGACCATAATAAAACAAAAAAACAACTTGTCATTTAATTCTTGCTGGAACTCAAACTCAACCTTTTTTCTCTCCAGTGAAGAAAATGTTTCTTGTTTGATCCACTAACATGTCACGCGCACGCCTGAGAGTTTGTGTGTATAGATGCATGAGCACTGAAAGTAAAAATACCAGTGAGTTAAGCAGCAGCTTCATTTGCCAGATTTTGACTTCTGCAAAACGGATCCATTTTCATCATCAAAAAGTATGAGGTCATTGGAGCTACTCTGTTATAAGCTTTAAAGCAAAAAGCACATTCACATATGTTTATTACAATGAGCTTATTTGCATTCAGTTAGTTAAATCTAAAAGCTGTTCATTTATATTGAAGAAGCACAAATAATATGTGATTTGGTCAGATTTATACTTTCAAGGTTAATCAGATTCTTCCAGCAGTCTAACTTTGCACTGATTTTTTTATATTAATGTCAGAATTGGACTTAAACTTTGGATGTTTCGGTTTGTGTTATGGTTTCCTTGGTGGGTCCAGGGTTGGCTGATAGTTCGCTAAACTCTGGCACCTTTTACTGCGACAACAGATGCAGCTACTGCTGCTGCACTAACTGCAGGATCCTGGTTTCAGGCCAGGGGGGAAGTCAAATTTTACACCCATGACAAATGTAGAATCACAAACAAAAGTGATTCTTTAAAACCTTAATACAAAAGCCATTTAATGGTGATGACTTAGTCTTTCATTAGTTGATAATTAAAGGATATACTTGGAGTTTAGTTCAAATTAGAAAATCATACTGCTGGAGGGAATCCAGAACATGCATTTAATAAAGTTACTGAGAAGGTAGAAATTTATTGAAAAGCAGAAAACAATAGACTCTACAACAACTGAGTAAATGATCTCATCCAGTTTCATGGGAATTTACTTGATGAAGGCCGTTACAGTTATGGGCTGTTGAAGGATCATAAATTAGGAAATAGGTACGTTGAACACAGATTCTAAATTTAACTGAAAACAAGTGTCTATGTCTGAATTAAAAGTTTTACTTTATGTTGTTAGAAACCCTATTACCAATATCCATCCATCCATCCATCCATCCATCCATCCATCCATCCATCCATCCATCCATCCATCCATCCATCCATCCATCCATCCATCCATCCATCCATCCATCCATCCATCCATCCAATCGTTTTGTTTGTTGTTTAAAATGTTTTTTTTTTCCCGGTGTGGATCTTGAAAGGGTAGGAAGAAATTAAATGTGTTAAATGAAGCTGTAGTTGAACTGCACGTGCTTCAGAACACAGACTAGAATGTTAATAGGTGAACTGAAGGATAAAAAATTCACATTTGTACCGGTTTGCAGCTGCTGGTGTGCAGAACACTTAAGAGGCAGCTTTTTTAATTTAATCATTATCAAGGACATAAACTTACATAATAAAACCATGTCTCATTATTACATTTTAAACGTAAACATTTTAGTGTTTAAGCTTGTTAAACTGCAGCTTGTGATTCATTTTCTTCTGGTTTATTAAATCTTCTTATCATAAGAGATTCATTTCATCTAGAAGAATGAATTCATTATGATTTAATCCACAAAGCGCTTACAGGAGAGGGTCACAAGATATTACTAAAAGTGCAGAATGAACAAGGTGAACGCTGCAGTCACATGAGGCAGAGCAGGATAAACCTGAAGGCCTTTACTGTCGCTGGCCTCTCCAACCTGCTTGTTTAGTGCTTGTTGTATCTCAAAACTCATCTTTTCTCTCCCAGGGGCCCCGAGCCAGTCTAAACAAGGAATCCGCCCATCCTGAGTCTGGTTCTGAATGACAGACCTTCCTGGTGAAAATACGTTTTTGTTTTTCTCTACACTGTCAGCGAGTTTATAGGGACATTTTTGGCTGACCATGTTTCTATTAGAGCTAAAGATAATTACTTTACTGAAATGTTTTAGGATATATGTTCATTATTTAAATTTTCACGATGCCATCCTCATCTTTTGTAAGTTTAAATGTTAAAGTCCACTGCTGGAAAGTGATTAAAAGCTCCATGTATGACTATAAATGAAAACTAGTTGCAATAAATATCTACATGATCAAAGTAGAACAATTATGAAAGAGGGATAGCACATTAAAAAGGTCAGTATTTCAAAACAAAATTAGTTGAAACAAAGTATGAAGCAGTCCTTTTTCTGAAACTGTTGCTGAAAAATGAGACCATTATGATCCATAAACATATATTTTTTAATTGTATAAATAACATAACTGCAGTTAACTTAGATTACCTCAAAAGTAATATTTTTAATAAACTAAATGATTAAAGAATGAAGAGTATTTTATTAAATTTTTTTTTTTTTGCGTATATCAGATGGACCTTTTCCAAAGTAATAAACAAGTAAACCAAGATTTTAAAGCATTTCTTTTTCTTGTGAGAATTTAACTTGAAATGATCTTAGAATAACAAAACGCCTGTGTCAACAGGTAAACATTATAACTGATCTAATCTTCACACAGTCAGACCCTCAGCAACCTGACTTACACTCATTCCGTGGCATCTTATCCGATGGAAACTTTCCTCCCAGGCACAGTATGGGTTGTCACTGTGGTCCATTTCCTGCCAGCGCTAAACCATTTGAGCCAGGGATTCATATTCCACTCAAGGGGCCTTAAATCATTCTGGTTGCAGGCACATCACAGCATATTGTAAGTCGAGAATCTCAGGGTCTGAGACGGAGATGGCACAAGGTCTCCCTCTGCTGCTCCTCCATATACTCCTAACACTCTATGAAAACAAAAATACACAAACAGAAAATAATTAAAACACATACTATAGTAAAATGACAATTTCAAGAGTTAAAATGAGATGAATACAAATACTAAAGTTTTATTAAACAAATTTGATATCAAAACAAGTTTTTTTTGTGCAAGAAACATTCATCATGTAAACCTGGTTCTGAGTTTTCTCTGGCATTGAGACTAGATCAAGCTGTAGTTCATACCAACTTGAAATTCTAATGAAATGGTTTTATGTCAGTAATCACTTCAACTTGATATCATAGTCTACTTTGATGTAAAAACATGATTTGTATTGTGTTAAATTAGTAAAAATGATGATCAAATATTTGAATAAAACGTGTCAAACATGATTTGCCTTTTTTTATTCTCTAGCTTTTGGAGAAACAAAGTAAAAGTGCTCCCAATCACCAAAATCAGGTCTTTACTTGAAGGGCACCTGACAAATCCACAGCGCCTGCGCACTAGTGTGGTCCCATGTTGTGCTGAAAAAAAGCACCCCTGACGTAAAACGGCTCCCGGAAGCAGATCTATTCACGTGTAGCATTTGTCAACCTTGAGAAACAACAAAAGACTTTAACTCATCTTATGTCTCCAGATAAACTGTGATAGTGATGCCAGTAACGAGAGTGTTGTAAGTACCAAGTAATTATTTTAAACGTGTAAATCAGCATCTCCGCTTGTTCTGATTCTTCGCTTTTTTAATTTAATTTCTTGACCGATCAAAACAAACCAGCTAAGATTAGCATGTGGTTTCTAGAGCTAATTATATTGGTTATTTGTCTTGGATAAACTCTTCTGAGCTTATATTAACCACTTAAAACAAGTTTAAATCGTTTACCTTTAAATGTACTTGGAATTTAGTTTGTTTAATCGCAATAAAGTAGTTAGCGTTAGCTGTGCTAAGCTAAAAACAATCTTCAGGGAAGCTGGACTAGTATTAAAACTCGTATTATTACCTCGAGACTATTTGGAATTGATGCACAAAACTCTACATTAATAATTTGGGGAAAAATGCTTGAATAATGTTGCTCACAGTTCAGTTTGTGTTAATAGGCTGCAGTAAACAAATATAAGGTAAAAGACTAACAACAGAATGCGAATTAAGTGGCTTTGTTTTGTATTAAAGTTTAGATATATACATATTTAACTTTATATTGACGATCTGTTTCTACTCTGAAATTCCCAGTTTTTACAAGTTGTACTTGTGCAGCAGCATTCAATTCTCTTAATCGTTATTATACAGAAATTTTGCAGGTCACATCGAAACAATTCTGCACCTTTTCTGCTCACAGACACTCTGTCTATCAGCTGGGGAACCCCCAGCTGAGGCTCTTCAGACCCAACTGGTTCCTTACACTAGTGAGACCAGGAAAAGAGCAGCCTCCTGACACGGTCCAGTTCCGCATCCCGATGGAGTAAGTTTTTATTGAAAAATGTCTCCAGGTTTTGGAATCTTAGACATTTTAAAATTCCACGCTTTCACCTCGCAGATTGGGATGTAGCTTAGTCAAAATATTTATTAAAGGGATGACAGTTAAAAAGCTGGTTCCTGGTAATAACTGCATCTACAAGTAACCCTTTCTTCAGTTTAAGGTTCTGTTGTATGTTCCTGTGTCCAATTTTTATACATATATTTAGACTTTAGGAGCTTTGGACCTTTTATTTACCAAATGATAAGTACTAAAACAAAGCATAGAAGAAAGATAATCGAAGAAATGTTTATTAAAACAAAAGCAGCACAACAACAAACAAGTGAAACAAGTGACTATGATTGGTCATAAAAATGGACATGGCTCTGGGTCTTGTTATAACTGCAACTGTGGGATATCTGTATTTATTTATTTTTTTTGTATTATAAAACTAATTTCCTTACCATTAGAAAAATAACTGTTCCAAGTGGGGCGGCAGTAGCTCAGGTAGAGCAGGGGAAGTAACCAGAGGGTCCCCGGTTTGAATCTGTCATAGAAGTTGGCTTCTAACCTCAACCCAGGGCAGCTGTGGCTAAACTAGGTAGTTTGTCACCAAACTTGTGTGTGTGAATGAATGAATGAATGAATAAATGAATATAGTGTGAAGCGCTTTGGGAGTTGCCTGACTAATACAAGTGCATTTAACTCTGTTCATATTTTATTTTATTTATTTTTTGCCCTGCTACCAATCTACTGATTTATACAGCCCCTTTAATAAAAATAAAACGAATCTAATAAAACTGAACATTAGCAAACATAAGCAAAGAGGGACAATTGGTGATACAGTGTGTTGGTCAAGGACTCGTGTCAGTGCTGGGAATCCAATCAAAATCCAGTCGTTTATTTCATGGTACTTAATTCGTTTTGTTTACTGCCCCTGTGGTGTTTTTGCAAAACCAGTTAAATGCATGTGGAGTTGGTATCAAGTCCACCAGATGGCGTGAAAACCTCAAGAAAAGAAAGCAGAGCTTCATCTTCAGCACAGTATGTTCTAAATTAGGACATTGGTGAGAGAAGCTGTAATGATGACATTTGAGAGGCTGTCGTAAAGGGATGTAGGAGATGATGTTCAAAGTGCTTTTGTTTGTTCACGTGAAGTTGTGCACATCAAGATGTTAAAACCAAACTCATGCTAAATGGAATAACAACGCAGCACATCACTTGACTACCTCCTGGTTTTTCATTTTAGTGCTGCTTTCCCCTCACGAAGACCAGTATGTAACGGTGAATGTGTTCGTACACGTTCTCAGTTTGAAAAGTACGTATCAAGCCTTAAAACACTTCAGGAGGGTCTTAACGACAACCCCAGCAGTGATGAGCTGATTTTTAAATACATTTCTGAGCCAAGGTCACGGAGGTTTGCAGCGCACCTCAGGCGAACAGAGTCCCAGAACCCACACTAAAGAGAAAAATTGAAGTTTGCAGCAGATCGTCTATGTGTCTCTGGTGGGGTTTAGACCATAATCTGTTCATCCAGGTGCTCGGCCTCCCACTCTGATTTTTGCCTCTTCACTGCCAAACTCCTAGGGTGCTTATGTAATTGTGTGTGCGCGTGTTTGTGTGTGTGTGCGTGCAAACTTTTGTCAGTATGGGTGAGTCAGTGAGAATGGTGCGTGTCTTTGTGTATAGTGTACAAAAGTGGGTAAGTGCAGGGTGCGTGTGTGTTTTTAAAAGGGTGTGTAAGGTTATTTTTCTGTGCAGTCTTTGATGCTTGCGAGAGGTGTGCAGCTGATTGATACTCTGCTGGGGCCTCCTTGTGTGTTTAAAACATTGTTATTTTTCTCTATTCATATAAACAATGTAGTAAGAGGACACACATAGAGAGACAATGACACATACTAAATATCACTCCCACTCAGCTTATTGATAAAATGTGAGTCAGTATGAGAGTGAAAGCTGTTGTAGTGGGGATTATCACAGGTGGGTGTGTAAGCGTGGGTAAACTCATGAACCAAGCAGCTGTTAATGAGAAGTGCTAAACGCTGGGATTGTCACAGCAATAACACAAGTTAGTTTTTATCTTTTATTATGCCTGGCAGCTAAATATTCAAAGACGTTTACCTGGTTCTCTCGTGCTTTCATCAGATCTTTTTCAAGCGTCTGCAAGTTTCCCTTGTTCTTTTCCTTTGTCCCACCCCGGACTCTGCTGTTTTTGTGCTTTTCCTAAACGCTTTGCTGTGCATCCAAAACCAATCCCTCTTTGACGCTTGTTGCTCGAAACACCTGGGCAGTGTACTCCCGCAATTCGGTTTCTAGCTGCAGGAGGGAAGTAATTGTTTGTCTTTATGATTGTTCTCGAATGTTTTGTGCTCTGTAAGTATTTCCTGCCTGGTTTAGAGCATCATCAAATTTCGAGGTTTCCACCCACACGCAGCTCTTGTAGCTCACCTGGCATGGCCAGGGGCCAGTGCTGACAAAACATAAAAGCACACATCACCGCGGTCACTCACTGTTTCCATTTACCTGTTCCACTTGATAAGCACATGGTAGAAATTAGGTCATCGTTTATGCTGATGAACTTCAAATAATATTTGAAATAAATGATGCCGTCACTGTGGAAGTTTACTAAAGTTTATTGACCTATTCTTCTGTGAAAAGTTAAGTGACTCTTGATGACCTGATATTTGATATATTTCTATTTTTTATCAGACCAAAACCCCAAACAATAAATGTAATCCTTCACACGCTGCTCTTGTACTCTCATCTTCTCAACTGTCTCTCCTCTTCTCTAAGTTTCAGATTCCTCCATGGCTTCCCTCTAAACAAAGTCTTCTATTATGATCTTGATACTTAATGTTGGTCAACCTCTGTGCATGCATTGTCTCTGCAGATGGGAGGGTTAAAGTAGAGAGTGTGTGTATCTCAACCCAATCTGACAAAGGCTTGGCCAACAATGAGGAGCGGCTTTCTTTAGCCTTTCATCTCTTTAGAACACAACTCTCCTGTTTCATTCGCACCACTAAGCCACTCTTAGACTTTGTAGTCAAATCAAAATGTACTTACATAGCACATTTAAAAAGAATCTTTGTTGACCAGGGCACTTTTTAATGTGCAGAATACTTTGAAATGTGTACAATTTTACTTTGAAGTTATACATGTACTTGCTTCTATAGTCTGTAGGGTATATTGATATGTGACGTGGATAATTTAGCTTCCTGTCGCTATTTTACTTAACAGTTTACCGTAAATGTTGCCGGTTAATTCTGGTAAAGTGTGCTATTTGTTTTTGCTAATGTATTTTCTTTCCTATATGTGCTTGAATACAGACGTTAAATCATCATGGTATTTTCCACATGAACTATTGTGCAATTTTTCATTCGGAGCAGAGCCATTCAGATTGTGATCTCTGTCAACAAATTCATTTATGTGTCAACTGTAATGTAGTTTGGCAGTCACCATTTTTATAAATGCTTTTCAGGGCAACGTGAGCTTTAAGGAATGAGATTCTTCCAGAATGCAGTAAGCGCCTGTCGCCTGCAGCTCTGCATCACCTCTGTGTTACTATATCCTCCTCCATGCCATTCCCTGGTAATTCCTAATCTTTCTTCACCAACCAAAAAGGCACTATAAAAAGCCTCAAAGTAGGTTTAACTAAACTTATATCAAACAAGAAGCCACATAAGAAGCCTTTCAGTGGTTTGCCAAGTCAAGTTGCTAAAACAGGCAGCCTTTCTTAGAAGGATTCCTGGAAGCCACAAAAGCCATGATGGTCTCTGAATCATCTCCGTGCAAAGCAAAGTTCATCTTAAAGGAGGGAAGACCTTGCAAAAGAGAACAGCTTTCATTCTTCAGATGTTTATTTCCTCGCTCAGATTTTTAGAAATCTTCATTTATACTTTTGACACAGAACCTAGGCCCGTCTGTCTCTCGTTTAATGCCAGTGTTTACATTCAAAGAGATGGGGAATTGGGGATGAGTGGAGTATGTGTGAGTAGTCAGTGTCTTAGCTGCAGTGTACGACAGTCTTGCGAACAGGGGAGAAATTCTAATGAAGAAGCAAAGTCAAATGTTAATTAATATAAGACCAAGTAAAGAGCTTTTTTCCTATAATTTAAAACTACTGAAACTAAAATCTTTACAAGTGATTTGAGTGTTCAGATCAGTAAATTATTTAATTTAATTTTTTCAAGTTTCTCACTTGAACAACATTCACTGAGACTGCATAGTGATATTTTAATACCAATCAGACATGACTTGTGGCCTGGCTGGGTTAACTTCAAAAGTATCTACTTTAACATGATGATCAATGCAAAGTTAGCAATTTTTTGTTGGTACGGAATCAGATAAGCAGGTATCAATATGTACCAGATTGTACAATTGGAACTGTTGCAGTATGATGTTAGTTTATTGCAGTTATTGTTGTAACATTTCCATTGTCAGATGGAGAGAATAGCAAAAATGTAAACATCTTGGGCGAAAGTGATGAATGTTAAAAATACCTACAATTGATTTTGCTTGAACCCCATAAAAATTTTGTTTTAGTTGTTTTATACTGCCAGTTTTCTTCTATTTTTTTCTTTCTTTTTTATATATAAATTTCCTCTCTGATTCTCCAGTCCGAGTTTGTTCTGACATTTTACTGCAGATGCTGGTAAACACTCCACACAACCTCAGCACATAAAAATAAACCAACCTATCCCTTTAATGTTTGTGTCTCTGTTTATGTGTTACTTTGCTGTAACAGTGTTAAAACTCTAGTTAATAACAGGATTTTAGTGCCACTGTTTTAAGTTTCTTTGTGCACTTCAAACATTGTCATCAGACGTTGCTCGAACTGTATGAGAGCATGAGGAACTAATAAATGCTGAACAGCGGTTACTTTTAGTCAAATTACTTCAATGCCGAGGAGACAGAGAGGACATTTAAGGACACTGTCTGTGTAAAACTATTAAACTGATTGAATCTATACAACATGGACTTCTTGAGCTGTACAAATAACAAAGTGACTTCACGGGGAGAAGCCATGTTATTGTGTTCACCGGAAGCAAGATGGCTAAACTCTGTTATTTATGACTTTTTTGTTTCACTGAAGAATTATCTTTGTATGATCCAAAAACAGGGCAAAGTAATTTGTCCCAGCATGCCATGCAAACCAAGTTGCTTTGCGTCACAGCGATGTGTAGTCATATTTCTGGGTAGGTACATTTTGTGCTCCCGTGCAGTGTACACTGTCACAGCCATAAATTATTTGTAAACGTACAACTCATGTTTTAGTTGCCGCCGAGGTCTCATTACACTTATCAAAAATTTACACTGACTGATGCAGAATTCACATGTTCATACAATGGAGTGGACACATGGTTCTTGAATTATGAATCATCGTGATGATCAATAATTCCACCCGATTACAAAACAGTAGACCAGATCATAGTGTGTCACACAGTATTTATTCAGCTGCCCACTCTCCACCTGCCAAACCAATTGCTTTGTTGCTAACCACATAAAAAGGGTCTACGTCAGTGCCTTCACAGCCTTTGAAAGTAAATTTTTCTGGGTCAGAGCTACTGTACTGCAGACTTTTTCTTTTACACTACACACACCCTTTTGATTTTAGTCCCTTTTCACACGACACTTCAAGCTTCCTTCTGGTTTGGTGTCATGTGAAAGGCAAAATGGGGGAGATTGAAGTTGATTAATCTCTGATATGGCTCTGAGCTGTTAAGGGAGGTAGTCACAGAGCCAAACAGTCTGTGTGTAAGGGACCAGGTGGGATGGTAAGGCTGTTCTGTTTGTATGTTCAAACAGCTTTAAAAGCTCAAACAGTCAGCAAGAGAATCATTTTGAATTTACAGCCTCCTTATTTGTATTTTTAAAACACTGCATGTTACTGGACAGCAAGCAAATAATCTTATTCTCCAGTGTCACATAGTTGCTGGATATGGTCAGTTTTAGCTGTTTATGTATGAACCACCAAAGATGGTTAAAAGAAGAAGAACATCTTTGTCAGTTTCCTTTTTTTCCTGTTGGATCAGCATTTTCTTTAATGAAATTTTTCTCATGACTTTTGTGTCATCAAAATTTTATAAAATACAATCTAACTTCTTCATGTCTGATTAAAGTTTTTACTTTTTTGTGGTTTTGTAGGATCTTGCAATTTTTTTATTAAGAAAAAGAGAGAGAAAGCTTGGCTCTGAAATCATCTTTAACATATACACTCACCTAAAGGATTATTAGGAACCCCATACTAATACGGTGTTTGACCCCCTTTCGCCTTCAGAACTGCCTTAATTCTACGTGGCATTGATTCAACAAGGTGCTGAAAGCATTCTTTAGAAATGTTGGCCCATATTGATAGGATAGCACCTTCGTTCCACCACATCCCAAATATGCTCTATCGGGTTGAGATCTGGTGACTGTGGGGGCCATTGTAGTACAGTGAACGCATTGTCATGTTCAAGAAACCAATTTGAAATGATTCGAGCTTTAAGACATGGTGCATTATTATTATTAAGTAGCCATCAGAGGATGGGTACATGGTGGTCATGAAGGGATGGACATAGTCAGAACCACACCCCTAAATGCATTCAAGCAACTACCATGTGATTGGTTGATTAGATAATTGCATTAAGGAGAAATTGAACAGGTGTTCCTAATCTTTAGGTGAGTGTACATCAGATTTTCCGAAATAAGGCCAGTTTATCCTATTGGATGAATGATATGCAGCAGTTTCTGACTTTAAATGATGAATTATGATAAAACAGTTGAGTGTGCTCGTGTTCTTCTCTCCTTTCAGTGCCCCTTTACCTACTTCTTTCGTGCGTTTTCAGAGCACAGGTGTAAATGGTCCGCTTTAAACTGCTGTAAACGATACTTCTAATCTTCTCAACTCAATGTTCGTTAACCCGCATTTCAAAATAGACAATAACCAAGAACATACAGATGAATTGCTGATGAGGGATTACGTTTTAAGCAGCTGGTAGAAGTGTGTGAGTAAATTTGAAGATTGATGAATCAACTGAGTTTTAAACCGACTCACCAGGACCCAACAAAGGTTGATTTCATCCATCCATAACAGGTTTAAATCTTGTATCTCTTGTCTACGTCTGTCTGTGAACAGTACAAAACAATTTAAGTTAAAAAAAATGTTTTCTAACAATAAAACCAGTGTGTTCAGTTTAAACCTGCTTGGCAACAACAGACCAAATTGAAACTAATCTTTGGTTGGTGTCATTTGAGGCCCTTCTAATTTTTTGTTAGGAGTTCTTTCATCATCTTGGCCTAGGAATCTTTGTAGCATGTGTTTGCTTATAAATATAAACCAGTTGCTGAGGAACGATGCGTTTAGTCTTAGCAGTTGTTGGAAACAGGTTCTCATTCTTCTTGAGAAGCAGAAGTGTGAAAGGTTAGCTTGTGGAGTCGGATGGATGTTTATACTGGGATGATGATCAGATGTTGCCTGCATCATTTTTGGAGACACCACACCCTTTGTCTAAGTTTAGCCTTGTTTATGTACAATTTTAACTTGACTTTTCTCCTCAGCTTTCAGCCCAAGGCTTTATTTTGGACTGGGTCTTAGTTTTTTGCCCAGATGGATGGATTAAATTGATGCAGGTTGGAGAGTAAAAGGCACTCTAATGCAAAGCAACCCACTGAATTGATATACAGGAGAACTATTGTTGTTGAAAATTATTTATGCAAGTATTTTGTATGTATGGAGGTTTAGATTAATTAAGATTGTCTATGGTACTGAAGAACCTTCAAGTTCTTGAGAGGAAATAGTCCTTATGATGTCACAAGCATATACAATATTAGAATCAGGGCTTTCTGGGATCTGTTTAAATTGTTCCAGAACTATTTCACTGAAGATTCCTCTATGAGTCAAGAATTAAATAACTGAATGTTTGGGGTAGTTGTCAAGCTGCGAGAGTGTATATCCATTCAGTGTAACCTGGTATAAACATATACGAGGGAAGGAAAGGGTATGTTTTGGAACTATGCCTGGGAGTCATCATGTTTTTACAACTAGCTTGACTGAACACTTAGTCTACTTCTTAGAAAACCCCCAAGTGTGTGTGTGTGTGTCATTTATCCTCTATTTGTATCACCATACAAATGAGAAATGTTTCGACATTTTTGGAAGTATGTTTTTTTTATAGATATAGAGTTTTTTTAAGTTGACTGGTGAATCAAGTTTGTGCTCATCTTTTCCATTTCTCAGTAATAATTATTACCTGTTCTTTAAGCGTACTTCTAGCTACAGGCATCACTGTGCCTGGGATTCATTTGTACCATCTGTTGGTTTGTGGTTGCTGGATAACTGGTGTGTTAAAAGGAGAACATATTTATAAAACATTCTTCTCATTAATCAGGATCAGTGTTCCCTTTTCTAATGATTCACATAAGACCACACAGTCCCCAAGATACTTTCCTGTCTTCCAGTTCCCTGCTCCTGCTTTCTAGGAAAACTCGTCTTTCTGAGCAATTACTCTTTCCTGCTTTCGTGATCTGAAGTACCCCTGGTCACTCCGCTTGGCTTCACTTCCCTCTGGCACACACTCACTCTGAGATGGTGGTTGTTGGGAGATGTGGGTGCAAATGGAGCAAAAAGGTCCATCTGTGTTCTTGGGCTTAGCAAATACATTTTTCTCTTGATTTGGGGAAAGAATAAGCTTGAATAAGTATTTGAATATGTTCACAAATCAGCCATTACATTATGTACCTTCTAAGTATAACCCATCTCTAGTAGTTTTGTAAAATACATTATTTGTGATCTATAGCCACAGTGTTTCTGAATTGTATTTTATTTTATGTTTAATCCAAGCGTTTCCAAGCGTTTTAACACAAGGGTACTTTATAATCAAACAACAAAATATGTTATTAATTCTTGCTTAACTTGAAATAAGTAATTGCTTCATATATGATTTAAAAAATGGATTTGTTCAAAACTCAAAAAAAGAAAAGGTATGACATCAAATTTATGTTAGATGCTAATAACATTTAGTTAATTTGATGGTTAGGTTAGCTAATCAGTGACTTACACAGCTCCTTATTAAAAAATATCTTTAGGAGGTTCCAAAAGAGTTTGTCACATTGCCACATTTTACTCTTTTTTTTTTTTTTTTTTTTTTTTTTTTTTACTTACTAGCAGTAATGAAGCTCTAGCAGAGTCTATTTTGGTGGTTTGTACTCAGTACTGCTGAACATATCAGATTTATCACCATCTCAGTATCAGTGTGCACAATATTAATATTGCAAAGGGTTGTTTGGATTGCAATTAATTATAAGCTATTATATGTCATGTCCCATCTAATCAACCTCTAAATCTTAATAATATACATGTCCAATCTGATGGATTCTCATTGCCTATGATGTTCAGACTTTACTTAGATTAAGTTGGCTGAATCGTTAAAGTAAATGGGAAATGTTGTGACCGTCCTGATGGCAAAATACAAGAAGAGTGAGGAAAATGTAGATTTATTACAACTGATTTCATCATTGCATGTGTTTTTACCATCAGACAGCTGTAGTTGCACTGCTCTGACAAGACAGAGCCCAAACTGTGCTGACTGATTATTATTGATTAGCCATCAGCCTTAAAAAACATCCATGCTGCACACTTCTTAAAAATGAGTTTACAAGCCCAGGTCTCAATGACCTGACCACCAAAACACGAGATGTTAAAAAAAAGCTTATAGTTGGAAACATGAACACTGAACATAAAACATAACTTGTTGTTTTTCCTCTAAAAAAAGGGAAAATATCTATTATTTTTTTATTTTTTTGAGAGTGTATGTTAAATTGTGCAATAGTCTTGGGTCACCATATCAAGCTACGTTGTCTCAGGTGTTGGGAAAAAGTACATTTTGTAAACACATGCCTACATTTCTCAGAACTTTCAGCATACAAGCATGTACATAGTTCGTCACTGTGAGCATGCCAAAGTGTAGCTTATTGCAGAAGACGGGCAGTTGTTTGTATAACATGGAAACAAATATTACATCACTCCTGGGTACAAAGAGTCTTTGTCTTCACAGATGGGATTTTCCTCATCCAAATGTTGGCCTCACCTTGTACTGCTAAAAGTACTTGAGGTATTTTCCTGTGTACTTTGAAAAACTGTCCTGCACTGTCAAAGAAACATATGAGGTGATAGAAGACACCATATCCGAGGCACTCATGTCAGACCACAGCGTCGCTATTAAGCACTTTGTATGACGCATTTGAGAAGTGCTTTCCACCAGGCTAATCCAATTGGCTTGATTGATTAGCAGTTAAAAGCCTTTCTTCCTCTAGGCAGAGGAATCTGTTCCAAATGCTACCCAGAGGGCTACCTTAAGCTAGGCTGGCCCGCCAGATCACTTGGTGCCAGGTCTACTTCCTGTGTAGGATTTCACTGGGCACGATCAATACTTCTAGACAGTTAATTGGATGAACACCGACACTCAGATTTCTCCAGTCTCCATTTTATGGACCATAGAATAAGAGTGGAATATAGGTTTTACAGGATGGTTCTGTCCGTCACTGTATGCTTATAGTAGGGAGTATAACAACAAAGATTATAGATGTTGATTAAATGAATTCAATGTTATGATGAAATGTGATCAAAAACTCCAATGTGGCCATAGTCAAACATATTCAAATGACTCCCAGTGACAAACAAAGACTAAACTTAGAAATCTTTTGTGACTCTTGTTTCTCTTTCTTATTTTCTCCTCTTCATTTGTATTGGACAGAATGACCAAGTATGACATAAAGAACTATTTGGAGAAAATCTATAACATCCCTGTTGGAGCGGTCCGCACCAGGATACAGTTTGGTGAGTTTCTCGCTGCTTTGCTGATTGAATCCAATTCATGATCATGGTTTTATTTATAATCAAGTTTAAAACATGAATCTTGTGTAACAGTGTTTTCATCTGTCTTCAATATAAGTTAATTTTCTGTCCACTCCAAAGGAGCAATATAGTTTGTGTTTGTTTGCTTAGCTTACTGGTATTTATGCATATTAATCCAGCTGATCAAGCTGAACTTTACTGAACTCCAAATTTTGAGTTTAAAGTTGATTCTTAAATGATGATCAGCCTACTTCCAGAAAAATGAAGCTAATTTGTCAGAGCTGGTGTTTTAAACAAGTGGAAGTCAATATTTTTAACTTTTAACTCTAGTTTAATAGTTAAATTTACTTTTGACCTTTTCAAAAATTTGGGGAATTATAAAGTCTAATTGATCCTATTGATAGACTGTTAGCAGTTGTTAGCGAGACTTGGCAATTTCATCTTTTAATGTCTATGTTCTTTTGTTAAAATGCAGCAGCAGTAGTGTTTTGCAGTGGCTAGCTGTGGTAGAGGTTAGCATGCCTGGCACTCACTTCCCCTGAACACACACATTTCTCCAGAGCTGCTTATCTGACAATCTGCTGCTGTAGCACTTCAGCTTCCAGCTGTTCCTGGACACCCCATGTTCCCTCCACACAAGCACATACTACCTACAACCTCACAGCTTCAGGGCTCCTCCAGAAAGACCCTCATCACACGATAAAGTCAGACCTTGATACATCATTGATTTACTAATCCTTTTGACTTTTTATTGGAGAGAAACTACCTGAGGTTTTCATAGATTTCTTAAGGGCTCCTTTAAACTCTAAAAATCATCAGTGGATGAGAGACCAAGAGGGTATCATGGAGAGAAGAGGTGAGAGAGTGGCGCCTCACCAATAGTTTGGAGAACCGGTTAACACTGTTTAATAGAGATGTGTCATTAATAAAAGGTGAAATACAACTCTTGTTAGTAATCTGAAGAAAAGCATGAGCGATGGAGGAAAGAGTGGGACAGAGAAGAAAGAGCAAATCAGGGCAGTCGGTTATCCCAAGGTGAGTCACAGAAGGTGTCCCTGTCTGTGTTAGGGGTTCCACTCCATTGATAGTGTAAAGACGGCAAACTGAGGAAAGTGAAGGGTGCAAACAGCCCTTTCTTCCCTTCTTGTGCAGCTGGGGTATTTTGGAAGGAGTTGCCATAGTTACCTCTTCAGTCTGGGATTTGTAACGTGATAGCTGGTTGCCAAACCGCAATCTCAAAGTGGGAGAAATTGTGCTTGCTTTTGCGAATGTTCTGTGAAAGCTCTGTCTGTGTGTCTGTATGTGTTTGGAAAGAGTTGCATGATGTGAAGAGCTCAGTTCTGTATCTGTTCAGGGTGAACAGATGTGTTCATCTCATGGTTTCTTTGGGGTTTCTTTTGGTCAGGGTATTCTTACCTTGGTTGTATCATTTCCCTGCAGATTTCCTCAGTAACCTTACACGTGTACTAACACACACTGGCACATACACTTAGTTACCTCTCTCTCCCACCCACACAGGGGCCTCCATTTACCAATGGTGGCGTGGAGGGAGCATTTTACAACCCCGTTTAGGGCTTTCCCTGAGCAGTGTGCTGCCTGGCTAGTGATTACTAGCCATGTGTACCACGCGCACACACACACACACACACACACACACACACACACACACACACATGCTCAAATGAGTCATTACACCGGAATGTTTCCCTTGTTTTTCATGCCATAAACTGTTCCCATGGCAATGATAGTTCCTCAGAGGGCCTGTTGACTTGACCACCAGCATCTTATTGAGATTAGTGTCTCAAAGAGAGATAAAATAATTAATACCATATCATCATTCCTCAGTGACAGTAGGTTTTGTCCCTAAAAAAATTAGATACGTGCGTAAAGGTAATTGATATTTGAGAATAAAAATATTCCTCTTGGTTGGGAAGAATTTAAGGACCTAACTCAGAGGGGCGCACATTTGTAGCCAGCTGCCATTGGATGTTTCACAAGAGAGGAGGATGAGCAGTGATAGTCACCTTCACGTGAAGATGTGATCAACCTGTTTTGATTGTCAGCAAGATTGAAGCTTCTTTTCCAGGAAGCTGAGGATATCTGTTGAAAATATGTTGTTGACACAAATATACAACACTGTTGTACAAACAAAAAGAGATTATGCTTTAAGTTTATTGACTAATCACTTATCTAATCATTTTTTATCACAAATTAGTTCAACTGTAACTCTGATTATTGACGATATTCATCAAAACAAAAGTAAGTCACTGTCGGGTAATGTTATATTGTCAAACTGCCCTAAATAACCCTTATAAATGGTAAATGGCGTGTCCTTTTATAGCGCTTTACTCAGGTCCTACAACCCCTAAAGCGCTTCACACTACAGTATGTAACATCGCTGCAAGTTATTTGATCTTTGTTTTTATTGTTTCAGGGTCGAACAAAAAGAGGAACCACCTCAACCAGAAGGTTAAGAAGCCCGACTATAAAGTGGCTTATGTCCAACTGGTAAGAAGATGCTCTTTTTTTTAATTGAAAGCTATTTCATGACATGTGACATTATTGTCTCTTTTATATTGACACTCTTCAAGGCTCTATGGCTCGAGAGAGCCATGGAGAATAGCTCTCTCTGCTGTTTGATATTCACTGACATGAAGTGAATCAGCTAAAAGGATCATTTATCTTGATGTTTAAATTTACTAAATAATAGCTTTAATAAAACAACTCAGCTTATTGCTCATTTTAATTGCTATTCAACAGTTATGCAAAGTAGTTCAAGACGAAAGTGATCTTTCACTTCAGTGGGCCCTTTCAGCAGATATTTTGGTTTAGATTCTTTTGGTAAGAACCTGTTTACAAGCACAGTGTCCCTTTAGAGTTCTCATTCCCTTAAATTTGTTGACAGATTCTGCTTTCAAGTCTATCCAGGCTTCCAGGTTTTGAATTCTCTCAAACTTTGCTCTGAATTTTCCTAGCATTGAACAAAGTACATATAATTATCAGGAAATCTGATTTTTTGACAAATTTTGAGTTTTTTTGTCTTCAAATTAATTAGTAGATTGAAAGGATACCTACTGAGAACAACAGCTTTTAGGTTAAGATTTTTTTCAACTTTCAATCCCCTGACTCGTGGTGGAAACCATGTTGATTGTCTTACCACTCAGGGTTCGTTCCCAAGCGGCAACATGTACACTGAAAAAAGTATTATTTAAATTACGGTGACATATTGACAGGTAAAAAGTAAGTTGAGTCTAACTAATCCTTTTTAGAGTGTAGAACAGTGCCTTGGGTTCCACATAAACATGTGACACATGCCAGCCGAGCACCAAAAGCAGTGCGAAAGCCTTTTGAAATTTGAGTGTTGGACGAGGGATGAAACGGGTATCAGATTTAATGATGTCCTCCGGTTAGTATTACCAGTTGAGAATGAATTTACAATTAAAACCATATTTGGTGACTGCTTGTAAAAGCTACAAGCTGCAAGTAAAAGCTTGTGATGACCCACCAGATGTGAGGAGATGGCAGTGGAGTTTTTTAAGCCTCCAAAATCCAAATCTGTTAAGTGACCATATTTTAAATTCCATGTAAGTGTTGAGAGGAAGCCTTTTAAGATCTCTTCATCTGCACAACAAACATACTAAAAGAAAGTCGATGTGATGAGGGACTGCAGCTCAAACAAGTCTTCTCCATCTGCTTTCAACATTCAAGCTAATTCAGAGACAGTTAACTTTTTTGGCCCTCTGGGGTCTTTGAAATGAGCGGCTTTTTTTTAGTTTAACTTGTGGGTCATTTGTCAAATTTCTTTTGATGACACAACATGTGGTTATGAGTTTGAATATACTTTATGGAACAGATAAACTAGTAATTTGAGCCTTTTTGATTGAAAGAGTCCTTCTGCCATCAATGAGACATAACTCAATTTAAAAGGCCCTTCACAATAAGAGCCCTGGCCAAATGAACTTAATTCTGAACTTGAAATACTTTTGTAACATGCAAAATTAGTTGAATTAACGTTCAATCTCCTCCCACCTCAATAGTCTTAATGCAGGGACATTGTGTTTTTGTGCTGCAGACCATAATCAGCCCAGTTCAGATTTGTTTATTTATCACACATCAGGTTCTGAACTCCTTGTTAAAGATTAGTAAGTGTGTAAAATGGTGAAAATCTAATATTATTACAAATAAATAATGTTTTTTTATGATATATTACAGGTGTATACAGCTAGAAAACCAGAAAAACGGTCTAGCTCCACTGTTTGTATGATAATTTTAGTTTGTAAGAGTTATTTTTTGTATATTACGGCAATGTAGGTTTTTTCCCATAATAATAACAATACAGTGTTTTCATACTCTTTCATCTGTATGTTGGGCTTGCAGTTAGTTGTAAATGAAGGTCTACAGTCAAAAAAGAAGATTTTCATTTGGTATGGTGCGCTTTTAAACTTTAAGGAGGAAAAAAGATACAAAGTTTAATGAGTTTTACTTTAAATTGTGGAAGAGATGTAACTTTTTAAGTTTGGCTTTATTTGTACAAATATCTCTGTCCAATAACCTGGATGATATTCTTTGAATGTTTCAATTGATGTTGTTTTGGGAAATGAAAATGTTAAGCTTTTAACTTTTTTTGGGGACATTTTAATTGAAATGCACAGTTACATTTTCTAGTCAGCCGATTATAAGAAAAAGAAAAAATATAAAAACTTTTAATGATATATTAACTTTTTGTATGGCTCTTAATTACAGCACTTAAAGAGAAATTACAATAGGCTGATCCAAAATTGGCACAACTGGAAATAAGAACTGGTTCACAAAACTGGAATTGAGCCTTGTTGCTGAGAACCAAATATAAGGTTGCTTTCACAATAAAAGAAAAACAAGGCAGCACATCTGCAACAGATGCAATGCATTTCCACACAGATATTCTCTTTTTTTGCAGTCTCTTCTGGTTAGTGTTTTGCTTGAGCAAGATTATCCCTCCAGCCTCTTTCAAATATACAGTGGGAGGCAGAGACCTCGCCACGATAACACTCTTCAACACCCAGCCCTCTCCCCTTTTAGACTGTAAATAATCTGTCAACTTGACTGTTGTTTTAACTGAGAATTTACCAGGTGAAGGAGGTGAGAGATTGGTTTATGATTCCTCTTGAATCTCTGTAGAACACTTGTTTTTTGGGAAAGGGAATTACTTTTCCTTAAAAAGCGAAATAAAATTAAGTCAACTCATCACTCATCACTGCATGTTGTTCAAGAATATTTTAGGTGTTTGCCTAAATGTACAAAGCCATTGGCTATGGTGCTAACTACGTAGTTTAAGTGTCAACATGCTTGAGTAGCCAATTTCTCTCTTTTTTTGATTAGTGGTACACTCACTGCAGTCTCTAGCAACACTAGTCATCACTATGAATTAAATAACACAGGAATAGCTCTTAAAGAATATTCCTTCTTCTCACACAGATGTTAACTACTCAGTTTCCACTAATTCACCATGTCAGAAACAGCAGGCATAAGCTTTGCGGTTTTCATTGACTGTATTTAAAGCCATGTAATAGCTAGTTTTAGACACCCAGGGTTAGACACCCTGGGATACGGTATTATTGTCTTACCACCCAACCTTTCTGCCGATTGGCAGAACGACACTCTGTTCCCCACTTCACACATACTTGCCAACTTTACTCTGTGACTACCTCCGTTGCATAGAGCCATATCATCAGTGGATCACTGTCAACCCCCCTTTCCTCCTCAGCAATTTCACACATCACATCAATGCGGAAAGAAGGAGTCTCAGGTTTGACTTGAAAGAGTTGTGTGAAAGAGGCTTTCTGTCACGAGGCTCCATTCTTCTGCATTTTGCTAAAAGCAAGTCAATTGAGATTTCATAAACAAACCTTTAAAATATTAAATAAGTCACTGTTTTTGGTGCTTTTGATGTGAATGTACAAAACAATGAACCTTTGTTTTTGCATGGCATTTTGATCTTGCCCAGATAATTCAGCCGTGGTGGAGACACTTGTTTACTCAACACCGCCCACCCAACTTGGAGCCATCAATCTTGAAATGGATGAATAATGAAAACTGTCTAAACACAACAGTTTAAAAGGGAATACATAATTGAACCGACCATGAATCTTTTAAAGAGGAGACTTCCTCTTGTTTGATATTAAGGAAGTGGGTTGTTTTTTGTGGGTGCAGCTGGGTTTCCCAGCAGATCAAGTACTGATGTATCTATCTCTCCAGATGAGCACAATAGTGATAGGTGTAAGCATGTAGAACAACAAGTACACACTCACACACCTGAGACATGTTTATCATTCGTGCATGTTGAACCCCAACTGCGCTCCAGTGACAATTTTCTCCAGTCATGCTCATTTAAGGATGAACAGCAGGCAGACATGCTGAGATGTAGCCCCTTTGTACATAAAATGGCTTGATAGAAAACCGAATATCCGGCCTATTTCTCTGGCACGTTTTCAGAAAAACATGTTCCCTCAACTCCCTTTCCTACCACACACTCTTATACTGTACGTACACTCTCACACACAGCCCCAGAAAACCCTCCCTTCAGCGGTTGGGAGAAAACGAGATTGTTCCTAATTGACTCCACATGTGGGAGAGTGTTCTGTGGGTAGATGCTCACACCGCAGTCCCCCCGTTCAACAACCCTCATCCGTCCCGCTCCCCTCTTCTCTTCCCCTTCTCCCTCCATCAGCTAGTATTGCAGCAGTAATAGATTTGTGCACTTTCTCCTGCTCCTTGCTCTTGGTTTGTGGTTTAGGGGGAGGCCTCTTGTTAGCGGGGTTCCGTGACGGCCATTTTCCTCAGGCTTAAGGGGACCCTCGTATCGGGGAAAGAGATAGCATCTACATGTGTGAAATGTACGCTGTGTGTGGGGAAAGTGTGTATATGTGTTTGAGGGGCTGCGAGGGGTAAGCAGGGGTGGTGACTGAGGCCATGATGGAGTCATGCCAGAGCAGGGAGGTACAGCGATGGGGCAAAACTTTCGAGGAGAAAAGGCAGAAACCTAAAGTGTAAGTTGGGGTGGCGGTGGTAGTGTTTAGGTGACAAAAACAGAAGTAGAATGTAAAAAAGCTGGATTTTTGTCCCTCTGATTTTAGTCCTCCCTGTGCTTTTGTAGGATTGGTGTGTTTAAACTGAGACAGCTTTTATGTACCGCTGGGCTCAGTGTAACACTTGGTTCACATTTTCGCAGTCAACTCATATTGTTCCATCTGTTTGATGCTATAAAGGGTGGATGTAGGAAAATCTGATCCTGGATTGCACTTTTTGACCTTGGTTGTAGACATTACTTCATGTACAGTTGGTGTAATTAGATTTGTCTGGTTGAAACGATTTTGTTAAACAATATTTTCATCAGTTATTAAACACGCTCTTGGATTTCTTCAAAGATAACAGCCCATTTATCAAAAAATCTTGTGTAGAATTGTTTTGGATTTGCCTTTTTTTCCCAAAATTGACTTGTAATAAAATGAAGATGTACCCTGTGGAAGATGGTATTTTTTTCTTACAGCAAAGCATGTTCATTATGCATGTCAGACCATGTGGTTTACCCTTATTAAATTCTCTTGGCCTATCTCACATCCAACATGTGTTATGCCACCATTTCCAGTTAAATCTTGCTTTCTATTTTAAACCTTTGTAAACACAATCTGGTCCTTCTCATTCAGGAGGAAGCACCACACTGGTGAAAACATTATGATTATTTTTGCTGTTTTCAGTCATTGTTTGTTAACATCTTCGCTTGTCCAACATTTACAATAAAGTGCCCCATGTCTGGCAAGTAAATGAATAGGCTGTGGTCACTTTTGGTGGAAGCGTAGTCCTATCTTCTCTTTAGAGTGGCTGCTCTTCGGGAAAGAGAGCTTTGCCAACTGGGGCCAGCTGCAGCACTTCAGTGGGTTGAGTGCTCAAAGTGCAAGTTGAAAGCTATCGAAGAGTGATGCTGAGAGTGTATTAATGGATTATGTGACCGTTCCCATCATTTCAGTTTAATGTAAAATTGCTGTAAGTGTCAGCTAAGCCATTTTCACACAGCAAGACCAAAGAAGTTCTGGAAAATGTGCAGAGATTTGCGTCTGGCCTTTTTCACTAGTCACTGTCTATAGGCATACTTTAATGGGAAATCCTCCACTGCCGGTGGATTCACACAACACTAAATACATTGGAGTGGCACTTGGGTAAAACAAACACGCGACAGGGTGTAATGTTCAAAGTAAACAGTGGACGTTGTTGTGTCATGCTTCTAGTTTTTGTTTCTTTTTAGTATTTTGAATATTATTCTGATTCTTGACAGTTACTTGAACATTGTTGCATGTCACCGTTGTATAGCAGCAGTTGTCAGGTTAATTTCTGATTTTCAGTACAGCTATTCTTGATGATTGATTAGTTGTACTTATGTGGATAATAATGCGTTTAATATTAACTTTTTAATTGAGGTTTTAAGGTACAGGAAGTTAATTATATCACAAAATTCCACATGGAATCAGTTTTCACACAGTCATGTTGATTCTGAACATAGTTTATGTTGAATATAGAAGCAGTGAGTAGTAACATTCTCCAAAAACACACTTTTCTACTTTTTAAAAGCTGATTACAAACTCAAGAAACCTCCCCTTGTCTGTATTGTTGACACCTGGGAAGGCTCCAGCCCCGCCCCCACACGACCCCTGAACAGGATGAAGGGAATGCTGAAAATGTAAGAATAGATTACTATTTTAGAATGAGAAAAAATGTGACTATGAATTCAAGCTGAGGGGCATTCTACATGATGTAAAACAAAACAGTGAAAGGGAGTAGTTTGGAATACTGAACTATAATTAGAGAGCAGATGCTTCAGATGCAGCTCAGAGACTTGTAATCATAGTTTTCCTTCAGATGCTGTTGGATTCCTCTGAACAGCTGATCAAATGTCAAATTAACCCACATCAGTGCATGTCTTTCCTTCAGTGTGACCACCTCACTTCAAGCACGTGTCATATTAAAACAAGATTTATTTATTGGGTCTGATTAAGATTGGTGGAAAAAAAGTTGATTTTCAGACATGACACGTTGCTTCTCACTCACTGGAAATCAGTACTTTATGAAAAGGAATTTTAATGCATTCATAACATTTCAAGTTGAATTAAGTTTCCATTTTAAAGAGGCCATTTCATACAAATTTCAGGACTTTAGGGTTATTTCTTAAGTATTAACCAGTAATATGAAACATTTTGTATCTAAAAAAACATTAGGAAACACTGATTAACAGACCTTTCAATCTATCTGCGTCAAAATTCGGCTGGTTCCCGGCTGTTTCCGTCAAGCTTTGGGAAGCAGCTCGTTCATATTCATTATTTGAATTTGCTGGACTCAGATTGGCTAACAAACTAGCCTATGAGAGCAAGGTATACTGTTTCCTGCGCATGGCAACAGCAGTCGTTCTCTCTTCCTGTTTGCTACATCTTATGCTAACAGCTTTTAGCGAGCAGCATGCTAGGCGTGGTTTCAACTGCGGGACCTGCCGAATACTAACGAACAAAGGAGTTGTGACGAAACAAGTACAACCCGGTCGAACTCGGGAGAACTCGACTCGTGTTATCACCACCTGCGTAGTTTGAGAGCTAAAAACTGAAAGAGAAGTTGTTGACCTGTTTTCACCCACTATGAAGGTAAGAACACCTGTGGAGCTAAAATATTCAACAGAAACCTCAGAAAATAATTTTTTAATGAAAGGGCCTCTTTAATTATACGATGACCATCCTGAATTCCTTATTGAAAATTGTCACATTGATAAGTTCATAATTTTTTAATTAAACATTGATTAGAGGCAGCACCATAACCACACAGCTCGCTGACCATAATTTAATATAAACAGGTGAGGAATCAAAGTTTCTTGCTAGAAGCAGGATGTAGACATCTGCAGCAGATCAGATCTACTGGTCACACTTATTCCATGCCCTGAAGCACAATCCTGACCCAATAACCACAGAACAAAATAAGATTTAGGGATGGGTCAGCATGTGTAGAATAAGTGGCAGCTTCATTCAAATTACTCACTTCCATGTTTCTTCTGTCACATAATTTGCCTGTGCTCAATCCAGAGGGAACGTATCACTTGTAGTGAAGGAGAACAAGCAGCTAGAAAGAAAACAAACAGTGCTGGAGACTCTGAGTGGCAAACATGGAGGAGTTGTGACACAGCTAAAAAAGAACTGGTGGAGGTGGTGGTGTTTTTTTCTCTGTTTGACTGACACTAGATGGCAACATTTTGCTGTATAGCTTCTGTTACTCAACTCCCTTTATCTTCTATCTGTTATTGACTTCTTGTTGCTTAACAATAGTTGTGCTAGAGTTGTGTGCATGTGTGATTGTGTGCATCTATCCTGGCTGACTTAGGGTGGGAAACAGAGGGGTACACGATGGGAAAATTGGGAGTTTGTTTGAAACCCCTGAGACCCCCCCCTCATTCTTACTCTCTGCTCTGAGCATAGGAGGCCTCCGCTCTACGGAGTTGGAGATGCTGAATCAGGGCTGAGCGGGAAATCTTGCTTATCTGTGTGGAATTTTATTATTTTCAACTATTTGGATCTTGATCGCTCCTGCTCTCCCTCTTCTTTCCCCTTCACCTTGTCACGCAAACACAGGCTTTCCTCAGCCCTGCTTGTCTGCCGCTTTGCTTCCTTCCCCTTCCTGTGCTGCCTCTCCCTTGCTTATCACACCAATTAACATTTTTATAGTCTGCCACTTTTCTGTCAGTGCTTCTTTCCCGTCAGTGTGTCTCTCATTTCTCAATAAGGATCCTCAATGATTTATTTTTTGAAAATAGGTTTTTTAATTTAATTTATACTTTCACTAGTTTTCATGCCAAATCTTTTTTTTTTCTCGTACAAACAAAAGACGAGTTTTACAAAATGTAACAGAGAGAAATCATTTTTCTCTTATTTGATTTGCTATTGATTTATACCTGAGTTTCGTATTTTTATTTATTATTTTACTCACTAATAGTGAGAAAAGCAGGCAATTCAAACAAATGATATATTCAGGGCGCAAATTAAAGACACGTGAACATTTTTATATGCAATTAAACATTTTGCCCAGTCTGGGAGAAACTGTTGGACTCAAAGAGGAAGTTAACATGTGATAAGAGCTTCAATATGAAACTTATGAATGATTTTCTTTTGTTCAGAGTCTGACAGTATCACTCAGCATCATAGGTGTGTTAACCAAAGGAAGGAAGGAACAGACTGATACACTAATTAGTCTGTGCAAATGTATATATATGTCTGTTCGCAGATGGTGGGGCCAGAGAAAGGAGAAGCCTTTCCTGGTAATCAAGCTTCTCTGAAGCCCCTCCGATTTGGAAAAATCACTTCTAAGTAAAATTTTGTGTGTGGCTATGTGTGAGCGTATGTGTAAGTTTCATAAGAGCTCAGTGAAGGAAACATGAATTATAGAGAACAGAGCAGGGTCTTAACCATCCTGTTTGGAGTCTCACACGCAAACCTTTTTTTTAATGGCTTTGGTGGAGACTCTGTTATTTTTCACTCTATTCGACAAATTCAGTTAATATATTTATTTTACACAGATGAAAATCTAGAATGATTGAGGCTTTTTTGTTCTAAGCAGTTTGGAACAACCCATGTGGGTCTATATTCCCAATCATCTGGAGGACTATCTGGACTCTCTTCTTCTCCATCTTTCCCTTTTGTTGTTTTAGAGTGATACAAACTTTATCTCTTTCAGCAGCATCTTCCATCGTCACCCTCATTTCCACCCACACTTCCTCCTGCTTCCTCCTATTTGGATAGTCGTCCCATTACACATACACCAACACAAACGCACATGCTTCGAACGTTTTCTTGATTAGTGCTGACCTCTTGACCTTTTGACACAGCTGCCACCTTGATCAGCCAGTCACTCTTCGGCGCCACCCATGTTCTCAGTAGGGCTGCCACTGGCTTGATAAAACCCTCTGATAGGCCCCTCTGATGCATTTCCTGTTTTGGTATTACTCATTTTTTATTTTCTCCACCAGCTGGTCCCTGCATTCCTCTTAGTGTCAGGGAGGGGGCAGGGGCGTTGCTTGGATGTTTATGTTCATGTGCGATGTAGGAGTGATTCTGAGGTTTTTTGGTGAGGATCGTAGGGGCGTCTGTTTGGTGGACTAGATGTTTGGGTCTGAAGATGAAGGGGGTGGGGGATGCGGGGATGCTTGAAATTGAGGGGGAGGGTATGTAAGAGTTGTTTACACGTGTTGGTCAGAGAGAAATGGGGTACGCTGTGGGGGTGAATGACATACATGAAGGGGATAATGATGGTGAACAGATGTTTATGTATATGTTTATTTGAGTGTAAAATGGGGGTAGATGGGAAAGATGAGGTTTAGGTGTGATTTTAGCTTGAAGGTACGGAGGCAGGATGGGTATGACTGAAGGCAATATGGTTTACTGTTGGTCATTACTGCTAATGTGGACAAATTTGCTCATGTTATTATTGGCTACTGTTGTTTTTGTTATCCACCAAGTGTCAATTTCTAGACCAGATGGATGGGAATGTCTTTGTGGGTGGCTGGGTATGTACTTAGATGGTGATGATCTTTTCCTGAGAGCTCTGTTACCAGGGTCTGATGTCTCCAGTAGCAGGCTGGAAGCAGACATGCCCAGACATGAAAACTGCCATGCACACATGACATGCACACACACACACTCACACTTATTTACTCCCTCCCTACATTTGTCTCTGGGCAGAAGTACATGCCTGTGTACCACTGCACAACGTGCACTTGACATCAGGGGGTTTCTGCTATAGATCATCACGTATTTTTGACTAAACACCAGAGGCAGTGTTTACCCATCTCACTGACCCTTCTTTAGTATCCACATCAATGTTGAGATAATTCTGTACCTCGCTGTTAAACAAAGCTACGGTACAAGGGCAGTCAGTAATAAAATATATTTATCAAATAATCTGCACAATTATTTCTCTCCCAAAAATCAAATTAATCTATTTTTTCTGCAATGAGTCTATTGCATGTATAATTTGTATGTTTTGTATATGAATTAATTAGATTAAAATTTTATTCACTATCTATACAGATAAATGTGATTAAAACAGGAAGATAAGGTCGATGCAATAGGCTCCTTAAGGTCTGCACAATCCTATTCGCAGGGAGATCAATCGAACGTCACGTGGGTCCAGATTCTCTGTTTTCTCAGTAAATTTTTTACAAAGGAAAATGAAGCCAACAGACAAACCTGTCTAACTTCATTAGGTACATTTTTCAACTTAAAAAAGTTAGTGTCTTTGTCTGATCAGTTGCCTCTTCAGGCCACTGCAGTCAAGCCAGTCCAATAGAATTAAGCTGCACATGTACAGCATGCATTGCGGTGGAAGCTTTCTTTTCAGATGCTCATGCATCATGCTTAGTTGCTACGATAAAAACCTTTCAGAGCCTACAAGCCTTGCCTTTATCATCTGTTAGCTTATAGTACCCTTATATTTTTAGACCAATTCATACTTTGGAAAACTTTATTTAACTCTTTCATAGCTCCTTTGAGACTGTAACACACGTGGGCTCAGCTTTATCTGCCATGATAGCTTTAAAACTGTAGCTTGGGTGAAGCCAAAAAACAAGTGGAGCTGAATTCGACTGACATGGAAGAAAACGGCTTTTTCAGTTGAAATGTTTAAAGAATAAAAAACTCTAAATTCATAAAATTAATTTCTTAGTAAACATTTGATTCGTTCTCAGATATCTTTGTGTGTTTTTGTGTGTTTGTAGTGGAACAAAGCACATAATTCAAAATACATAAATGTATCGTGTGTGTATGTGTATTATGCCTAACAATGTGTTTTTAACTTACATGTGTCTGTAAGTACAAGAACAAATGTGAACTGGAGCCAAATTCTCTGTATGTAAAACATACTTGGTTAAATAAAACCCGATTCTGATTAAATAATGATTTGAATCTAGAATCTTAATACAGTTTAAAAAAAGATTTGTATAAGTAGTTCATATGTGTTATTTCACTGATACTTGTTTCAATCAAATGACAGAACAACTATTAACTTTACTGTTATTTTTGCATCTTGGATAAGTTAAAAAAGCTACATGATTTACCCAAGTTTACATCTATATTCTTAAGGCAAAACACCCAAAACATTATGTCATCATCATGTGAACCATATGTCACCATTAATATGACGGACATAGAAGGACGCACAAACATACACTGCTGCAAGCCAAAGCCCACTGAGTTATTTGACCACTGGCGGGATGTGAACATTTCTCAGTAATTGGAGGGAGCGCTGGGTTCATGACCCAGAATGAACCCAAAGCAGGATGCTCTTGGTTAGTGGGATACTCTCACTGCCACATACTTTTACAGACTGATGGTTTTGCTTGCTTCTGTTTTTATTCTCTGCACTTATTCTTCTAAATATCTCCTCAGCTAATATTTCAAATGAAGTGTCTCGCCTCACTGTTAGGCGACATTTAAGATGACCGAACAAATATTAAATACATTGTATAGACAGTTTTCCACTGTCTTTATTTAGAATGTGTACAGATGGTGGTATTTGTGTGTTTTATTTTTTTTTAAAGTTCTTTACTCCTTTTCTGATCTTTTTCCCTTGTTTTTTTGTCTTGAGAGTTATTGTTATTTTTTTTATCAGAGTGTTCAGACAGAATGTGAGCGTGATTGTGTACGTGAAACAGAGGGAGCATGAATGAGGCCCAGCCCATCCAGAGGCCTAGCAGCAGGGGCTAGTTGCAATCCCCTAACTTTATTTCTTCTCTTGTCCTCTTCTGTCTCTCCAGTCTGTTGATTTTCCTCTTTTTATGACTTATTTTGGTTCCCACAAAATAACACACTCTTAGATTTTTTTTCAGGTAAAGCTGTAATAACTAATCTAACTAGAAAAGCACTCGGAGAGTGCAGACCTCTGCTAAACAACACTTGGACATATTGTAGAAAGTATTATGTCCATATACTAAACAAATTCCTGGATCCAGATGGTAATCCGGATCAGCCCCAATATCTAATCGATTGTTCCTTGGGTCATTTCTGACCTTTCCTGAAAATTTCATCAAAATCCATCCATACGTTTTTGAGTTATCCTGCTAACAGACAGACAAACAAAGAAATTGCGATGAAAACAAATAATCAGGTAAAATTATTGCACTAAAAGTTGCAGAAGAATTGCATTATTATTTAAAGACCCATGCCGATCATCTTTTGAGCTATTCAAAGCGTCTCAATGGTCTATAAAAGATGATTATGGCATTTTTACACAAAATCACAAAGCTTGTGCCATTTTCTAGGAAGTAGCTTCTGCATAGCAGCAGTAGCGCATTAGCAATTCGTCTCTGCACTGTGGGTTGAACCTTTGACACGGCGGATCCCCCCGCCCCTCGCCGCTGAGAGCTCTCCGTTTACGCTAACTCAGAGCAGGAACTTGTGGCCTACCCAGTGGATTTTCTATGTCCAAAATCCAGTCTTTTTTTAGACTGATAAAAAAGTAGATGGAAATGGAAAAAAAATATTTTGGATTAATATTCAGTTTTAATCCAACATTTAAGTTTTTGCAGGTATCTCTCGAGTCTTAATTATTTTCACAATAAAAGCACAAGTATTTGATCAAATTAATTTCTAGATTTCCTTTCTGTATAACTTATATCTATATCACTACTACCTACATTTCTGAGGTGAATATGTCCATGTTAAAGTCATAACAATACATTAACAAAAATAGTGAACATACAATTTGATTGGAGTTGGATGCTCTAACAAAATCTCTTCTGTCTCTTGAAAAGAAAAACTAAAAAAACATGTCAGCACATCTTTCTTTTGCAAGAATCTTGAATTAAATCACACACATTCTCTAAAACTTTTCTTTTGACATACAGAATAGGGTGGAAATGTCAAATCTTAAGAGGCCATTTCATACAAACTTCAGGACTTTGTGGTTATTTTTTAAGTATTTACCTGTAATATGAAACATTTTATATCTAAAAAAAACATTAGGAAACACTGAATAACAGACCTTTCAATCTGTCTGCATTAAAATTAGTGTTGTTCCGGCTCGTTCCGTCACCCCAAAAGAAAACCAAACCAAAAAATACAGAGAAAAATCTGATTTTTAAACATGTGTATGCCATGTTTTCTTGTTATTGGTGAAGTTAAAAATCAGCTTTTTTCTAACCAAGTGTTGTTTGGTTAATTTGATTATCAATAAAATGTTGCTCTTAACTTCTGTATTTTTAATATAAATTAGATTTTACAGCATGAATGCTTGTCATTGGATAAAGGTTATTGAAAACTAAAAAACAAATCTGCTGGGTAAATTATCACAAAGTCAGCTTTAGTTTTGGGGATTTTTTTTTCATCCTGGCAGCATATCTCTGTATCAGTTCTCTCTGTGCTGCTTAGTCAGAGACATATTGACAGTGATGTGTGTCTGGACAACAACAACAGTGTTGCATCTTGTCCAGTTCAGTCTGTTCATATTCTGTATGTTCTCACCTTCACAAAAGCTGTTTGAATCAGCCCTTTGTGCCATTTTCTGTTGACTTTGTCTTATTGTTCTGTTCAGCCACAGCTATAAAAGTACAGTGCACCTGTACTTGTTAGGCTTGAACAACTATGGTCTTAATTTGAACCTATGAATTAAAAGGTTAAGCCTTCTCATTTATCCTGGATTAATTCTACATGTGTTCTAAGGTTGACTTTTTTCCATTCTTTTGGCTTAAAAAAATCTTTTTTCCTTCTTCTACTTAGGAAAAAACATATTACGTTACAAAACCTACACATGAGAACTTTTCTCCTAAATCTATTTTTGAGTTACAACTGTGGGCTTAGTTTGTCCCAGATCAGATGGAAAAGTCAGCCAGACTGAATACAGTTGTCCTTTGTGTGCCTCTTTCCACCTCTCACCTGGTCTTCTCTCTTTTCACCCTTCATTTTCCTTCTAGGGATCCAAAGAAAATTACTTAGATCATGTGTGTGTATCTTGTTGCATTCTCATAGACACACATGCACACATGCTCTATCCCACATTAGATTTGGGGACATTTATCTGAAGTATAAGGAGGTTTATGCTAACCGCACACAAGCAGCTCAAATTCAGCCATTTATAACTGCTAAGAAAACAAAATGGAGACAGCTATTGTTCAATCTAATTTGACACATGACGATTAACTGGTTAAAAGTCTGAAAGTTGTCCCCCAAATATGACACAGGACAGACGGACCTAATTAAATTTTAATGGACTCTAAATCAGGGTCCAGTTGGAAATCATACAAAGTCACTGAAATGAAATGTGTAATGGTAAGATAGTCAATGACAGCATTTACCTCTCCCTTTTAACCCCCCTATCCCATTACACCACACTATTTCTTTTTCCTTTGTGAAGGAAACTGTAGGTGTAATGGGTTGTTCATGTGCGTAAGAGGAGTATATTTATATAGCTAGCAGAATGAGGCCTCTTTCCAGTATTCCTGGATTGCAGCTTGATTCAATTAGGAGCATTGTGAAGATTATTTTAGAGTCAAGTAAATATTCACTCTTTTAATTTGTCATACAGAAAGTGTAGTAGGTGTCAGGACCTTGTCAGTATATACTACTGGCATGTTGTGCGCCCATCTTGTCATTTTGTACAAAGTGGTTGTTGCTTAATAATTGTGCATCATTCAAAACAGTTTCTGTTGCTCACTCGTAAACCTGTGTGTCTTTATACGCATCAGCTCCATGCAACTCTGTACAATATCAGGCTATTCTGTATTTCAAGGTCAACGCTGTTGCATCAGTACTTTATTTGATGGTCAATACATGTAAGCCATTGAATGGTGATGTATTTTTTTTCCGATAAAATAGATCATTGTGAAATAGATTAAACTCTAAACCACACAGTGATAATCCTGATATTTCATATGCATATTCCAGTAAACCAAAAACCATGTTAGGCTGACCGCAATGGGAGTGTGGGGTGTGAAGTGTGCCACCTTTGGCAAACAGCTTCTTTTTGGTCCTTTAAAAGAATTGGGAATGAAATTACCAACGCTGCAAACTATGACTTGATGGTGATACAAATTCACCCAGAACCAGAGGTAACAGAAGGAAACCCATTGGATACATATGATGCTTGAAAATGGTTATTTTGCCCTTCTTGGCTAAATCATGGTATTTTCCATAAATCACTCCCCTCACTGTCATGTACAGACGGTCTGATGTTAACAGGAAAGATTGTTTTAACCCTGAACTATCGATAAGGGGAAGACGTAAGGTTTGCCTCTGCAGTGGTGCGATGGACATCTTTCAAACAAAAAATATGAATGCTTTCTGGCAACACTCTCTCATTGTGGAAATGTGTCCAGCAGACGTCCGATATGCATGCTCGCTTACACACACTCACAAAAGTGCAGCCCCTGCCAATAATAAGACTTGTTTAACAAGTCTCAATGCTTTGTTGATTTCAGTCTCAGGGCTTTGTTGTTTTTGTGAATCGCACTCTCTGAGGCTGGTATTAATCTTCACTGAGTGTATACATGAAGTATCCAGGGCTGCACTGCTAACTAGGAATTGTCATGCGACAAGGTTTGGTTCATATTAGGTGAAGTTTTGTTTGGTTCTTTGCTTCATTGGTTTTTGTTGCCAGATCTGGTGTTTATAGCACTGGGATAGACCCCCTTTTCCATCATCCCTAATTTTTTTTTCTTCTACCAGTCACCTTCTTTCATCTATCAACTTCTTTCTTCTCATATCCTTCTTCTGCTTGACTTCTCCTTTTTCTCCTCCAGTGTACTTCCCTTGGCTTGATTCAGTGTTTGTGTTCGGGATTCCTCAATGGCAGTGTGTGCCGAAAGATGTTGAAGGCCTTGGCCATGCCGTCAGTTTCCAGGTGCTTCTCTGGTGTTTGGCAGCTCTCTGCTTGTGTTTGACTAAGCTTTCTTTTTCTAACTGGGTCTGCACTTTTGGCTCTTTTTCATTAGAGAACCTCCTGTAGTTTAACTTCAGGCATTACTGCAAGACAAATACAAGAACAAAGTAAATGTTGTTTTGATTGAAGGTTTAACTCTTGCTGATCCACAAAGCTTGTATCAGAGATTTTAGACCAATTGGTCAGGTTCCATAGAGTGACAGAAGTCAGAGTTCCTTGCAGTATACCATAATAAAATGGTATTTTCTGTAATATTTGCGTGATGGACTGTTGGTAGTGACGTTAAAAAAACTAGGTCATGTTATTCTTGTGAAAAACTGTGTATGTTTACAGATAGTGTAGCAAGGTGGCTACAGCTAGCTAGCTCCTCTGGTAGCATAACAATTAAATAAATGCACAGTTCAAAAACTGTAATGTGGATTTCTGTGGGATAGATGTGACCAGCCATTAGCCATTATTATACGTACAATAGACAGCAGTCAAAGCCATCTCGGTTTTTAAGAATCATAGTAGTTGAATGACCATTTTATTGCGAACTTTTACATTTCAGAAGATTATTTTCACAGATGTTCATTGTATACACTGAAGACTGGCCTTGTCAGAACATGGTTCACAATCCCTTTCAACATGATTTGTTAGGTGTTTGACTTACAGAATTTCAACATTGAACAATCAGCCCTGTTTCCATTAGATTTTTTTGGGGTGATGTAATATCTATATAAAAATTTAGCAAAACAAAACAAAGAAAATGTTGTTTGGTTGATTATTTATTTGTTCTAACAATACTTAATGGTACTTAATAGTTTATCTTTGGAACGCCTGTTTTTTCATCATAAATGGTGCCATCTTTGTAAGTTAAATATATTTGTGGGTTGAGCAGCAAAGTTGAGTGTATATCTCTGTCCATGTGATTGTATTGTTTCGTGTCCTTGTTTTGAAAGGTGTGACTCATATCATTTACCTTTTTAGTTATTTTATTTGGCCATTAAATTATTGTGTAAATGTGGAACATATTTATGCACTGACAATATTCAAAGCAGTTTTCTTGCTATTTTTAGATACCCTTAGATTCAATAATATTGTAGTACTGCCCAAGCCTCCTGTGTATTTGGACACTGCTATTTTTCTTAGAATTGACATACTGCTAAAGCTTGGGATTATGATGGCTGTAGAGATGCACCCACTTCTATACCTATCTGTCAGTGGAAGGGTGGTGTAGAACGGCGTTCCGCTCCTCTCACCACAGAGTGACAGATGAGCTGTAAAAACTCCTCCCAGAGCAGAAGGGATTCATTAATTACTCTTTATGTTAGATAACTTCATTCTGTAGCGAGACATATTCATATTTATTTACTCTACCTTGACCACAAAACAAAAACCTGCATGCACCCTAACTGTTGTCTATCTTGAGCACGTCTATAGTAAACAAAAGCATCTCCATTTTGTATCTTTGGCTTAGTGAGTTTCATGTTGTTGTCTCCAACCCCCCACCCACCCCCACCACTCCATTTGGGAATCAAACCATGCTATGTGGTAATTATATGCATGTTTCTCTCGGTATTTTGGGGGTTGGAGACAGACAAAGTGACATTCACAGAAGAGCCAGACCATTCCCTAACGCCTACACACTGATATTTCAAATATTCATACTAAATTTGTGATTGACAGCTGTTTTCATTGAAGCAATTTCTTTTACAGTGATGAGCCTCTATATAATAGCTGAAAGGTTTATGACACGCAAAAGGACATTTGGCTGCTGTTATGAAGTGGAAGCTGTTGGTGGAATTACATTGTGATATTTAATTTGTTTGGGAGAAGCTGTGAACATTAAGAGCATTTGCTTAAGTCCATAGACAGAGAAGTACATGAAAATGAGATGAGGAAAAGTATTCTTTTTGAAAGACTATCAAGTTTAATCATGACAGGATGGCAATGATTTTACTCCAGTTTATACCATTATTGGTTATCAGGTGTCTGTGGGACAGACTGAGAAGGATACAATATAGATTTGTGTGTAACTGCACCCAATGACCTGCAGTCTTTTATTTCCTTTTTTTTTTTATGTGTGGGACTGCATGTATGCAAGTGTGTGTACTGTACTATACTCTATAGCAGCCTGACACAGACTACATGACTACATTTGGGCCAGTAATGCATTAGCCATGGCCAGAGATGGGTTGGTATGGAATAAATAATGGATACCATCCTTTTCCCTCTGAATAAATCAAGACCAGAGAAATGAAGAGAGATGAGAGATTAAATGTGGGAGAGAGTTGGAGAAGTTCAATGCCAGAAAGAAAGACAGGATTTGTCTAACTGAAAAGGGGAGATGGAAGCAGAAACAGTCCTTTTAATTTCAAATAAGCAATAAGTTGAAATTCAGGATAAAAAAGGCAACAAATTGTCCTTATTGACTAAAAAACACAAGTTTTCACTGCTTTTGTCACTTTTTCACTGTCTCCTCATTAGGCACAGGGCCAGACTTTCACCTTCCCTAATATCTTTCCTGAAAAAGACCAGACACCGGCAGAGGGTTCCATAGAAGAGATGCAGAACAAGTTCATGGAGGATGAAAAACAGAGGCAGAAACTTGACCCCAGGAGAGGAGGGGTCACCGAGTGGTTTGGACTCTGAGGCAGCCTGACAACCGGGAAATAAGAGCGCATATATATGTGCATGGAAGGAACACTGGGAGCAACGTGTATTGATTTGAAATGCAACTCTTGTGATGCCACTTTGTTTTCCTCTAAGACACACAAGTGTGTAGAAAAGAAGAGTGAGCAAGTGTGTGTGGGAGACTGCAGACATGTGTTTAGCATGTTTGTGAGGCTTCAGTCCAGTAACCAGACACAGAAAAGAATTAGAGGAGGAGGAGGAGAGTGGCCGGGCTCCATCTTTAATGAAATCAGCTCACCACACACGTTCTTCATCCCCTCAAATGACCTTCTCTTCTTCTTCCTCACTTTTCTCTGCCATATCTTTCTCAGTTCACTCGATTTTAATTCTTTTTTTTGTTTTTCTTCCTTCAGATGTTTCTGTATCGTCTTCAACATCTGTTCCTCCTTCCCTCAGTTTTGCATTAGACTCCAGAAAATTTTAAAGAAAGAGACTTACTAAAAGAAATACCTAAAAAGACTAAAAAAAGCAGTTGGATCCAACTGCTTAAACACCCCACATTATTTCCTCTTTTATGAGTTTGCCTTGGATTAATTGACCATTTTGGGTAAACAACAATTGAGATGTTGTTTCAGTAAAGCAAGTACATGGAATTTGCAGTGGTGTAACTGTATATCTCTATATTTTGTGGTATCGTGCCATAACTATGGTAAGAGTCTGTACCCGATGTTTGTGTCTGTATCTTTTCCCAGCATGTATAAGTTGCCAGTGAATTGGTGTAATTTTGAAAAGCTGTTTTAATAAGAACTAATAAACAGTCAGTTTTCCAAAAGTACTTTGCTTATTATTTCTGATATTGTCTTTCCCTCATTTTTCACTGAGAAACTTACACTTTAAGATGCTTTCTGCCACACAAGCTGGTCCGTGCAAGTGCCAACGTGGTTTAGTAGCTGTTTTGACAAAGTAATGATCTGTGTTTGAATCGGGCCAGCGGAGGACAGAGTTCTCTTACAGTAATAAAGCCCATAAAGCAGAGGGTTGGGGCGACTTCTCTTGGGTTTGCTCAGACCCTCCATTATCCTGGCAGGCCGAAGTTACAGTAAGTGTCCACCAGCCATGACCACTAATGCTGGCAGATTTGAGAAAGGTCCGTCCCTGACCTAACCCAGCCAACTCATCTATCACTAAGGAGAAAGTCAATATTGATCTTGTTGGCCTATTGTCTGCTGCCTGGAACCACTCGCCCCCTGCGCTGCTATAAAGCAATCTGATTTGGAACAAAATAAACCTCTAACTACACAGTTGCTCCATTCTTTTTTTTCACTTTTTATTTTTCCCCTTTCTCTGCTCCATCTCTTGCTGTTGCCCAGTCTGGATCTCAGAGAAACAGCTGAATAACCAACTGAGAAGGAGACAAAATTCCCTAAGCGTCTCACCTCTTGGCCTGAACCGAGCCGTTATGAAAGTTGGGTAATGAAGTTCTGATGTTTGCCAAACCATAATCTTTCCCTGTTGTCCTCTTGTTTTTTTTGTGACAGGGATACCCTGTTCCTCCAAAAATTAGTTCCGCATACCTCACATAATAGCTTCTCATTAAACTGGCATTTAAATCACCAAGGGCGGCTAACTGATTTGGTTGTAGCGTTTTGGAAGACTTTTTTTTTTTTTTTCAATTTTTTGTGTTGTTTTGGTGCACAGAGCGTGTTGAAACATACTTGGGTAATAAGTTCATCTCTTCCTCATACAGATACATGTCACTGAGTCATTTAAATCCAAGTAAACAGGAATAACTTACTTATGAATAATGAATCTTAAAAGAAAAAATATGTGCAAAGAAAGTTGAAATACACAAAGACAGAAAAGTGACACATGCAATGTAATTACAATCACTTGAGTCTAGAATAATTTAGGGTTGTGCTGAGTTTATGCATAATAATTAAAAAGAGAGTATAGTTTTATTTATTGAGGGTAGTAAAAATGTTTTATGGGCATAAGTCTAGACTTTATTTTAAAGTAGGGGTATGTAATGGGGACCTGCTTTCTTCCAGAGAAGAGCACGGGATGAAATGCACCATTAACTGTACATTTGAACTTCTGAGGTAGGAAGTTTTGAAAAGAATTTTCTTCAAAGACTCCCACACATGGGGAACAGATGGTATTGACACAAACTTAAGAGCCATCAGATGGTTCTTCATTTCACAGACTTTTGACAGGGAGATCTTACAAAATATTTCTCAGAGAAACGTTGCATGTCTCAGTAGTCATCTTAGATGTCAAAATAAAATGTTCTCACATAATCTCTCTTAACTCCTCACTCCATGGGATTGACCTCTTCGTATTTCTGCTGAACTGGATGCAGGTGATCGCTTCCTTTGAGGTAGGAAAGTCATACCTGTGTCTATATGGGGTTTGTACTTGTAACAGGTGCAACATGAATTAAGTTATGGAGGTGTTTTAGTACACAAAAATTGTATTTTGAGCTTTTTTGAAAAACATATGAGACTGTCTTTTGCAGAAAATCTCATTTTAGTGACTGTATCAAGCTTTGGTTAAAAGATGCAACAGGAAAAGGACAACAGGTCAGTTTTACCTTGTTCAGATCATCCAGTTTTATGCCTGAGTTGAACACTGTCTGCTCCACACTTGACTCTTCTATGGGTGTGTTTTTGTGGTTGAAAACCTTTGGAAGATAGTAATCAATCAATCAGTGGTCGGAGGCAATGTGAGGGATGTTGGGTAATTGCACTGAGTATTTGATGAGATTTCCTGCACATCTGAACATCTCTCTTCACAGGATGATTTCAGAACAAGGCGTCTCCAAACAAACTCAAAGGTTTGTTTATCTGAGTTTTTGCATAATTAGTAACTTTAATGACTGAAATAAATCGTAAAAACAATAAATATTTATACTCTTTTCATAATATGAATCATATTATGGGAAAATTTGACTAAATATGAGTAAATCCTCTCTTCAGATCCAATAAAAAACTGCACGAACAACATGTTGCCGCCTCTTGTCCAGCTCTATCCATGCAGCTGGGAGTCATTTTCTTGTTTGTTTATGATGTTTTCCTTGTCTATCAAAAGATGCAGTATGGTTAAAGTGTGAAGAGAGGGCAGGATGGAGGTCTGTGGTAAATCAACCGAGCAAGCCACACACTTCCCGTTTCTACTGAACTCAAGATGACTGCAGGCAGCTCCTGATTTATAGAGATCTATGGATACCAAACACGACATCACATATTATAGAGCTCCACATGTTGTGCAGTGGAAGGGAAGCATGTGCGTGCGTGCAAATGCCAGAAAGCTCGGGAAGGCCGGATTGAGAAAGTGAAGACCGAGAACAGAGTGAGAAAGCGATGACATCACTGTGAAAATGCTGAGCTGGATTTAAGAGCTACTGGATGAAACAGGTCTGATCCAACAGTTTCGTCCACCTAACGCATCCCCCCCCCCCCCCCCCCCCCCCCCCCCCCCCACCTGCTTTCTTTCTCTCTCTTGAGATGTACAGTGCAGGTTGTGTTCTCATCCCTGCATGGTGAGTTAATGGAAGGAGGGTTGAATATTTTAAAGAACGCTTCACTTTCCTCCTTCCTCACTATGCTCCTCTATCTCTCTCTTTTTTCATGTTCAGCTGTGCATTAGTCGAGTGCACACATGACCCTGTTTCTGCCACTGCAGTCCGCATTTGGAATCTGGATGACATCATGCTGTATTTTTGGGATGAATAGCAGTACAGTGAGTGTCCTCCCTGCCTTTATCTAGCTGCCTTAGAAGGTAGATCTCTCCTTGATGCCTGAAATCACAGCCCACTTGAAAGGTAGCTCTTCACCCACAGATACTCCAATAAATCTAATAACTGTTCAGAATAAGCATCTCTTGGTAAGATTTCTTATAAGGTAGTTTTATTGTATCTTTGTTAGTTTTTTTTTTTTTTTTGCTGTATGCATCTCATCTAAACTATAAAAGGAAGAGTTATTTCAAATTAAAAGCTTTCACATATTGTTCACCAAGTCTCTCCAAAATTATACATCCATATACAGTCAGACAATTACCATCCGTATTAGCCTCTTGTGCAGATGCACAGACTCCCACACACTCACACTTGTGTTCACTAAGACAACCGGGATTGCCTGCTGAGGATTCTGATGGCCTCTCTTGGACGAGCGCCATACACATTCCTCCTTCCCCAGGTTGCCGTTGGTTCATCTGAGCTCAGTCAGTGTACTCTGTCACCCCATAAGTGTGTGCATACATATGTGCATGTGTGTGCCTCACTTAGTGTGAGTCTCATGTACCACATGTACCCTTTAAAAATGAAATAGTTCAGTTATTGTATTCACACAGAGATGCATGTATGCTTGTGTTTATGGCTTCTTGTAAACCAATCAGCCATGCAGAAAATGTACTCTGATATGGCCACTCCTTGCTTATAGGCCCCTACTGTAATCACTTCTGTGTGCTTGTTGGCTTGGAGCCAAGAGCACCAACCGAAGGAGTACACAGTAAAAAACATGTCAGCTGGCCGCATGGTTGCCAGGACGAAAAGAAAAGTCCCACGGAATTCAGCTTAACAAACATTTTCCAAAATTAAGATTGTAAAACAACATTTTTTTCA
Organism: Pachypanchax playfairii; assembly: GCA_006937955.1. Classification (NCBI taxonomy): domain Eukaryota; kingdom Metazoa; phylum Chordata; class Actinopteri; order Cyprinodontiformes; family Aplocheilidae; genus Pachypanchax; species Pachypanchax playfairii. The sequence goes on along the minus strand of SSNP01000005.1, from coordinate 6,663,669 downwards.
GTGTATTTTTTTGGTGACCAGGAACAAAGTGAGTCGTTACTCTAACGCTGATTGCTGAACAACTATTTGGGGATTTTGATTAAAAAAGGAATAAAAATTGCCTGACAATTATTGTAGTTTTCAAGTGTGCTAAAAGAAATCTAGTTTAATAATGAGGTCTAACATTTCTTTAAAATTGCAACATTTAGCACATTGATAGAGATAGAAATGTTGATTTTGTTTCCTTGAACTTTGGTTAGGAGTTTCCGTCCTTTACATGTAGTTAGACACTTGATATAAATATCTACTGCAATCAGATGCAATAAAACACTATTCACATAGAAAAGCCTCTGTTATGTTCAGTTATTGATAAAAACACGTTGTATAATTAATACATTTTCAGTTTTAATGATTTGATGCCACACAACTGAAATTATTTGCAGCTTTTATAAACTTTTGTCTGAGTTATTTGTTGTCTATTTGCTGTGGATTTCAGAAAAATGCTGAAAAAGGTCTAATTTAAAAATCTAAAGCGTACACACTTGCACTAAACAAATGTTACTCAACAGGCTGAACACAAACTGATATGTGGTGGCACAATTATACTACTTGGCCATTAAATATCTACAGCGATCACATCAGATTGCAGAGCTTTGATACACATATACATTTCATGTATACATTTAGATATTTTCATATTCAAGACTAATCATATTGTGACATAATTACATATTAAACTTCTAAGCAAAAGATATTGGAAACTAAAAAAGAAGAATGATCCCAGTCAAGTCGACACTGAAGGATTTGATCATAATAAGCCCGAGTGGTAGAAACCATTAGGCTATCTGTTTGTGGTACACTTTAAGTGTGTCTTTAGTGTGAAAAGGAAGAATATATCTTGATTCTACATTTCTGCTGACAACATAATTCTTCTCTACTGAGTGGGTGGCCCCTGTTCCTGCCAGCTGTTCAGCACATAAATTTTCATTTTAAACAAGTTGATAACAGTGATACATACACAGAGAAGAGCGAAGGAATAGAAGGCAGCTGGTTTCATGCATACAGTATGCGTGCATGTCAGAGAGAGGGAGAAAGAGTTCAGCTCAACAAAACTCAACTGGGGCCTGGCCACCCATCTGGACTACAAAGCACTTAGCTCCAGTTTGCACACACACACACACGTGTGTGCACTTGTCAGTGAACCCCTAGCTGGTGGATTCATACTGGCTGGAGTCTTTGCCAAGTCAATAACACAGATTGATCCCTGATGGTGAACTTCTTGGAAGTCCCGGCTGCTCCTAGAGCTTCATGAACCTGCTCAGCAGTCTGGCTGATGCCTGGCTGCGAGGTGAGCTCAGTGAATCTATCAGTCCTCTACACCTGCCCTCAGGTCTAGCTGACTTGAAACACATTTCAGAGAAAAGAGAAGAGACCATGGGAACAATAAGTCTTTGAGGTCTGGTTAATTCATTTTCTATGTGCAACGAGATCTTCTGTACTTTTGTTGAAGTCTCATGCACAATAACACTGAGGTCAATAATTCTGAGGTCTCACCTTATGGGCAGAGTCTTAGGGTTGACTTGCATCGATAGAGACAAATAGAAATGTGGTGTGTGTATGTGTAGCACTGAAACAGCCCTTGCTCATGAGATATTCCAAAAGGCAGATTCTTAAAGGTCTGAGAATGTTGTGGTTTACAGTGTAACTCTGGAATGAGGCTCATTGTCAAAACGACAGTGGTGGTGAAACTGCTAAAATACTGCCTGGATTTCTGTGCACAAGTTTTTCAACACCAACAATGTGAGCACAATCATTCATACTATTTATGACTGATGTACAAAATAGAACTGTGGTAAAGCAGTGTGTGAGTAAGAATTTGGTTTGGAAACTATTTCTGAAGGTAAACTGCCTGGAAACAAACAGACACCAAGAAAAATAAAATGAGATGTAAAAGGTATTGAACCTGGGTAAAACTATTTTTCTAAATAATCTTTGGTCTGAGTGGTTGTTGTCACTGCTGGCATTTATTTAAAACATCAACTTTCCATTCTTAGATCTTATTTCACTTCCAGTTTTAGGTTGTGCTGCTGCACATAAAAGAGTGATACAATGAGCCATTTCTCAGGGGTTGAGTCCTGGTTTGGCCATCAGGGGGTGATTTGAGTGGACTAGGTTGAGCAGACACTGAGCTTGTAAGGTATGTCTTTGCCTCAATATCACTGTTAAACAAAGGGTACTCAACTATTGCGACCTGGATTTGACTGTCTGGCTGCCACTGATGTGGCCAGGGTTCAGTAGACAGAGGTTGACTTGTATATGGCTTAAATTCAACAGATGGAGTCCAACTTTCTGGCCTGAGCTTGTCAGATGGGGCTCTACCAGTGTGGCCTTGGCGGATGCAGGGCCTCCGAGTGATTGAGGATGTGTTTGCTTCCCAGGCAGCAAGCAAGGAAGGTGGCGGCATTGCTTCTGCACAGCCCAGAACTTGGTGCAGAGGCAAGGGAGCCAAAACAAACTACAGTGATTGCCTCTCATATGCCCTCCTGACCTCACTGTTTCAATCGTATGGCAAAAACAAGAAAAACAGGGTTGAAGAGAGGTATGGAGGGAAAGAGCTTGTAGCTGAGTCTTGATCTGAGAAAGGGAGGGATTGTGGGGGGGAGACGTCACTCGAGTTCGCTATGGGTTATAAAAGGTTGGAAAAAAGTATAATGTTTTCACAGAAAACTATCTATCTATCTATCTATCTATCTATCTATCTATCTATCTATCTATCTATCTATCTATCTATCTATCTATCTATCTATCTATCTATCTATCTATCTATCTATCTATCTATCTATCTATCTATCTATGCGTAGGGGGCAGACAAGCTAGCATGTACTTGCATAGCATTCAAATGGAGCTCCCTTTGGGAGGTTTTACGCTTCAAAATGGTTTCCTGTGACGTAGATTGTGTGTTTGATTTGAGCTTTGAGGGGTTTGTGTTATTCTCGGGAGGGGAGAATCTAGCACGCTCTCATTTCCGCACTACCAACAGCCAGCAGAAAATTGGCAAGTCGAAACAGGGGGATTGTAAAGATAGATTTTTCACTCCCTCCTTGTACAAACCACATTTTTTTTTTACTTTTTTTTTTTTTTTTTGCATGTTTTTCTGCTGAGTCTGCTCCAGGAACTTAGCCTTGATATTGACTGATTGTTCTAAATAATTGTGCCTGGGAAGAACCTTGGTCCTTCCATAGTAGTTTTTGCAGTCCGCCAGATTTTCTGCTGATTGTAAACTTTGCAAAATGTATTTGTACTTTGCAGATTTCTTCTTTGACTTGTGTACATGACTGTTAAAATGAACAAGCAAGGCTGCACGTATACAAGTGCGCATGCTGTCAAACACATGCCTTGGTAGTAATTGCAAACAATGAATGCCAGCTGGGCGGTAGGTGAAGCAAGGAGCACAAATGGATCCAGGTTGATGGTTGTTTTTTAAAACTAGTTTGAAGGAAAAAAAGAGAAATTATGAGCAAAGAAGTGAATGAAGAAAAGTGCAGACATGAGTGTGATGACACATAAAGACGGAACGGGCATACACTGTGGCAGAGGGAAGCACCTCTAAGATCTCACCAACTAGTCATACAAACCATCTGAGCACAAACTGTTCTACTAGCTACTGTGTTTTCCAGAGCCAAGAAAATGACAGAAATCAACACTAGATGTGTTTGTGTTGGGGGAACTGTCAAACCCCGCTTTCTATCCAGATCAGCACTTTTTTTTTTTTCTTCCCTTCTCTGCCTCTCACCATCCCTCTGGTCTTTATTTTCATACTGTAAATACTGCATATGGGCTTCACTTGTGTAAAAAGGACAATTGTTGTAACAGTGTTTCTACTGTGTGGTGCAAAATGGAAAAGCTAACTGCTATGGGCCAATTTTCTCTATGCAGTTAAATAAATAGTGTTGATGGAATGAATCAGTTTTCCCCAATACGTGGGGGCATAAAAGGGTCTGAGGGGTTCCACCGCCAAAAGAGTTCCCAACCCTCAGCTTCAGTGCTTTGTCAAACATGTTAACAGTTAGCCCAAAAGTTATGTATTTACATAATTATATACTGTAGTATTACATAATAACATGTTGCTGAACGCAGCCATCAATTACATGCTGGAGAGACAGTCTTTAAGAGCGCCTTGATAGCCATGTTTCTTTTAAAAGGTGTACGCTGAGCTTCTCGATTTCCAAGGACAAGTGAAATCTAAACAAGAACATCAACAAGTTGTGAATCATTTAAAGCAGTTTTGATTGCATATGTCACAGTGACGATATATGAAGAGCACAAATGAACACATCTGGTGGTATCATCAAAGTTAAAGATAAAAATGCTGCACAGGATTTTTTAGTACCCTATACTGCAAACTATCAGGATTTTTGTTTTTTTTCGGGGAAAGCCTTGATTATTTTAGAAAGGCAATGTCAAATTACATTTAGCCTTAAATTTTTGCTCAACTGAAACTTTTACTTTCAAATTTTCACATGCTTGCTTTGTTGGTGCCCTTAGACAATTGTTTTAATTTATTAAATAATAAATAATCATTTAATAAAGTTTATTGTGACCACCATACAACAGCAAAAATGGAGCTAGACAATAATCTTTGTTTGTGTGTTCTGTAAAATTTAATACTCGTGTTTAGAAATCATTGCTAGCATCATGTTTTAGATGAACATGTATTCATACGTGAAAACCAGTCTGTGATTCAGACCCTTGAGTTCACGTGCACCATGTAACACTGATTTGATGTTTATTGGTTTAGACATTGTTACTTTGTTGTTGCTGTTTTACTTCTTCATGCATGTGTAAGATTTTTATTAATACCATCCATTTGCCTTCTCTTGATTGAATTCAGTGTTCTTGCATTTACGTAGCCCTGAACATCTCCATGTGGTCTCTTGTCTTAATCAATGACGCACAATAGTAGATGAGCTCAGATAGGGGTCTAACAATGACACAAACTCTCTGCCTGAGAAAAACAAAGAAAAGGAACACTTCCTGGCTGATCTCCCACTTCATCCCTCAGCAAATTGGTTGTTGATTGTCTACAGGCATTGTTGTTGGTTCTCCCCTGTACCAATAAAGCCCTGTGTAGAGCAATGTTGGGGCCCTCCAGGTCTTGTTATTGTAGTAGAAGTGTGTTTTGGCCTGGACTTCTGTTCTCAGCATGAAAAACAACAATAAATACATCAGCGTTCAAGCCTCCCAAGTCAGAGGCAAAGTCAGGCCAGAGGAGGGTGGATGCCCAGTGTATGTAGTGAGCTGTTGTTCCAGAGCAACACCTCATTTCTGGTTCTAAAGTGACTGGAACTTCTGTTGGCAGCTGAAACGATCAGTTAGTCCAGGCAAACAACGTGCACCGAGTTAAAACACATATGCACGCATGCTTTTGCACAATACTTTTCTCCTTTTTTCTTGGGCACAGATTACAAGAGCAAAAGAGATTCCTGGGTCTCCGTAAGACAAACAAAAGAGAAAGAATCCACACAAGTCTCAAAAAAGTGGGGAGTTTACGCAGAGACCACACAACAACATCACAGTGGGCTAATCTATTTTGTAAATACAAAGTTTGCGCCGCAGTGTCCTCGCCCAGACAACAGATCCATCTTGGCTTGGCCTTGTTATGATCTTAGCCTCCTTTTTTCTCCTTTACCCTTGTGCTCTAAGTTGATGTTCCTGTAATATAATACTTGTTTATGAGCGTGTACGTGCATAAAAGATGGCTCTGTAGTGTCGATGACATCAATAGAGACATCTATATAGAACGCCACCCATGACCCACTTAACATCTCAGTCACACTTGTATTTTTCTGACCCCACTCCATATCACCCATATCATGTACATACAATAGACATTTTATTGTATACGTCTGCCATATATGTATCTCTGACTCATTTAATGGCAGTGGGTTTTGAAAAAAAGATTTTCCTTTGCGTGAGAATAAAGATAATTTAGTACAGTTAAAATAAAACTGCCCTTTGTATTTTTCTTTTCATTTACATTGAAAGCGAGTCATAGGAGGTAGACAACGAAGAAAAAGTGAAAAATGGAAATGTTCTGTAGATAAAGGGGGTTTTAGAGCAGTGGGGGGGCTCAGGTGACTCAGCTTTCCTCCTGCTAGTAGAATGAAAGGAGCTGTGAGTATGAACCCCCTAAAGTTTTACTAGAACACAAGCGTTTTAACAGGAGGGAAAAACATTGTTATAGCAGCTTCCTGCACCACTGAGTGTTCCCCACCAGTAAATAGAACCATTGGGTCATAATGTTATGGTCTGGCATCAGGTACACCCCCTCCACACTGGTGCTACACTCTTCTTCATCATTTTTTCACACTCACTTCTTCTTCCTCGGTTTTCTTTTGCGCCTTTTAAACCATTTTTTTTTGTCTTTCACATGTCTGAACTGTTTTGAATTAAATAACTCTTAATAGCTCACATTAACTCATCAAACATTTCATATAAATGTCGTGTTCTGTGTATACGTGTCTGTTAATTACACTTTGTATGTGAGCTTTATGACACAAAGGAACTCTGTCAGGTTGGACACCGTGAATCAGGTTGCATGGCAGCTGAGTCTGTGACAGTAGCTGTAAAAACAAACAGAAGTTCTTCTCTCTGGAAAAATCTAACACTATGAAAATGGCAACTGTGGCAATAATGGGAACCGATCTATGTGGAGTTTCCACACTGTGTTGCATTTGGCTCAGAAGGAAAATGGCAAAGGGGTAAAATAACATAAAGGCATCTGTAATGGGATACTATAAGTGCATGATTTAGGAACATGTGTTCTTGTGTGAAGGCTTACATTGTGTCTTGTAGATACAGCTTGCAATACGTAGTCAAAGGTACTTTTTGTGTCTGTGTTCTTGTGGCAGCTGTGAGACTAAGATCCGTACAATCCTTGACAGGTGATTGAACAGCAAACCCCACCAAAATATCTTCAAATAAACTATCAAAGAGATACATTCTAGTTAAGTGCTGCATACCTGGATTCTACTTTCAGATGCTTCTCAGCTTTTGGGATCCTCAAGGTATGAATTCATTTTATAGGACTATACTGGGAGCCTTCAGATGTATGCGTAATTTTTTTCTGGCAGGTGACAGGATGGAGTACTCTAAGTAATCATAGACAAATAGATCAGACAAAAATATGTTCAAAAGTATCCGAATTCCTGTCAAAATTGAATACCCACTGCTAATATTTTGGAATTAGATGAACCATGACATGGAACTATAGAGAATGGAAAAGAACTCAGCCCGGGGAGACGTTTTTCCTTTGGTCAGAAAAACAGTCATCGCTGGATCCACGTTATCTCTCGTCTGGAGTGCAAAGCAGGCAGTGAACACATTTAGCTGGTCTGAATCATTCCATGTGTGCGGCGCGTGTGCTCATTGGGATGTTTTTTGGGTTTTTTTTTATTTCAAAACTTAAAAAAAACTTTATGTTCTAAAGGAAAAAAAAATAGGTGAAAGTTGGACATTTGTTCAGGTTGTGTGTTTCAGAAATGAGTTGTGTTAAAAAGGGTCTTCATGAAGATAGAAATCTAAACATGTGGGAGTATGTTTCAGGAAGTGAAGCATATGTCATACTTGAAACACACTGACCTCATCCATTGGAGGGAGGAGGGGGGGGTTCCAATAAATTCTATCCAGGTGATGAAGACATAGCTGCTCTGAAACAGAAACTGGAAAACAACATTTGGTTTTATTGCACAAGTATATTGTTAAGATGGTAATTTAACCAGTTGACTTCCTTCATTAAAGGATTGTTTCAGATGAACTTTGTATATTTCAGACCTTAATCTCCATTTAAACTGGAACATCCTGTTCTGTGCTGTACATGTACATGGCTATTCATTGAGTGCATGATGTCTGGACTGAGTTACACGTGTGAAATCTTCTGAGAAGGATAAAGAAGCTTCATGCTGGGGCCGATGTTTGAACACTGAGGAAAGTCAGGGCCAGCTTGCTCACGTCTCCATAGTTAAATGTCTTCCCACAGCCTCCTCTGAAAGTGATCTCATCTCTGTTTATTTGTTATCCAAAGCAGATTGTCTTATTGACAGGAACATGTCTAACTCCTATTATTTTACAAGAAGAAGTACAATAGTTTACAGGAGAGCTGTGTAACAGAAAACTAAGGACACACACACCTGGAGGCATTTTGTTCTCATTTATCTCTTTTTTAAGTGTTAGCTGTTGTTTGATGACACATAAAAGGACCAAGGTCACTTAGTCAATGTATTCTCTGAGGATGTAACCTGAAAAACATATCTCAAAAGCAAAAAAACTTGCTCAAGAGTTTATTAAAATCAATATTTTTAATATTTATTAAGTCAAAATAAAATATCTTATGAATCTTATATTCCTTTTGTTAGTATAAAATGTAACAGACAAAAGAAAAAAACAAAAACTTATAAGTATGCATAATACAAAATTATTAAAAACTACCAGATCATCACATCCATCTTTGCAAACAATTTTATTCAGGTGCAAAATTCTTTTGAGTATATAATAAATGTATATCAAATCCTGTAAGAATGCAATAGAATGCATTACTGTCACACAACCCTACAGCTCCACCCCTCCCGCTTTCATCAATATACCACAGACGAGGGATGCTTCTGTTGTGCAAATGTGAAGCCATATTATCTCATTTATGGGTGCTGCCATGTTGTGTTTTTGGAGCCAGAGTCAACACAGTAGAGATATGAGGTTAGAAGTCCAGCCTACTCACGCACAGATGGTGGTTTTTCTGCATCAATTAACAAATAACAACTACATTAGAAAAACAAATGTGTGAACATGCAGCAAGAACTAAATGAATTAACAGAACGCAACATCTGGAAGAAATTATCCGAGGTGTAATTTTATTTTCTTGGTCAGGAAAATGTTTTGTTCATTCACATGAAGGGTCTAAAACCTGAACTGGGATCAGCCACAGCGGAGCCAGTCGTTTCCTTTGGGCTCCAACTTCTGCTTTACATTCAAGTGTCCAGTTATACCGTTTATAGGATGTATCTACCTGAAACATTCTGCAGAAACCAACTGAATCGTCTTTAAGAAGAACAAACAGGAACTTTTAAGACTGAGGATTTTGAGGCAGCTCTGAAGCAGAGAGTCTGTTCACTGACTCAAAGTCTAAAGCTGTTTGTCTCATATGACAGATGATTTATTTATTTATTCTTTTGAAACTTTATTTATTGTTGTGAGCTTCCTGCTGTCTGAACCAAAAATTGCCCAAATTGGCCGAATGTGAAGCCAACAAAATTATTTTGAGCTTATTTGAGGCTGAACTTGCAGATGAACTTGTAACCAGGAAAATATTTTAGGTATCTGGCTTGGACTGACTTGACTTTAAATACTTTTTAATTTATTGGCTTTGACTTTAAATGTTTTATTTTCTGTGTTTTTCCTTGATTAATTGACAGGACTCGATGTATGTATGTTTATATAGTATATGTTTAGATATTCTTTGCTTTTTTTCCTGTTACGTTAAACGCTGGTGATAAAATGAGATTAGGCAAAACGATTTTAATTAAAAAACGTTGAGACAAAAAACAGCTGATAAGAAAAGAAAGCATACAAAACAAATGCTTTGTGTGTTTTGATTTAATTTAAGTCATATTTGGGAGTAAAAGATTTCAGAAATAAAAGTCAGATTTTTGTATATTGTATATGAATAACGTAACATAATACATCTGTACAACAGGGTCAGTTTATACAAGATTTTATTTTAGTAAGTCTTGAAATGAGGTCTGTCCTCAACTTGGACAAGTTTTTTGTCCCATGTGTAATTTATTGTATCCCTACAGTCTTGTTTACATTTTACAGCTGGGATTCATGTTTATCTTGTATTTTTGCTTCTGATCATCACTAACAATTCCAATAAGTTGAATAGCTGAGAGGCGGAGTCATTTTGGAGTAGAGCTGCTGCTCCTCTGCAATGGCAGGTGTCAGCTGAGGTGCTTCAAGCATCGGTTCATGATGCCTCACCATAATTAGAAGTGTTTTTAGCATGTCTTTCTGGAAGTAGACCCTAGGGAAGACCCAAAACATGCTGGGGTGATAAAATATCCTCTCTGGCCTGGGGACACCTCAGAGTCCCCAGGAGGAGCTGGAGAGTGTTGATGGGGACAAAGATTCATGGTTTTCTCTCTTTGATCTGCTGCTTCTGCAACCTGATCTCAGATAATAAATAAATAAATGGATGGAACTACTATCGCAAAAGTCTGGGACTTTAAATGTTTGTCTCAATGTATTTCTTCCTAATCTTTGAGAAAAAATGTTCCTCAATGTAAAATTGCAAAGACTTTGACGATCTCACAGTAAATAATATAGTTTAAAATCTTTTTGGAAAATCCATGTTTTACTGATTAAAATTCAAACTCTGCCTTTCTGATGGTATGAAGCTGCATTAGTGCCAGTGGTGTGGGCGGCTTACACATCTGGAAAGGCTTCATCAATACTGAGAAGTACACAGAGGGTTTAGAGGAACATCACGTCCAGACGTCTCTGTCAGGGAAGGTCTTGTATACTTCAGCAAGACAATGTCAACTGGTCTCCTCACTTCCCAGATGTTTACAGACAGATGTTTAATGAATAGAAGATGCTTCACAATGGTAAACATCATTCTGTTTCAAGTTTTTTGAAATGTGTTATATGCCTTATATGTTGTTCAATATTCTTTTGGTAATAAAATACAAGTTTATGAGATATTCACATCATTCATTCTGTTTTAATTCATATTCTACACAATATTCCAACTTTTTAGGAGTTGGGGTTGTGTTTTATTTGTGAGCACACACTGAATTGAGAAGCCCTGGCAGAGAAAAGCTTAGTGTTTAGGAAGTTGCCTTGAAGACACAAAGCAGAAACATTGAGGTGGGCGAATGATCTCTCACGGATCTCTATTTGGCCGAAGTTTCAAAAATGTGGGGTGGGATACGTGCATATGCGCACAAATACATACACACGGCTCAGATCTTTGACAGATTTTATCGTGATGTTGGTCTCAGTGTTTGGTTTTAGACCTAGGTCTCTCTCTCTCTCTCTTTCCTCTTCTTGGCTTGACTATAATGTGGACGACCACTCAGTGGGCTTCCATTCATCAAGTTAATACTAACAAGTCACAAAGAGAGCTTTTTTTGATTTATACAATAAAAATTGTTTCCGCCACAAACATTTGGCACATAGATCATTTGTTAAATATGTTTTTCCTGCTGGCTTTATTTTTTATTATGTAACACTTCGATAATCATGTTTTTATTAATCCCTTCGATGAAGTGATTGACTCACTCCGTGGATTCATTCTTACTGTTTCAATTATCAAATTAAATTGTTAGTAAAGTTCTGTTGTTATTGTTTTAACTCACTGTGTTGGCTCTTGTTCTGTTTTAGCATTTAGCAGTCTGCAGCTTTTACTTGCACACAGTATTCTGGAATAATGTTGCCCACTACACATGAAGCATGTTTAGCTTTTATGTATGTTTGAATAATTATGTGTATGAAAGTGAACATGCTTGTGTGATATAGAGTAAATGCACCAGTCTTATGTATACGGTACTTTATTTTTCACATTTAAGAATCTGGTTAAAGTTCACTGGGATTAGCATGAATTCCTGACTTTTGCTCTGTTTATCTGGAGAATCTTATGTGTCATGACGGTATTTATTTTTCGCTTTGATGCTACATCTTTCCTGTGTAGAGTTTCCTTGCATGTTTTGTTTCGTGCAGATGTTTTTCACCAAGCAAAACAAACTATATGCTATTGGTTGTGCTTTTTGTTTACTATATGGGAGAGTGTTTGATAGTGTTTCTTGTGGTCACAAAGCTAACAGGATGAGCTTCTGTGTGCATCTGCCTTTGCTGTGGCACTTTATCTAAACAAATGCAGTGGCCTCATCAAAATAAATAAGCAAGGCAATTACTTTTTTAGCCTTGCCAGTCTACAAGAGTTATAAAGAGGATTTCCTCTTTGGAGATATGTCTCTGGTACGGGGTGATCCGGGGGTCAGAGGCCCACCTCAAACCCAGCTGCGTCCGCTTGTCTCCTCCTTTTCCCTGGGTATGCACCCCAGGATGCCTACCCTGACACAAAAACCTGTCTGTTAATCAAGATAATCTTTTGTCGGCTGCAGGGTCAGTCAGGTTGAAATTATTAGAAAGGATGTGCTTTTATCACAAGCTTTTTTAGAATAATATTTTTTTAGGATCTCTTTTTTTAACCAGTCTGAGGTTTGGGTTTGTTAAACATTTTTTTTTTTGTAAAAACAGGTGTGGAATTTCCAGAGAGATAAATTTACTAGTTTAAGACTCTGGACACATTTAGAGTTTGTTGTGAAATTAAACACAAAAAAACAACCTCTGAATGTAAAAATGACTTTTTGTGACCTGTTAGGGTCAGCGTCTTTGGTTAAATGGAAAATTACATAAATAAAAATGTGTTCATATTGCGACTTAAACACTTTCTTCCTGCGACTCGGTCAGATTCCCCTGACACGAGTGTTTTCAAGTTTACACAGTCACACCCTGTCCTCAAACATTAATCTAATTTTCACCTCTGCAACCTAATCTGTCCACAGAAAACATTCCCCCCTGTATTCTACAACTTGTTGAGCAAATTATTAGATTAAATCCAAATTAAATTCCATATGTGTTAAGAGAATGCACAAGTACTACAAGGACTTTTGGACTTATTTGCACAATTCGAAATATTTTGACAAAGTAATGTAAAATAAAACTAAACTTAACTCATGTACAAGAAATTATATATATAAAAAAATTAAACATATTAAACATAAAACAGAGATACTATTCATTATATGAGGAAATCCTTCCTTTAGATTTCTTATTGAGCGCTTTCATTTACATTTTAGTTGTCAAATGCTATTTTTGAATTGTGTGAAATACTTTTTGAGCCTTTTGTTCCACGTTCCCACTTTTTGGAGATTTGTTGCAGTTGTCAAATTGAAAATGGGCTAAAATCTTCTATGAAATGTTAAAATATCACACATTCATTATCTGATGTTGTTTATGTTTTACTAGGAATACAAGATTTTTATTTACATTTTATACAGCATCCAAACTGATTATGAATTGGGGTTGTAGTTAGTTTTTTGTTTTGTTCCTTTGTGTCAGCCATGAAAAGTAGCTGTTTTCCCATCACAGGTTTTGTTCCCCAACCTTGCTTTAGATCACATTCCTATAAATAATGTTTCTTATTTGAATCAGAGAGCCGCCAGCACACTCCAGATTCCAGGCAGATGAGCCGAGCTCACCGGTGCTCAGATCAAGGCCGACAGAAGTGTGAATTTTTGTCCGTTTATAGCAACCCAAACCTCAAAATGTCAGAGCTATTTAAAGCATTTCACACTATATTGTTCTTTTTTACACATATCTGATTGTTATTCTAAAAACGGAGATCAGGTTGACCACAGCCAAGTGCAAGAAAGATGCTCACTCTTCATAAGTACTTCTCACAATCCCACTTCAATAATAAAAAAAGAACTCCCGATTAATGTTTTCCTGAAAGTGTCCTGAATGAAACTGCACCTGCGTGAAGTTTTACACTTAGGGTCATTTTATTTTTTATTTTATTTGTATATTTTTATTTGATTTCTTCATTAATTTTGTTTTATATATATATATTTTTATTTGACCATAGTAAACTCAATAAGCAACATCATGTCAGTAACTTAAACCAAAGCAGTATTGATTAATAATTCTACAAAGCAGAAGAGAAATCTGTATTTAATGAGGGTGAACTTTTCCTTTAAATGTTAATACTTGAGAGGCACACACTGGGGTTCGCTTGCAGTATTTTCAGTGAAAAGGCTAAAGTTATATGAATCTGCTTAAATCCCTGCTTTATTAGAGCATTAGCTAAAAGATGAAGATGAAAATCTTTGTTGAGTGATCATCATGGTTAGTCTGTGAGCATTAAGAGTCCTATTTTGAACCTTTATTGCATGACATCCCTGTTTTTCCATAAAGAATCCAGAACAAAAATACCTGTAAAACCTAAAACTATTAAGAGTTTTCCCTGTAAATGCTGAGTTTGACCAGACAGGCACAAACCCCTGTCTGAGAAGGAGCACCACTGAGGTCTTATCTAAATCAGTACCAGTTGCAGTACCACAGCGTTGACCTTGAGATTAAAATAATGAGCTGCCCCTGTCTTACACATGCAAACAGACCAACACACACAGACATCAAACCTGAGAGGGACACGCATAGGAAAAAACACATCTGCCACTTCCTGCAGAAGAAGCTGTCATTTTATAGTTCTATGGGTTGCAAGGTCAGGGGGGTGAGGGGGTTGCTGTTTTTACAGGAACTATGTTTTAAGGGATGACTGCTTACTATCTTTTAGCGTAACTTCCACATTGACAGCAGTCTCAAGTTCCACAGCAGAACTCTGTGACTTGTACTTTCCCTGATAAAGTCCTGCTTGTTTTTCCCAGGAAGCTCAAGGAATCCAGGCTTTTTTTTTTTTTTTTTTATCCCCGCAAGCGAGCGAGCTGAGATGTTAGAGCCAAGCGGTACCTCTTGCTTTCCTTTCATACAAGTTCCAAATAACTCATAAATACTTTCATGGGACCCCATAAGCCACGCATTACAAGTAGATTTTAAACAACAATGTAATGTATGAACTCTGGAAAACTTAAAAGCCACCCTCTCTCTTTAAAAATGCTTTTTGAAATTATAGAAATAAAATAAGATTCAAAGAACATGACAGGAATATTATATAAGAAAACACAAATTACAAAACTCCTATAAACAAGCGCTTATGTTAACCTGGATAAATTGGTTTATTTTGACGTAATAATAATAATAATAATAATAATAATAATAATAATAATAATAATAATAATAATAATAATAATAATAATAATAATGATAATGCTCCAGCACCAATTTTATTCTTCATTTTATCCTTATTATAAGAACTTTTTGCTTGCCATGTGTTACTGGAGAGAGCCAACATGTTTATCAAGTTGGATATGACTGCCCCTCCAACCATATCACTGGTATCATGCCGTACCCAGCAGGCTTCCCCTTAGTCTTCCATCTTCCCCGGGGGCTCCCCATTAGGCACTGGTGGGCTACTGTTGGTGGATACAGTTTCTATGGGTTTCAGGTCTTTGAAAACATGTCCGAGTAAGACAGATGAAGAGGGAGGATGATGAGATAGAGAAAAATGAAGAATGAACACAGAAGTTTAACCAAAAAAGTATTGAAATAAAGCAAGGAAAAAAATAAATCACAGAGGGTTAGAGGCTCCTTAAGGGGAAGATAAAGTTTTCCCTTTTTTTCCCCTC